>CM076447.1:1045000-1200000 GCA_038419695.1 Scomberomorus guttatus | reverse complement strand
AGACAAATATCTTAAAACATGGACACATAAAACCAAATCTGACTGGACCGACACCACTAGAAAGAAGTTTTAAATTTAGGTGAACTAACTTTAAACAGATTAAAACCTAACACACTCTCACCATGAGCACATGCAAACACAAAGTCTAAACTGAACAAATCTAAACTCAGAACTCACCAACATTTGCCTTCACCTCAACTCTCCACCTGAAACACTGTGAAGTTTATTTATACATTAATTAATGTTGACAGCAGTTTGTAAACATACACATAGTTCGTTTGTACGGCTTTCATTCTGAGTGGCAGCACACCACCATAATATGCCATATTATCAGCCAGCATCACACTAATAGGCTTTATTTGACTGCCAATATGCATGCATTTGTGTTGTTTGTCCATCAGAAGCTTTGTCAGAAATTGATGTTTTTATCCAGTTTTTAAGCCACATTTTTATGCTACACGTTTAGATTCTGGTTGGTTTACCTATATGTTTAAACAAGGTAAAAGATTTTAGTCATCGGAATTTTGGATCTTACGTTAGCTGTCAGCTGGATGTAGCCTACTGGATTGCCTTGACTGCAGCTAGCTTAGCTAGGTTGTTTTTAGCCAGGCTAGCGGGTCGCTTTTACCGAGGATTTTAAATAATTTTACCTTTTTTAATTTTTTAAAAAATGTTTTAATTTTATTTCTCTGTCCTTGGTTGAGGGGCTTGAGGAACATTGTTTGAGTATTGAAGAGAGGTTTCTGCAGTTGAAATTGACTTTTAATGTCTGGCCCCATCCCTACTGTTTCAAAGAGCGTTGAACGTTTTAGTTGTCTTTTTAGCCTCCACCAGTGGCTTCTAAATTTCTGTTCGGCAACAGGATATGATTTTATCAGCAATTTTGATTATTTCTGGACTAAGCAGGACTTCTACAAAATGAACAAGCTTCCACCCAAATAAAGGAACCAAGAAACTGTTTTTAATTTTATCCATTTTATAGCTTTTAATTCTCTCTGACACACACCTCAGCATGACCCTTTCCACACTTTAACTTCTCCTCAAGCCTGTTTTACAACAGTGAGGGTGTGCTGGCCTTTTCTGTTTCAAAAGTACCATTCCCATTGTAACCAGTGACAGAAGGAACAGGTGTTCAGCAAGCCATCTCTCTCCCCATATGGTCACACCATCTAATCTCAGTCAGTTCAGTGGCACAGCCCTTGAATGGTTTAAGTCATACCTTACAGACAGGACTTTCTGTGTTGGTATTACTGAGTCTAGGTCTTCCACTT
Organism: Scomberomorus guttatus; assembly: GCA_038419695.1. Classification (NCBI taxonomy): domain Eukaryota; kingdom Metazoa; phylum Chordata; class Actinopteri; order Scombriformes; family Scombridae; genus Scomberomorus; species Scomberomorus guttatus. The sequence goes on along the minus strand of CM076447.1, from coordinate 1,198,729 downwards.
CTAGGCTGCATTGTGGGGTTCCTCAGGGTTTGGTGTTTGGCCCGATTCTGTTCACCATTTACACGCTGCCTTTGGGAGATTTCATAAGATCACACAAAATCAGTTTCCATTTACAATACTCAGGTTTACCTCAGCTGTGACCCCAATAACTTCAATGATTTTTTTCGCTTATAAACTGTCTCAAGGACATTCATAAATGGATGGCTCAAAAATCATTGCAATAATATCAGTAGCAGAAATGGAAGCAGGACATCCACAGGACCGCGCCACAGTCCCCACGGCCATGACCCACCGTTCAGACACTGGATCTTCCTGTAAGACGAGAAAGCACAAAAACTCCGGGGAAGAAGTCAAGTTAGTAACATGCATTAATGGTACATGAAAGCATACAAATGGAGAGGAGGAGGAGGAGAGAGGAGCTCAGTGCATCATGGGAAGTCCCCCGGCAGTCTAGTCCTATAGCAGCATAACTAGGGGCCGGTCCAAGGCAAGTGTAGAAACCTTGGTGTTTAATTTAATTGGTTCAATTGTTTATTGTTATGTTTTATTACTGTGTTTATGTTTTATTGCTTTATTTTATTTACTGTTTTATTGATGGTGCTATTGTTCTGTTTGTTGTTTTTAGCATGTAAAGCACCTTGCAAACGTTGTTTGGGAAAGGTGCTATACAAATAAAGTTTATTATTATTGTTGTTGTTATTATTATTATTATTATTATTATTATTATTATTATTATTATTATTATTATGTGTGTGTGTGTGTGTGTGTGTGTGCAGAGCAGCACACATTACATATTAGCAGGTGACGTCATCTTGCGACTTCTAGCGACTTTTCAAGCAGCCTTTAGCTGCTTTCAACTGAAGAGTTGCAACATAACCTGTTCACAATTAATAACATACACAATACTACACAGGTTCAGGGGCTGTAAGTAAACTCATTATAGGACAAACTGTTAAAAACATGCTGCTGGTAGTCCTCATCAAGTTTTCTACCTCTAACCGGCCAATAATTCTACAAACAAACTGGTTTACATTTTAACATCAATACCATTTGTTCAATGTTTAACTGTGGCAGTAGTCAGCACTGACAGTAAGTGTAGTGGTAGTAGCAGCTGAGTATGAAATGATGGAGACAGTGTTGTGCTAAAGTCTGTTCCCCCTTTGAATAGTACAGTAATAGAATTGTGTTTCCCATACGCCACCTTGGGGTTAGGACTTGGGTCATGGTTATGATTGGGGTAAAAAATTGTCAGGGGAACAGACTTCAACACAAGACCTCTACTCAGTTTTTAAAAAGCAGAGCAGATCACTTAGAAAATCTTTCCAAATGCCCGCCATGATAGCTGACTCCATCTGACTAACAGTTAATGTTATATAACAAACTCAGTCAAACACAGCTAAGCTAAACATTGCTAAGCTATGCTAAAAATTCCTGAGTTTACTAACCTATCTGTTTGCCGCAAGACATTTCAGTTCAGGTGTTATTGCATGGGAGATTCTCCATGGACTGATCTGCAAAGCAGGGGTCACATGACTGATGGAGACAGCTGGAGGCACCAGTAGGCTGAGTTTTCAGTAGCCTTGCCAGCTTGTCTATTTGTACTGTAAAATAAGCAAAACACAAGTGAGTAAAACTCTGTACAGGAAAGAGAAAAACACATTTAAGCTGTTAATCAACCTGCTGCGTTTCTACTTTCGTCTGTTTAGTTTTGACAAATTGTGATCATAACACTGCAAAATATTTTTAAATGTAAAAACATCGACCATGAGAGAAACAAATTAAACACCTGCAGCAGCTGGCCTCCCTCCAAAATATGACATATTCATTAAGACATTATGATGTAAGCTTTCTTAGATTTTGAAAAACAAATTTCAGTATCAAAATATCAGTGAAGTGTATCATAGATCAGTTAACAGAATTTTCCCTAAAATTCTCAAATGTGTGTGTCTGTCACCCAGCAAAACCAACTCTGATCAGAATGTGTGTTCTGGGAAAATCAGATAATAAAGAGACAAAAACCAAAGAGACAAAGAGACTAAACCAGTGCAGTAAAAACATCAAAAATCATGCTTATTTGGAAAGCTGTAGGAAAGCGTGCAACTTACCTCGATATGCATTGTGTTAAATGAGTTCTTGTTTCATGGAATCTCTATAATGGAGGTGGTGGGTGCAAAGGTCGCATTTACCATAAAGTCACAGTGGCCACATAATGGGAATTACAAGAGGTTGAAAGAGGAACAGTGATCCACAGATTGTTCCTGTTTTAATAGGTTTGACAGCCTTGTTTGCTGCAACAGTGACACTAATGCACTAGTGGACTCTGGGGGGCGTTGGGCAATTGCCCCCCCGGTGCCCCCAAGGACAAGAAAAAAAAAAAAATACTGCAAAAGTGCCCTCTAAGGTGCTCCCACAGTATGATTACGTGCTCTATAAGGTCTGTCTAGTTATGGGTAAATCAGGATGAAATGCCCTATAGAAGGCCTCTATATGTGACAATCTGGAATGAAGTACCCTTATGGTGCCCTTTCAGTGGAATGTGATAGTGCCCTGTAAAGAAAAAAAAAGAGAAAATATAATGTGCCCTTTAAATGAAGAAGATGTAATGCAGTGCCGTATGATGCTGTTGTAATGGGGTGAGCTGGAGGTTGTGTATGGGTGCCCTTCTAGTGGAAGAAAAAAAAAAAAAAGGAAGAAGTGCAATTTAGTGTTCCCCTAAGCCTAACATACTGAGGTGCAGAATTGGGTGCCCTTTCAATTAAAAAAGGTGCCCTATAGGGTGCACTGTATAGGAGAAAAACATTGTGAAGTGGGGGCCCATCGAATGTATCAGGTGCCCTTGATATTTTTTCGCCCCTGCCCCTGAGAAAGAGTCCACCACTGCACTGATGTGTTCTGTACAGAGACTCAATGACTAAATTAAAGAATTATGTGAATTTTAAAAACTGCAAATCATGATGCATTATTAAGTTTGAAAGGTGCCTTAATCCACAGTTAAATTACATATTCTGTTAACTTCTTTGTATATATCAGACTTACCTTTTCTCCCTTTACATCAAACTATTTTTAAACTGTATTTTTAGGCAGGGCCCATACTTTTGTGTGTTGTATGAATACAGGTCCATTTTGTCCACTCACACATTGCCTTCTTTAAGTTCTGTTATTTAGACATTTAAACATTATTGAACATAAAGAAATGTAGATTTTATGTTATTCTTCTTTTTCAAAACATGTATAAAATGTTGTCAAGAATGCAGAGCTCACTCCTTTGTACCCTGCAATAAAATGTTCATGCTGAAATGTGTTTTTCTAATACTAAATGCTTGTGCACAATGGACTCAAATATACTTTCTCTCTGTTATTAATAACATCTCTGATCCAGCGTGTTGTGAGAACAGCACAGGACATTGTTGGCATTGAGCTGCCATCAGTAGATCATCTCACAGTGCTCGCTGTATGAGGAGGACTAAGAGCATCATAATAAGACATTACATACCCTCGACACCATCTGAAAGCACCTCCCATCAGGCAGACGCTACAGATCCATCCATTCACACACAAATAGACTGAAACTCAGACTGAACTACTGAACTCAGACATCTCCTCAGTCAGAACACGACTAATATGCTGCCATCACTGGGCATGAGAATATTTATTTACACATATGTCATGTTTAGTATTTCTATACCAACCACATGTCATTCAGCACCCCAATACACCATCACTTTATATCTGCACACCGCACCTTTACTGTACTTTTGCTGCTGATGCTTTTGCACCTCGTTAGTTGTATTTTATCGTTAATCACATTTTATACTTTATATTGCTTAGATTCTCCAATCTTCATTATCGCTGATATTTTTATATTGCTGTCTTATTTATACTTGGTAAATGTGTAAAGTCATAATGTGTGAAGTCTTAAATACAAATTGCACCATTTGAGGTTGATGCAACTGCAATTTCGTTGTGCTTGCATAATGACAATAAAGTTCTTGAATCTTGAATCAACATTGCCAAAAAAAAGAGGCCTGCATCACATCCTGAGAGGTCAGCAGTCTTTCATCCAGAGAGACTCCAGCCTCTGTTTTAAAGGCAGAGTGCATTTAAATCTGCACTACATGAGAAGTGTACAGCCTATCAAAGTCAAAGTGTGTGTTTGTGCTTTCGGTCCTGGTGTTTGCAGTAAACTGAAATAAAAGCTGCCTCCTGCCAGGACTCAGCTCTGCTTCATTCTCCAGTAGAGATCTGATCAGACAACCAACAAACATCTGAAACAACCTCAGCATGTCAGATAAAATACCTTTTACCGTTTTGACTGAAGCTGCTGACAAACTGAATTTCTGTTGCACACATGCATCAAACCAGAAAAAACAGGGATTTATTCTACAGCTGCAGTGTCACTGGTGCAAAAACAATCTGTGCATGTGTGACTTTTAAGTAAACACTAAAATCAGCAGGTTAAAATCTGACCCAGTTTTTGTCAATATAATCATATATAATATAATACTCCCGAATTTACACACCTGTTCACTGACTTTGTCACAGGTGGTCACAGTTGTTTTCAAATGAGATTTTCTTTATTCATATTTTCTTTATTTTATAGTATGTTGTTATATTATAATAATGTTATATTATATTGTGCAGTAGTAATAACAGCGGCAGCAGCAGGTTGCTGATGCTAAGTCACTTCCTGTAGTTTCCTCTTCAGCTGTGCTGTTGTATCGTATCGCCCATTAATAATAATTAATACCGCATGATGATCGATCGATCAGCTGTGACTGACAGCCGGCAGTGAGAAGCTGATTTCAGGGATTTCAGAGACTCGGTAAGAAAATCCTCTAAAATGTACTTTATGTGAGTGAAGTTCTGTTCTGAGAGGAAACTGAAAGTAAAGACGCTCCTCTCCTCAGCGGGAACATCCCGACTTTAACTCTTCACACAGAGGCTGAAAGTCCACAAGTGTGAAATATATCAACAGTATTTGAAGTGATGAATGCAGTAAAACAGATTTCAGATGTTTGGTTCAGTTTGGATGATAGAAAGCAGCAGCAGCAGCAGCAGCAGCAGCAGCAGCAGCAGCAGCAGCAGCAGCAGCAGCAGCAGCTGCGGGGTTTCCCCCTCAAACTCAAACATCTCAACAATCTCACTTTAATATGTTTATTCACTGTGTTGATGGAGGTCATTATCATTACACTCACATATTAACGTGTGTGTGTGTGTGTGTGTGTGCGCGCGCGCGCGCGCGTACGTGTGTGTCAGCACGTGGCCCTGACATTTGAAGTTATAACGTCTGATCGCGCGCGATTACGATCTCATTTCAGACATTTTTTTCATCAGTTAAATTTTATTTCCTTCTTTTACTCGAGTGCAGCTTTGCTTTCAGGAGAAACATTAAGTCCATCTTCCTTTTTTTTTTTTTTAAAGCGAATGCTATTTCCTGCATTTATACTTTTTATAAATCAATAAATCGATAATAGAACATTAGGCCTTATAAGGAGATTTGTTATTCAGCTTTTCAAATTAGATATAAACAGCTGTATGATTTATGCTCTAACACTACCAGAAATGATATTGACTTTTTCCTGATAGTTCATGATAGAAAGTTGTATTTCCATCTTTACTACAAACAGCTCTGTTCTGTCTGATCAGCCGAACTGTAAATAAAACACAGATTCATGATGATTTTCTTTAAAAACACGCAGAAGTTTGCATTATTTTTTTTAACCCTCAGTAATGTCTGCAGGTCATTCTGTCAAACTACAGGTACAACCTCCACCAATCAGAGTGAAGGACAGTAGTTTTTTGTAGCCTGACAGGTGAAACTCAGGGCAAAGTTCTGCGCTTTAAAGGACGAGTTCACAATATTTCAAGTGTGTGTTAAACCAACAGTCAGGAGCCCAAATGAAGAGTGAAACCTGTTTTTCTTGCTGTAATCATTCCTCCTGTTCATACTGACCATTAGAAGATCCCTTCATAATGCACTTACAATGGAAGTGATGGGGGACAAAATCCACAGTCCTCCTTCTGTGCAAACATGGATTTACAAGTTTATCTGAAGCTAATATGAAGCTTCAGTGTCCAAATGAGTCAAATCAAGTAGATATCTTTCAACGTTACAGTCTTTTTAGTGCCAAAGTCCCTCTTTTTGTTACTATACTTCCACCACAGCTCAACAGGGAAACACTGTCTGAGGAAACACAAAGAGGGAATTTGATGCTAAAAAGACTGTAAATGTGGCAGATATCCACTTGATATGACTAACTCAGACTGCTGAAGCCTCATATAAGCTTCACATCTACTTTTAAATGACTGTGTGGACACACTGTGGATTTTGGCCTCCATCACTTCCATTAAAGCACATTTGAAGGGGATCTTTTAATATCCAGTATGAACAGGAGGAATGATTACAGCGAGGAAAACCTCTTTCACTGTTCATATGGACACCTGACTGCTGTTTAACACACAACTCATAAATTGTGAAACTGTCCTTTAAACTTTGTAGCTGTGAGATCATAACTGAAGGTGACACCAACACAAAGATATTCAGTTTACTGTCATAGAGACTAAAGAAACCAGAAAATATTCACGTTTAGAAGCTGGAATCAGAGAATTGGGACATTTTCTTCTTGAAAAAATTACGCAAAAACGATTACTCATTTATCAAAACAGTTGGCAATTAATTTAAGAGTTGGCAACTAATCAACTAAGTTATCCATTGTTTTATCCACTTTATATGATCTTTTAAAAGTTGCTATATTTGGATTTACAGACAAACATGATTAAGCATGATGACAGTGACAGTTTGATCATAATTTGTCAGTCAGGTAGACGTACATGCATCCATCATTTTAGTTTAATTGTAAAATGTAAATACAGAATCATATGTTATTATTTTACTACAGTCTGGAGAGGAGCTGGAATTACTGTTGTAGCAACAAATGAATGAAATGAAAATGAAAATTAGAGAATCTCTCATTAAGTCTTTTAAATCACCTGATTTATCGGTTTGGTTGGGCATCCTGCAGGCTCATGGCCACAGTAGACACAAAGATGGGAGGATCTGAGGAGTCCAGTTTGCAGTCTGAGGAGTCTGTGAGGAGGTCTGAGGAGTCCAGAATGAGGTCGACGGGCCCGGTGAGCTCCTGGGAGACGGAGCTGACCTCCATCCAGCACTCCCTGAAGTTTGTGTTGAAGCTGAAGGAGGAGTTTGTTTGTCCCGTCTGCAGAGGAGTCGTGCTCAACCCCCAGCAGAACTCCTGTGGACACATCTACTGCTTCCACTGCCTCCAAGGACTGCTGTAAGGGGCCAGTCCACCTTAAAACACCCTCACAATGACTCAGACCACCTTAAAATACACTTCATAATGATACACACCACCATAAGACATATTTATGATGACATAGTCCACCTTAAAACATACATGCATTGAGAAAGTCTACCTTAAATCACTCACAATGACACAGTCAACCTCAAACATGCTTACACTGAGACATACCACCTTAAAACACATTCCACGACGACAGTCCACCTTAAAGTGTACCTGTTTTCAGACCAAATGGTTTGAAGAGAACAATGTCAAACTCATGCTTTTGGTGTAAAATCCCTGTGAGATGATGATGACTGAACTTTGCCATATTACCATGGCAACCACACCAATTAAAACAGAGCAGGAGCTCATTTCACTGGTACCTGAGTTCTCTGAATCGTTATTACAGAAGTCGTCTTCCTCTCTCAGTCTGCGGTGTGCCTGCTTTGTGTTTCAGGGAGACTTTGTCACCGTCCAGCCCGGTGTGTCCGGTAGACGGACACGTGATCACTCCTGCTGAGGTCAGAAAACATTCACACCAACACGCAGACATACATTTAGACTGACATACATAAGACGTGTTTTTACAGTTTAATTACTTAAAGATCTCACTGATCTGTTCTCAGAAATATCAAAAACTGTCATGAAATGTTCTGTCATTCCTCCAGAGTGTAAAATAACACTAAGAGCGGTCCAGACTCAGCAGAGCTATAACAGCAGAGTCTGTGTTCATGTAAAGTGCCTCCTGTTTTTACACTGCTGCATGTTGAGGAACAGACTTCTACACATCCAGATGTTAAACATGAGAGCAGCTTATAGACGTCAGGTTATTTGTTATTTAAATTGTGGTGATGTGTATTTGGATTTCAGGATTGTATTTAGTTTTTATGTTACATGTTTTGTAATTCTTTATCTTTCTTTGTCTTTTAAAATCTTGGGACCATGTTGGAAATAAGTGTTTTCACTTTAACATGTAATCCATAAATAAATCATATCATTTCTATCTGTATATGCTAACAAACGGTTTTGTCTCTGCAGGTTTTCCAGGACAACTGCTGCAAAAGAGAAATCTCCAGTTTAGAGGTTTACTGCACCAACTCTCCATCCTGCACCTCCATCCTCACCTTAAACCACCTGCAGGTACACTTTATACTCCAGAGTATTTTCAGTCAAAGACTTGTCAAGAGTCTAATTTATCAAGAATTTTTGCAAATTACCATCTACGTATGAACCCAATTATAATGAGAAAGTACTTACCAACTAAACCAAATGTTAATGAACTGCATCATCCTCTTGGTAAAATGTCCTAAAAATTAACCATTAAATATCCGCAAATTACTTGATTATCTGAAAATTTCCAGGACATTAGTATAAAATGAAGGGACCTGTAAAGTAAAGTGTTACCGACCACTTACAGTATATTCTGACTGACTGTTGACTGACTGTTGCATCTCGGTGTCAGATTTAATTCTGCCATACCAATAGTTGCCCAGCAGATGTCTCCAGCTTGACGGTCACATGCTTTGAAACAGTTTGAAACTGCTTCATACTGATTCATTCCTTCAGAAAGCTTCGTTTCCCCGTCACACATTAAACTTCACACAAACTGTCGATGCAGCCTAACGAAGTTCAGGCTTCAATCAAGTACAGTTCAGAGGACTGTCCAATCCGCTGGTGCCTCCAGCAACGGCCGGGTCACTCATTGGCTTTGCCTTCTTAACACATATGGGCTAAAACAACAGGGCTCAAGCTGATCTGAGGCTCGTATGAATGAACTGCTCCTCGCCTGGAAAGAGAACAAGATCAGGCAGCAGCAGCAGGAAGTTATCATCAGTCTGTTCAAGCTTGTAGCCGCTCAAACATCACTAAAAGTGCTTTAATGATGTTCTGTATGATAAGAGTACTGTCTATTAAAATGCAGCATTTATTCTCTAATCTGCTCATATTATTACAATTATTACATTACATGTTGACTATAAAACAGCTGCTGACCTGCCAGCCTCAAACTCATTCACATCCTGGTGAAGAAATTCAAAAATCAATCAAAGTCAAAATGCACAGGAAGAGGAAAATCAGAAAGAGCAGACATTTAGTCTGTAAGCTGCAGGTGTTTCTGAATCCTCACGTCCCACTTAGTTTAATGTCGCCTCACTCAGTAATGTTCTAACACCTGTAGGTGGATTATTCAGCCTCCAGCTGATAAAAGTTGCCATCAGAGAGCATGATGACCCCCCCAAATCAAAGGCAGACTTGGAACAAAGAATAAACAGCAGAGACTAAATCTATGGATATTTTTCAATATTTGTATGACATCACTAATGATCAGAATCTCCTCTGTCCAAAACTCAGTCATCAGAGTCAGACCACTGTACTATACTATGTAATACTGAAACAGATAGAAGTCTAAACCCTCCATCATATGTTGCTGCAACAACATTGCACAATATTAAATGTGAATCTCCTCCACAATCTTTCATCTGTTAGTTTGTTTTTCAGCAGCATCATTTCTCCTCTGCAGGAGCACCTGAGGTCGTGTCAGTATGAGCAGCTGCAGTGCTCCAATCCAGGCTGCAGCGTGACGCTACAGAGGAGACACCTGCAGGAACACCTGAGCAACACCTGCCCTCACCGCATGGAGCCCTGCCCGCACTGCAGGCAGCCGCAGCAGCTCAGCCTCATCCAGGTAACATCACATCCAAACAGTCGCAGCGGTAACAGGTGAGTCTAACAGAGTCTAACATCTCTTCTGACCCCAGAGGAGGAACTGTTAGCCTGCTGTGCTTGTTTAGCTCTAAGTCTCAAACATACTTGGCCAATAAAGCTGATTCAGATTTCAACTTTATGAATAATGTAAAGCTTTAACGCCTCAGATGATGATTGGCAACAATCTGTACAGCAATACTAAAAAGTGCAAGAGATAAAGAGTTTCTGCAGCTTCACCAAGTTAAATATGAAACATTTTAACACCACATAGGACGCAATTTAATACCAGTTTCACAGTATGAAAAATATCAATAAAAACCATTAGCAATGAATTATTTACCAAGTACAATGTGAAATAAATGTCCATTTATTTAACTTTATTTCACATTTTTGTCATTACTTACTGGCAGTTTATAACAATCATTCTTAATAATATAACTAATTAATCAGGATCTGGACGTGGATCAACAGCAGAAAAACAGATGAATGAATGATAGATTAACCAATTAAAAAATAACTCGTTCATTTAAGGTCAAAGGTCTGGAACTTCCTCACCTGCAGAAACTCAGCTTGATACTGCTGACAAAGATGCACTTCCTCTGGCTGCATGGCTGCCTCTCACCACCTCTCCATAGAAGGCATAATAGCTTCAGTAATAACGGCCAATAAGAAGATGCTGTATGGCCGAGATACTTTTACTATGTGCCAACAAATTAGTTTAAGATATGATGCACATATCAAATCATAATCATGCATTTAAGCCACAATTCTAAAGAACACATGAGCTTTAGATGAGCTGTATTAGATTCTGGTTTATCAAAGATTCTAACAGTTAACATCCCTCAAAAATACTGAAAAAAGTTAACTTAACCATTTTCCTGAACATATAATGGCATTTAGTAAACAGTCAACAGTCAACATTCATGTAAACATAGCTGCATTCACTGTCCTCATACACATATTCACCTTTTGAGCAAACATAACACATAAAATACAGAGAAATGAAACATGTATGCTTACTGTACATATAATCTTACATCAGGCTGACTATAGTTAATGCAGATCAATTTGACGCTAGAAATGAGCCAACATTGAACGCACCTCATTGGCTGCTTGTTACAGAAGGGAGGAAACATATTAAGTGCATCATATCGTCGTTATCTTGTAGCTTGTCGGGAATAAAGATGCAAAACTTTTTCACAACTTTATAACTAAGTTAAACAACTTGGAGAAACATGTTACATGACAGTGTCCATACCCGCTTTGCATGGGATGTGCAATGAGAATAATAGTCCCCCTGAACATTAGTTCCACACTACTGAGTTCTGTCACGTCACTTTATCTCACAGTAAACTATTAACTCTAACATATACTAATATAAATTCTCTGTCAGCTACACTCAGAAACAAGGTGAGATACTGAGTATATTGTTATGTCACGCTGGATGTAACACCTGAGAAAAAAGGGCACTTTCTGCCCAACAGGCAGGTGCTCAACCCTCTCTGAGGTCTACCTCTGCATGCGCCTGGCTGCACAGCTCCAGGGACGGTAATGTCAGTCTGTTGGTCCAAACTGAAATATCTCAACACCTATCAGGTGGATTGTTATAAAGCTTTGCGCACACATTCATGTTCCCCGCAGGATGAACTCTCATAACTTCGATCCCCTGACTTTTCATCTAGTGCCATCATCTGCTTAATTTTGTCTAATACTTTGGTTTAAAGAACTAATGACATTCCCATCAGCCTCAGCTGTAGTTTATGTTTTGTTTACTATACTTGTTAATAAATGTTAGAAAGTTTTTTTTTACCATTTTCTGACATTTTATGGACCAAACAACGAATCGATTAATGGAAAAAATGTGTCCTGACTCTGTGTTCTGTAGGATCATGTGCGCAGCTCGTGTCCTGAGGTGGAGGTGAATTGTCCAAACAGCTGCTCCCAGAAGGTCCGCAGACACATGGTGAGCTTGTTATCTGATCATAAACCATCAGACCTGGGCTGAGTGCACAGTGAGCCGGCTCTGATCCAGATTTAAATGTTTTACAGGTGAGATTTTCAGTTTGAGCTGAGAATCTGCTCCAGTTAGGAAACGCTCTTAACTTCAAAGGTCAAATGTTATCAGGAAACGAGGCCCTGGACTCGTGGAAAAACAGCATAAGATTAGATTACAGGTCATATAATTTCTTAAACTAGCCTTTTATCTACCTTTAAATGAAGAAATCATCAGCAGGTTTGTCACAAACAGCCTATCAGATGTCTGTGATAACATTAACAGACAGAAAACATGTGCAGACACATTGGTATGAAGTTTTAATGAGAGTTCATGTTGTATGTGTTTCTCTTCCAGCTGACAGAGCACAGAGAGTCGTGTCCTGAAGTCCTCATCGACTGCTCTTATAAGAAGTTCGGCTGCTCTGTGCAGGTCTGTTTGTTTAGTGAGGGAGGAGGCGGAGCTCTCTGTGTTGCTGTAAACGTTATTACCTGACATCAGGTGTCGTTGTCCTGCAGGAGAAGAGAGGGAGAGTGAAGCTTCATGAAGACGCTGCTGTCAGTCATCACATGCTGCTGGTTCTGAGGAGCAACACCAACCTGGAACAACAGGTACGTTTAATCTGACTCATAACACAACTTCAAACAGGAGTCTCTAATTAGTGCTTTACATCATTACTGAGTGACCTTAGATGAATACAGTCATCATTTGGCAACATGTTTAATCTGTTGCAGTAACACATCTGTTAGAAATCTCCATATATTTTCAAAAAGTCTATTAATATGTAAAAGGATACTCACTGTATATGGGATATACCACCATACAAGGATTAAACATATCTTTATTAGAGTCATAGCTGTTTTAACCTCCTGACAGAAAATTAACTGGCAACAATTTTCATACGTGAATAATCGTTTAAGTCACTTAAAACATGAAAGATACGTTGGCAAAAAGATCCAGTTTACATGGTTTGTTTGGATTTGATTGTGCCGTCATACCGTTTTATATAAACGTAGAAAATTGTAAAGCATCATGTACAAGAGATAAAAATCAAATAGGTTCAAATGCAAAAATCCTCATAGACAACTCGACCAGAAAAAAGCGAACACCTGAATCAGTGTTTAAACAAATCACACAAGGACAAAAAAAGAAACAGAGAGAGAAACAATAAAGAAAAACCAAACAAACAAACTCTGACAACACAGTTAACAAACCCTGCCACCAAAAAAGCCTCACTCCAGAGGATCAAAGGATGGCATATTTCTGACATATTTCAAAAAGGGCCCCAAATCTTTATGAAGTTATTAGAAGTTTCCTGTAGTGAAGTCTAACTTTTACCAACTTAAGAAAGCAGATGACCTCCTATCGCAGTGTGGTATCTTTTGTCTGGAAACCTTTTTCCCTCCGTCTCTCTATTTCAAATCTCTACTATTTGTCTCTATGTAAAAAGTTTTATTTCATGCTTGGGATGAAGTAAGTCAAAGTATCATCCATCCTTTATTTATACCTGCTCACTGTGTGCAGGGTCTGTTTCAGCTCGGTACACCTGGACAGGTTGGCAGTCAGTCACAGGCCTGACACATATAGAAGTACTGAATGGGAATTAAACATATTATTGTAATTCTGTGAAAAAGTAAACCTTCACATAGCACAGATTAAAATTTTGCTAATATTCACAGATATTTCTGATAAACCAAGTTCTCTCCATGCTCAGATGGAGGTTCTCCAGGAGGAGGCGCTGCTGAGGCAGCAGGACGTCCAGACGGACACGTTACTGCTCGCTGGGCTGCAGAAGAAAATCAGACCGCTGCTGCAACAGAACAACAACCACGAACACATTGTCTCCACAGCTCAGGTCAATACAAGTTTCATCCATACTTTCCCTTTTCTGATCAACTCTATTTACATATATAATCACAAAACCAGAAGTCATTGATTAAAGGATCTGTAGTGCCAGAGCAGCATTATTAAATGTTACCTCTCCGTCTGTCTGTGTGATCAGAGGACTCTGAGCAGGCAGCAGGACGTCCTGTCCACCGTCCAGCTGGACATCCAGCAGGAGTCTCGAGGACTCGGTTCTGGTCTGGAGGAGCTGGAGCAGCTCAGAAGCTCTCTGGATGCTGTGATCCAGGAAGTGTCGTCAGCTGAGGCCCTCAGAGAACACCTGGGTAACGAAACCTGAATCTTTACATCTATAAAGCGGCTTCAGACTTACAGTCATTCAGCTGCAGGAGTGAAGTTTAGCGTTTTTCTTCTGGACAACATGAGCAGTAAATACACTTAAACATGGATGTTTTCTTCTTCCAGGAACTTTGGAGGAGAATCTGAAGCGTCACTCGGGTCTCCTGGATTTCCACGCTGCTCAGCTCAGCCGCAACATGCAGCACCTGCAGGAGCTCGAGGCGATGTCCTACGACGGCAAACTGATCTGGAAGATCCAGGACTTCAGGAAAAAGCAGGAAGCCGAAGCCAAAGGTCAGCCGCCGTGCCTGAGCAGTGTGCCGTTCCACACCGGGCGCTGCGGCTACAAAATGGCCGTCAAAGCTTATCTGAACGGGGACGGCGAGGGCAGAGGGACTCACCTGTCCCTTTATGTTGTGCTGATGCCGGGAGACTTTGACGCTCTGCTGCCGTGGCCTTTCAGACAAACCGTGTGTCTGTCTGTTTTGGATCAAAGCGGTGCTGGAAACCACCGCAGTCTCAACTTCAGACCCGACCCGATATCCAAAAGCTTCCAACGACCCGCCGCCGACTCCGTCAGCAACGTTGCTGTCGGGTTTTCATGCTTCCTCCCCCTCAACAAGCTAGAAACTCCTCAAAATGCTGCATACGTCATCGACGACACGCTGTTTGTCAAAGTGAAGGTGGATATGGCAGGTTTAGAGCAACTGTAAGCTTTCTCCCATCACTTGTAGGTTTTTAATTTTGGCGCCACACAGACTGCTCCAGTTTTAATGAGACTGTTTTCAGCAAAATAAGCCATCAGAGTAATGTGAAAGATGCTTTAAAACATCGTGGCTTTTAGCTTCAGGATCAACTCAGGGATTATTTTTTCTTTGTTCCTTTGGTACGTGGCCATGATGTAAAGCTAAAGTTACAAAAACTAAACTGTTCTCCTTCCTCTCTGGTATCATACACACTGTATCCTGTTGCAGCTCTGCATTGAAGCTATTTGATGTTTTTACTGAGTGAAGTGAAATATTTAAACCACAGACTTCATGTTTAACAGCTGCATCAGTCCATCAGATGGAAATATTCCACATCTGCTGCATCATTTTAGACACATTTACCCAAAATTCATCCTGGCAGATTTGGTATGTTTGGAAACTTTGAGATCTTCACTAGATTGTAAAATAAAGTTCTGTGAATGTTTCTACAAAAAGCACAAGTTTGTAAAGATGGATGTAGCAGTGACACTGACGTCCTGCTGCACACATGCTGCAGTTAACCTCCATCATACCTGCTGTTTACAAGTGTTTGTTTTATTGTTGCTGTGGATCAGGTAAAACTGAAGGGTCACAGCGTCTCTAACAAAGAGAACAAGGGACCCCATCTGTCTGTGAAAGAGACAACTATCAACTTATCAGATAACTGAGCAGAAAGAAATAAAACCATCATTTGATTAAATAAAGTGTGGTGATGAAAGCATTCTTGTCTTTTATCCTAACTGACTGTCTGTTCTGACAAATTCAATAATGATATGAACAGAAATGTATTTAAGCACTACCAACAGTCAGGAGCCCAAATGAAGAGTGAAACCTGTTTTTCTTGCTGTAATCATTCCTCCTGTTCATACTGACCATTAGAAGATCCCTTCATAATGCACTTACAATGGAAGTGATGGGGGACAAAATCCACAGTCCTCCTTCTGTGCAAACATGGATTTAAAGTTTATCTGAAGCTAATATGAAGCTTCAGCGTCCGAATGAATCAAATCAAGTAGATATCTTTCAACGTTACAGTCTTTTTAGTGCCAAAGTCCCTCTTTTTGTTACTATACTTCCACCACAGCTCAACAGGGAAACACTGTCTGAGGAAACACAAAGAGGGAATTTGATGCTAAAAAGACTGTAAATGTGGCAGATATCCACTTGATATGACTAACTCAGACTGCTGAAGCCTCATATAAGCTTCACATCTACTTTTAAATGACTGTGTGGACACACTGTGGATTTTGGCCTCCATCACTTCCATTAAAGCACATTTGAATATCCAGTATTTTAATATCCAGTATGAACAGGAGGAATGATTACAGGGAGGAAAACCTCTTTCACTGTTCATATGGACACCTGACTGCTGTTTAACACACTGGAAACACTGAACTGTTCTTAAAGGTCAAACAGGTGTAGACTGTTTTAATTTAAATGGTTTTTAAAGGAGTAGTGTCAGTGTTTGACAGGCCTGGGTAGGTTTGGTCCAACTATAAAATGACAACAAGATATTGTCAAAAAAGCTGTAAAAAGCCACTGTACACTACCTGCTCAGCACCAAACAGCAAACAGACACAGTTAGCTGGAGACTAGCTGGTGAACATAGTGGAGCATTTAGCAGCTAAAGAGCCAGATATTTCCCTCAGGAGTTGGTAGAGAGCAGAAACAGCTAACAGAGAGTGAATATTGGACTTACATTCACCAGGTGGACAGAAACACGACTCCTAATGAATAATAATGTTGCTCCGTAACTGCTGGATGTGGAAATAAGCAGCTGTTTGCTAACAAGTTCAGAATATCAGCTTAAAGCTGATGATGTGTCAGAGTTGGTCACTGCCTGTTTATGATGGAAACTAGTGGACAAAACATCAGTTAATGCAGGTTTAAATAAAGAATCAGGATGCATCTAATGATTTTGATAAACTCTCTTTAAAAATAGAAAAACTTCTGTAAAGTTTTTACAGCGGTGTATTTAATGCCCAGTTCAGTCTCTCAGTGTCACTCAGGTGGTGTTTGCTGTTCAGATGTTTGATCACAGTATCGTCAGTGTCTGCAGTTTGTACTGTTTGTCCTTCTGTAGCTCAGACAGCTGCCTCAGACCTGATTCTCCTGGATGACTCCTGTTCAGCTCCAGCTCTCTGAGGTGAGAAGGGTTCGACCTCAGAGCCGAGGCCAGAGACACACAGCTGCTCTCTGTGCACTCTGATAACCTGAGAGACAAACACATTGTTTTAACACCACAGTAACAGAAATCACAACTTGCTTCCAGGTGTCTGTGTAAACCAAAGGTAACAGTTAGACTGACTATAAACACACTGTAAAACATGGAGGAGCCTTTGTTCCTTTGCTCAGCTGCTGTGTCACATAGAGACAATAACTGACTGTAATATTCTGAAGATTCCCTATTTTGATTATTTACTTTATGCTTTGAAAAAACATGATTTCCTTCATTGGAGACGCATCCATCAGTTATTTCTACAGTGAGATCTTTATTCATTTGACCCATCATGCTCTGTAGTGTTTAACATGATTTCTTGCGCACCATAATGTCTTAGTGACAAGTGTGTACGATCAAAAACTATTGAATCTCGCACACTGTCCATCACTTGAAGTCACATTATTATCCCTGTCCTCAGACCGTCAGGTAAATTAGAGAAAAGGCACTATAAATAGTGTGTGCTGTGCATAAAACCTGTGCAGAGAGTGTCAGCGTTTGTGTATCAGTGAGCTGCTTCCAACACCACAAACACCTCACCTGACTCAGTTTAGTTTCATTGCTTAAACCATCATAATACTCATGGCTATATATGACTTTAGCTGCTACTTTAACTGTATGTACGTGTTAGATAAAGGTTGAAACATGTTGGCAGTTTGATGTCTGATTAATACTGAAATGATCTAAACTTCTAAATTATATTTATTAATTTTCAGAGCTGGTGCGCAGTGAAGAAAGAATTACAGAAAATTGTTTTAGCTTGGATGTTGATGTTGGATGGAAAAAAAAAGAAAAACATCTGAGAAGTGTCACCTGAGTATCTCCAGTGTACACTGGTGATTGCTCAGCCAATCAGAGAGCAGCTCCACTCCCTGGTCCATCAGCTGGTTGTAGCTCAGGTCGAGCTCTTTGAGAGCGGAGGAGCCTCTGAGCGCAGACGTTAAAGACCGGCAGCCGGTTGCCGTTAATGTGCAGCATCTCAGGCTGGAAGAGACATTTAAAAACAGTTTTCAGATCAGAGTTTGTTTGTGTTTCTGAAAGATTAACAAAACAAAATAATAATAAATGTTTAACAAATACAAAAATAATATTCAAAAGTTAGGAGTTTGAGAGACAGGACTATGATGGAGGTAACAGCAGATTTTTTGATTTTTATAGATTTTTTCTTCAACAAATTGGATAAATGTTTATGAGTTTTATCTCCCACATTTTTTTAAAGGTTAGTATGTGTAAACACAGAGAAATGTATCACAGCTACTGACCAGGTTTCCAAAAACTTTGCTCTGGTCTCTGTAGGATGAAGCCTAATGATTATAGTGACTGCCTGACTTTTACTCGAGCACCATCCTCAGGACAAACTTTCCACTCAGAAAATGACTGAGCACATTCATGGTCTCCAGCACACAAACCCTTTCTCTGATTAATAAACTTTTAGTGTGAACGAGGTGGAAAACAGATACAAATGTGTGATAACCAGTCCCTCCAGGAAGATTTTGAAATTGCAAATTCAAGAAATATTTATGAGAGCTGCAATTTTGCTAAATTACAGCAACTTTTCTGTGTGAAATGTCCAAATTAACAGACGCTTGTGATTTGGACCAATCGTGGCGTTTGGTGTGGTGGTATAATTATTATTATGTATGTATTTATTAGGACCATGTACAGTGTTAAACATAAATGTTACCATTTGATGTACTGTACCAGAGTGAGGTTTGATTCAGTTAGTCAGAAGAATACAAGCTGATGTTGTTCAGACAGCAAAGATGGACATAATCTACCTGTCAAATATAAAAATGAAAGTATATTTTTATGTTGATGGATTTATTTTAATGACATTATTGACTGATTTTATTTGGTGCTAATGTTGAGCTGAAAGTTTATTTAATAAAGTTTATAAATGGAACTCAAGTACAGTATTTTCTTTGTTATATAACTTTGAGTACATGTTCAGAAAATACATTAAAATATAGTTGTTTCTATGATGTGCAGAATGCTTTTTATCCAAAAAAGTGATTATATATGACCCGTCATTTCCAAATTCCTGCAATTTTACCTCAAAAAGAAACATAAAACATTACAAACTGTATCACAATTTTTGAGAAAAGCTGCTGCAAAATCAAACATTTTGGCCACAAAATCACTGGAGGGTCTGCGTAATGTAATAATGTGATAATGACTCACTTCAGTGTCTCCAGTTGGCAAAGAGACTCTGCCAAGAACTCAGAAAGCAGTTGGACGCCGCGGTCTCGGAGGTCATTTCTTGCCAGATCCAGAACCCGCAGGTGGGCGGGGTTTGACCTCAGACTGGAAGCCAGAGCAGCACAGCCGCTGTCTGTGATCCGACAGCCAGCCAGTCTGTTGGGGAAAACAGCTTTCAGATCTGACTTATAGGTGATTACATACAGTGCCAGACCCCTGTACATGCACACCTGCCCACCGCCCTGACCCCATGACTCCACATACAAACTGTCTGCCAGCAAGTTATCTTCTGATCTGATCAATCCGTCAATCCTGAAGTGTCTCAAAGTCAGCCCTGTTTTGCAGCCAAACATAATGTCAATGCATTTTTTAAATGTTAGTAGTTTTTTATTATTATTAAAAAGAAGAAAGGGTCTTTTGAGGAAAATTGAAAAATGCTCCTTTTTATGTTAGCTGGGTGGAGGGGTGTCAGTGTCTGGTTATCTGATAGATTACCTGAGCTCATACAGTATATATAACTGCAGTATGGCCTGGTTCAGCAGCCGATCTGTGAAAATTAAACTTATAATCTCGAAGATTTAATTTAAATAAATGTCTGTTAGGTTGCTATCTATTACCGAATGAGGTAACACAATGGTGACTGAGCCTGTGGCCTGCTGATGAAAGCCCTTGCATTTGCAGTATTATGATTATTATGAACCAGGTGTCGGTGACGACTTTCCCGCAATGCAGCGGAGTTTACGCAACAGACTCGCTCTTCATTCGCTCGTGTGTGAAGTGGCTTATCTTTTAAAAGCTTTTTCTTATTGGCTTTTTACTGGAAAAGCTTTTATTGCATGTATAGTAAGTGTCTCTCCTCTGCTGCGCTGTGGCTGAGCCCCGCCCCCTCGCTGCTCCTCACAGCAGAAGAGAGGAGTAAGTATCACTGCCATAAATGACAGCAAAACACAGTAGAGACTCTCACACTGAGATGAAGAACAACACACCTGCAATTACTGCTTATCGCCATATGATGCCACCAAAGAGAACAAAACAGATCTTCAAGATTATAACTTTAAAACTAAACTATATAATCAAATCTGAAGTTGGCCATCCTGTGGCACACTCCTTTCAAGTAGCTCACAACAAGAGCAGCTCAGACTCGCATGTTTTAAACAGAAAATACCAAATTCTGCCCTCTAACAGGCGATTTAGAGTCTCTCAGTTTAAACTCTTATACATCAGTCTATCCTTAACCAAGATCATTGTGCTGTTAACTGAGATCTGAATCCAGAGATATGATGTGATATGTATGATTGTTATGTTAATTTTCATATGTGTAATTGTATGTTTAATCTGTGTATCAACCTCTTAAACAGAACTGTCTACTGAAGGAATTATGAATGAATTTCAGTGTAAGCCGACAATAAAGTCGTATTATATTGTATATTCTGAGTCTGGGATTAGTTTTAAGAATGAGGACTGTCTCACCTCAGTGTTTCCATTTTGCAGTTTGGATCCTTCAGCAGAGACGAGAGCTCCATCACTCCGGCGTCTTCCAGTTTGTTCCCTCCCAGATCCAACTCCCTCAGCTGGGATGGGTTTGAAGCCAGAGCTGAGGCCAGAGCTGCTGCACCCTCCTTTTTTAGGTTTGTATTGAAAAGCCTTTACAAAAAATGAGATAAAAATGTCAGTCAAAGCCCCAGAGGTTGCTTAGTTTTATTCACTAAGCACTGTGTGTGGTCCCTGTCAATGCTAACTCCATCGATGGTTGGGGAGAGGTTTTAACTCCATGATGTGGTGTTTCCAGCTGCTTCTCTTCACCTGCCAGTAAGGAGCTCCATGCAGGTGTAACAAACAGGAAGTTTACACTATACCGGGACCAACCATAGGAGTCTCTTTTGGCGCAACAAGAACAAGAATTCTCAAAAGCTTTCGGCCTGTGAACACCAACAAACTGTGTTTTCATATACATACAAAACACACAATCAAAAAATGTTGTTAATTAATGTATTTGGCAAGTTGCAAAAATGTTGATGCTGAACATATGTGAAAAGTTCACAGACAACGTAGTTCTTTTCTTTTTTCGCCGAAATATCTGAACTTGCAGCACAATATCAGCTGGTAGAAACTACAGCAGTATGAAAGTGTTCCTGGTTGTGTTCAGACTCTGGCAGCACTTGGTTAAGGTCAGACAAAGATCATATATATAAATGTAGCTTCATTGATTCCACAAAACGTTACCTGTGAACATCTCGCAGAGATTACATTTGATAATGGAACATAATTCCAAATATGATTCAGTCGTATATGGACGTAATTTGTAGGAGACAGGTTTGCAGAAATGACACCACAGGTCTCTTGCTGCATAAAATTAAACTTTTCAGTGGCTGCATAACAAAAACTAGAAGATTTAATTGTTCTTTCAGCTTAATGTTTAGCATAGTGTAGAACTCTATGTGTTTAGCTTAGCTTAGCTTAGCACAAAGACTAGAAGCAAGGGGAAACTGCTAGCCTAGTTCCACCAGAACTCAAAAAGAGTTCTAATAACTCCAAAGCTGTCTTATTTAAGCTTTGTATGTAGTTAGCTAACAGGCTAGTCAGCAGTCTGTCCTGCAGCCAGCTGGGGTTAGTGGACAGTAAAGTTAGGACAGAGATCAAATCTGACAAACAAACAAATAGCTGCAACAGCTTAGAGCTGGACTTGTTGGATATTATATTTCTTCCACTTTTGAAAGGCTAGCAGTTTTTTTAGTCTTTATGCTAAACTAGGCTGAGCGTCATGGACCTCTCTCTGTACTGGACACAGAGAGGAAATTGATCTCATCATCTGACTCTGGGCAAAACAGTAAGCAAGAGGATTCCCTAAAACGCTGAATTATCATTTAACCTTTATACTGAATGAATTTGATGACTTTGCCAAAGCTTACCATAGTCTCTCTAGCTGACAGTCAGGATGCTTCAGAAAGCCACAGAGCTGAATGTCTGCCTGCCCTCCAAAACTGTTCTTGCTCAGATCCAGGTTTTTCAGGTGGGATGGGTTCGAGCTGAGAGCCAAAGCCAGAGATATGCATCCTTTCTCTGTAATGCCACAATCACATAACCTGCAGACAGGATAGAAAAGGCGGGCTTTAGATGTGGATATTCATGGTTCCATCACTCTGGTGACCCACTGATGTTCCTTTGCACCATCAGGGCAAAATGTTCACTTATGCAAAAGAATCTTACTAGCAGATTGCCTGATGTCATTTCTGCTTCATTAGATGTAAATGACCCCATGATCTTTCCTCAGAGCGCCACCCTCAGAACAAACTTTACATTGTAGCTCCACTACAGGTTAGACTAAGGCTACGTTCACATTACAGGCATTAATGCTCAATTCTGAGATTTTAGTCAGATCGGATCTTTTTGTGTTGATGGTTCATGTTTGTAAGTGACATGTATCCAGCTCCGTCTGAACACCACTGAGGTACTAAACTGCCACACGTGCAGATTTAACTGAAATGTGAGCCACATGCGTACAAGAATAACAACAATAAAAATAAATAAAACACTGCTTGGTTACGATAAGTTCCTTCTAGTTTGGCTTGAACAGAAGCTTCTCCGTAAATATTCAACAAATTTGAAACTTCCTCATCTCTCCATTGACCCCAAGTAGGTCTACCTGCATACTCGCAGTATCTACACAACACACCTACTTTACTACATGACACACCACACATGGTTAGGTTTAGGCACGAGCAGTGAGATGGTTACAGTTAGGGTTAGGGGTCGGGGGGCATGTAGTGTAGCATGCTGTTATGGTGACAACATGGGGGGGGTTCGTGAAGTAAAGTGGACATGTTGTGTAAGTCTGCGAGATTGCAGTTAGACCCTTCTCATTGACCTCCATCACTGTTGTTGCTCTCCTCCATGCTTATTTTTGCCCTAATGTGAGGTGCAGACACTTAATGATGACAACAGGTGATGTGTGTAGAGAAGAAGACATGAACACATGAAGTCCGGTCTGAAGATCTAGGACCAGATATGCAAGTGGCCCAGAGCTGGTATGAAAACATCTTATTTGGTTTTGTTCACACTTCTGTGATAAAAATTGGATCTGAGTCACTTGGAGGCAAAAAAATTAGGCAAAAGGATTATGGGCCACTTCAACATGTAATGTGAACATAGCTTAAGAGTAAATCATCAGGATGTTGTTAACATTTTACCTCAGTGTTTCCAAAGAGCATGTGTTGAGAACTTGTGAAAGTACTTTCAGTCCATCATCATGAAACTTATTGTGGCTGAGATTCAGCTCTCTCAGGTGGGAGGAGATGGAAGACGGACCACAGGCCAAAAATCGGCATCCTTCTGTTGTGATGTTACATTCATTCAAACTACACACACACAAAAAACAAAAAAAAAACAGTATTAGTGTTATAGTTTTCACAGTACCACATTTTTGTCAGTTCTGAACTTTTTTGAAACTGGAGAAAAATATATTATTTGGTCATCATGGTCATGTGGTAATGGAAAACTGAATATTAGCAATAAAGCAAAGCTGTAGAGAACTGTACACATAGTTAAATTGAAAAGAAGCCCCAGATGAATCAAGAAAGAAGAATTTAATTCAAAGAAGCTTTGAATTCCTACTAAATGCAATTAAAATACTGAATGCATAGCCTGGTTAAGCTTCTTTCACAAGCAAAATTTTGCATTAGCCCTCCATGTTTTTTTTAATGTTGTTTTAATATCCTTTTCTGTCCACTATGATACACTACATGGGATGAAATGATCAATTGTCGCAATGGCTCGGTCTATTATCGGGCTGATATTGTGTAATCTGAACCTGACATTAGGCTCTGCTCTATGAAATCTGTTTTACTATAATAAATTCTGAGCAGCATGGGACCAACCAGTGTCTGCTGAAAACAGAGCTGATCTTTGTTAGCTTGGTGCTAGCGTTATGTTTCTTTTACAGCATCATGTGTTTGAGATTTATTTGAAATAATGTATTTCTTCTGATAACAGTGACAGAAATCAGGAGTTTGATGATTCAAAATAATTCCTGCTGGTTTAATGAGCGACTCCACACAAACAGCACTTTCACATCCAGACTGTGGAGGTCGGACAGAAGCTACGTTCATGTACCTTCAAAGCCTGTGTCACACCCAATTTCACACTTGGGTTTTAAGACCAAAGAACTTCCACATTAACACAGATGACCTTCATCTATCCACCGTGATTAACACAAACATCTATGCTGTCAATGGCAGTGGAAATGTCTTCACTTCTCCTCTGAGACCACAGAGACACATATATCAGCAGCTGCATTAGTCCATACACTGTGCAGCACCTAAACTTTGGTGCTTGGATGTGCAACAGTCTTTTTTACCTGAGTCTCTGGAGTTTGCAGTTGGAACTTTTGAGGCCTTTAGAGAGAAGCTTTATTCCAGAGTCCTGCAGTTGATTTCTGCTCAGGTCTAACTCCTCCAGACCAGAAGACTTAAAGCTGAGAACTGATGAAATATATTCACAGCATCCATCAGTGAGGTTACAGTCACCTAACCTGAAGTAAAACAACAAAATGTTTGTTAACATCTTGGAAATATTCTCCTCTGAGCATTTGGGTATGTTGAAGCCAAATACTTACAAAGCTGTCTTTGATGCTTTGAGCACTGGCAGCAGCCTCTCCAGAACTTCATTTGACTTGTAGTATTTCTTAAGCTCAAAGGTATCCAGGTCTTCATTAGAAACAAGCAGTACAAAGGCCAAAGCTGACCAGTGTGCAGGTGAAATTTTACTAACATCTCCCGAGCTCTGGTACTTTTGAACTTGCTCTACTAGAGACTGGTCCCCAAGTTCATTTAAACAATGGAAAAGATTGATACTCTTGTCGGTATAGGACAGTTTCTTGATCTTCTCATGAATGTAGGTGATTGTCTCCTGGTTTTTCAGTGGACTTCTTACTTTAAATCCAAACACTTTGTGAAGAAGACTCTGATTCTTGTCCTGTGACAGACCAAGCAGGAAGCGCAGAAACAAGTCCCATTGTCCGTGATCACTGGCTAAGGCCATATCCACTGCACTCTTGTAGAGGAGGACAATAAGGCTTTCTCCTTTCTCTGATCTCACTTTAACCTTTGACTGGCTGGGAAGCAGATTTTGTCCACTCTCTACAAAGGTCTCCAATACATACAGAGCTGCAAGAAACTCCTGCACACTTAAATGCACAAAAGAGTAAACCTCCTGTCTGTGAAGACCCGATTCTCTCCTTATGATCTGTGTACATACACCTGAATAAACTGCAGCTTCTTTCAGATCAATTTGGCACTCCTTCAGATCTTTTTCATAGAAGATTATGTTGCCCTTCTGTAGCTGTTCAAATGCAAGCTTTCCCAATTTCATGATCACATCTTTATCCCTTTCTTTCTTTCTTTCTTTGTCTGTTTCAACCTCCTGATAGTCCTTCTCATTTTTCCGCGTTGTCTGGATAATCAGGAAGTGTGTGTACATTTCAGTCACAGTCTTGGGTAACTCACTTTGGTGAGTTCCTGTGAGGAGACTCTGGAGAGCTGTGGCTGAAATCCAACAGAACATTGGGATGTGGCACATGATGTACAGAGTTCTCAACGACTTTGACTGAAGATGATCGCAGATCTTTTGAGCCACATCCTTGTCACTGATTTTCTTCAGAAAGTACTCCTCCCTCTGCTCATCGTTAAAGCCTCGTACCTCGGTCACCCTGTCGATGCACTCGGGAGGAATCTTATTGGCTGCGGCCGGTCTACTTGTGATCCAGACCGAGGCTTTGTGAAGCAGTTTCCCTGCAATTAAGTTGGTCAGTAAGACGTCTACTGTTGTAGTTTTTGTAACGCTGCGGCACATCTCATTTTTCTCAAAGTTCAGAGGGAATTTGCCTTCATCCAGGCCATCAAAGATGAACAAAACACTCGAACTGTTGTAATCTGAAGGTTCCAAATCCTTCACTTCGTCAAAATAGTGACCTATTAAATCCATAAGACTATAATCTTTGTCCTTTATTAAATTCAAGTCTCGGAATGTGAATGGAAATATGAGCTGAATGCTTTGGTTAGCTTTTCCAACTGCCCAGTCCTGAGTGAATTTCTGCACAGCAACAGATTTTCCAATGCCAGCAATTCCCTTTGTCAGAACTCTCTGGGGAGTGTTCTCTTCATTTGATAAAGCTTTCAAAATGTCATTGAGTTGGATTTTCTTCTCCTCACTTGTACACCTTCTACATTCTAATTCAACCACTTCATGTTCACTATTAACCTCCCCACTGCCTCCCTCTGTGATGTACAGCTCTGTATAGAGCTTGTTTAAAGGAGTTGATGCTCCATCTTCCTTTGTTACTTGTAACAGATTCTTTGTTGAATTTTCAAGGTAAGATTTTAGTTCATCTTGGCACCTTTGGATGTTTTCTGAAAGATAATAAAAATATAGTTAGATGAAAAACATTTACTTGCTCATATTCTTCCAAGTTAGCAGCAGATATGTATCTGTGCATGTGTGTGCTATTTTTCAGACCAACTCAAAACAAAAACCCAAGAACCACACCGGGTCCAGACTTGAGAGTGCCTTGGCTTTGGCTCTAGTTAAAGGATAGGTTCAGGTTTTCTCATGTCTGTCTTAATACAATACTGATGCATCATTATGTACGTGGGAATGGGTCTTGCTCACTGCAATGATATACTACTCACCATACCGACCCTGAAGATATTTTCTCTGAACATGACTACACTGTAAAAAATGGGGCCAAAATCCACAGCCCTCATTCCAAAGTTCAGCTGACGCCAATATGATGCGTTTTCTGGCTTTTACTACTCAAGACATGCTCAGAGTGATTTTGTTTCTTTGAAGATCTGATAGCTGGTGTATTTTGGAATCTATGTTTTTGGTCATTAGTATTTTCGCTCCAACTCTTGAGTGTTTTGCGGTCGATCTCCAGCTGTTCTTATCCTGCAGACCACCTCGACTTGCTCCGCCTGACAGAATATGGTTCGCATCTGTGTTTATCTGGTGTGTTGTGAAAGAAACAAGCAATGGGAAAATGCTTTGGGAAAATTAAATCCCAGCCTGTTATGTCCCACTTTGGAATTGGAAAAAAATTCTAATCCAAAAGGAACACCAACCTTAATAGTTTAAGTATAGTTTGGTTTTCTTTAGTTGTAAAATAGGAGAAATCACCACAGGTCACATTAACTGTTGGCAGCTAATTGTCACTTGTCTGCAGCTCCATCACTTCCTCTTCCTGTTTTACCTGCTGGCAAATTTTGCTAGATGCATTTTTAGTGTCAATTGCGTCAACTCCACAACACCTTCATAAGAATTAAATCTAATTATGTTTTATTAGCAGAAGTAAAGTGATTTTTGTTTAATATAGGTCATATTTATAATGTCTCTAAACAGCACAGTACCTTTGGTTTTGGGAGAAATGACATTAGTCTCGTCTCTCCTGGCAGGAGCTTGGACTGAAACGCAGAATAATTAAAGGCATTATGGTGGTTATATTTTAGGCAACTGTATAATTTAACATATATGTAAGTATTTATTTTACTTATAAATTCCAGAGAAACATTTACCATATGTGTTGTTGACATTGACAGTTAGATCCCTTTCAACATGAACATCACTAAACTGAGGTTGGCTGATGACACATCCATTCTGGGCAGTGATTGTCGTGTTTCCTGCGTCTCTCTGAGTTGTAGCTGAATGGGAACAGACAAAATTATCAGGAAACAGGAACCAAAACTCAATTTCCTTTCGTTAACACCTGAACCATGTAGTAGTGTTCAGAGATTATGTTTTGTTAGAGCTTATCTAGGAAAGACCTAAAAGATCAAGAGCAAATAAATCTTGGTAAAAATGTGATACATGAGACTGACACATTTAAAATTAGATTGACCAGACAGCATTTTTTGGACTTTTGTTGACCTTCAGAAGCAAGAATGTAAAAATGTTAAAAAACTAGTTAAAAACCAAAAGGTGACCTCAGCAGAAAAACTGTTCACTTCCTGTCTCTGCATCTTTGCTGCAAAATTAATTTGCACATCACTGTAAACTAAACTATAAATAAAAATGGAGAAGGACAGTAGCGAGCAAAGCCGTGCTGATCGGATAATCACAACACCGAAGTATTTTGGTGGCTACACCATAGATGGCAAAACTCACACAAGTGAAGCAGTGAAGTCATCAAACGAGCAGACAAACAAAGAACCAAAGACAACAGTGAAGTGTTTATTGCTGAACTACTGTATGTGACTGCATTAGACTGTGTTCATGTTATTGTGTCCATCCCCTGTACAATATCTAACCTGCATGTGTAAGGAAATGGAGCAAGATCAAAGAACAGATTAACTTTTAAACTGTCTGCTCACTTCAGACCTGCAGAGGAAATGGACGTTTGTGCTGCTCAAGCTGCTGCAGAACATGAAAACTCTAAACTGCAGACTAACCACAAAGGAAACCTGCTGCTGAGTCACAGTTTGTGTTTTGTTCACTTTGAAACCTTTCAGAGTTGACACTGAGGATGGACTTTACACTGAAGGAGGAGACATCTGGTGTCCAGCAGGAAAACTTTAGAAATGAACAATATTTACAGATTCACAGATTCTGAATTTTTACTTCTTTTACTACAAACTGCCTTTATAGTTTCAAAAATCTTTCTCTGACTTGGATTCATGCTTTCATCTTCACCAAAACCGATTACCGTCACTCAGACTGTTAACTGGAACTAACAAGAGAGATCACAGTGTAGATTCTTTGCTTGTTGTTTAGAACTGATTTTAATGTTGTACTCCTTTGTGCCCATATGTAGCTGCACCCAACCTCAGATCTTGCAAAATGCTGCTCACAGTCTTTGTTCTAGACTTAAAACCTGCATGTTAAAACATTTTGAATGAATTGGTCTTTATGTGCCATGTTACGTTTAACTTCTACTTTGTGTTATAACAATCATTCTTACTATGGATATTTTTGTTGTTGTTTTGTTGTGAAGCACTTAGTAACAGTGTCTTGAAAGGTGCCATACAAACAAAGGTTATTATTATTTATTTATTTATTTGTATCCATGCAAATGTTTTTCACAAGCTCACAAAATGCTGAATAGAATCACAAGCCTTGAAATTATTTCTGAACATTCTGCAAACTCAATGTTTTAGATCCTTTTTCATCCCACACTCATCACAGTGACAGTCAGTGTGTGGCTGAACAGTTTGTATAGCAGGGTGTTAGTCAGGTTTCCACTCAACTGGCCAAACAGGTTGGGTCAGGTCACCTGTGTTACAGTTACTAATTATAGTCTGAAGCGCTGTTTTCATGTTCGTGCCACAGCTATAGCAATAATAAAAAAAAGAACTCTCACTGTGACTGTTTCTGTCTGTGTCTGTTTTGAGTCTCTTACCACATGTTGCTGAAACCACAGCAGGGGGAGTTGGAATCCGGTTTCCCATTCTGCATTCTTTCACCCGACTCCTCTGACTTCAGAGGAAAAGAAACACTGCACAGAAAACAAAACTGAAAGAAATTAAAAAGTCATTTTATATCACAAAACCTCTTCCTGGATTTGCATACTTACTCTCAGTCATCCTTTGAGCCAAGTTATTGTTGTTGAGGGGGAAAAAAGCAAAGCTGAATGAAAGTCGAACCGAAGTTGCTTCCTTCTCTTTCATTTCCCCAACAGATTTTACTGTGATCACGTGAGACAGCAGGAAGTGATTCAGCTTTGTGTTTACACCCATTATTACTCAGACTCTCCTGTCAGTATGGAGACATCTGCCTACGTCTTCTATCCAGTTTAATAGAAAATAAGGAGTCCATTTTAATTTCATTTTATTCTAATTAAAAGTGTTTTACTGTACATGTAAAATGTTATATAGCAGGAGTAAGTAGAAATGGAATAGTGTTAATAATAGTGATGGCATCATGGTAAATATGAGTAGGTAATGCAGCTAAACTTGAGATCGTCCTATGATTTACTAGGCTACCCTCCACAATTGGGTCAGATTTGACTAGGAACTAGAAACTGAATTCAGGTAGTAAACTAATTTATTTATAACTATTTTATTAGTAGACTAAAAGCCAGCAAGTGTGACTGGTCCCCAGATCGTCTTGCTTGAGCTCGTGCTCTGAATACTGCCGATCTCAAAGCACAGCTGTATTTTTGTTCATATTGTCAGATGATGTTGTCATAACAAAGTAATGATTTTATCTGCAGCAGCAGCTTGGTAATGATTGCCGCTTTAACGGGTAATATTTTTGAGCTGTGATCAAATTTCACACTACTTCCAATGTCCGACAACAGAAAAATATGTAAATGAGAAAAACTAGTGCCAGCAAAGTGAATTTAACAGATCTTCATCTATCGGAGATCTTTGTCAGGTATTGTCAAAGAAGCATCACAAAGCAGAACAAGCAACATATAGACACAAACACTCAAATTCATCACTCAGATCTGCATGATTAAGAGTCAATCTACTCGCAGCCTGATCCAATCAGAGCAGAGCTGGATAACACTGTCTGATACTCCCATATAGAGGATAAACATGCCTCTATGTGAAGGGGATAAATGGTAAAAACATAACTAACGAATACATCAAAGATTCAGTCAAACCTGAAGCATGAATCACATAAATCACCCAAAGAGGAAAACTATATAGAAAAATAATACTCAGAAAATGGAAAATTTAAGAATAATGTTTAATGTTACTTGCCCGAAAGGATTGGAATGAAAAAAGCAACTACTACAACTCCAGGGAGAGACAAAATGAGAACTAACGTATATACACTCACAAGTGAGTTTCAAGCTTCAAGGACCTGAGATACTCAAAAACAGACTTGGCAAGTAAAAATGGTCATTAAAGATCCCTTCCTATGCTTCCAGTAGAAGTGATAACATATTCAAAAGTATATCAGCAGTCTGAGTTAGACCCATAACACATCCAGTCAGGCTGAAGTTACCTGCTCGCCACTCCGGTGTTCCTCTGTCCAGACGGTACATGGCCAATAATGCAGTATTTTCCTAAACTACAGGAAGGCTCAGACACGGCGACAGAGAAACTCAGCAGGATGACTCATGCACTTGGACTTTGACCCACTCTTATCAAGTCAATGAACACTCAGGGCTGTCCTCCGCTGAATTCAGTGAGTGTTTGATGACTTTTTAAATGCTTTTTGCATACTTCCTATACTAGCACATTAGCATTGCACTCCTATCAGACTCACAATGGGCAGTAAAAAGAAAAAACAGATCAAAATTGAGAACCAGAGATATCGTCTTCTTTAAACCACACATTCTTCTTCTTTGTGAAAACTTGGTACCTACATTACCCATGTAGCATGTATAGTGAACATACTATCCACAGTGAAATATATGAGATATAGTTCCAAACACTCAGTCACTCTTCGATATCAAAAGATTTACACACACAAAAAAGTTGTGACAATGTCTCTCAGATATATGGTAATTCACATTATTTACTCATATAATGAACAGAGAGAGAAGATAACGTGTCTGTATGGGACTGTATGGCAGAATAACAGGGACAACCGTAATAATACATGATAAAATAAATAAGTATCATAATTACATTGGCTTGTTTAATCAAGACTGATTATTAACAATCAAAGGTGGGAGAGCAAGAGAGTAAACAATGACTGAACCAACTTAGAAAATGAGAGGATATGCAACAGATCAAAATACAGAAATTGAATAAAATGAGGAAAATAAATCGAATTAAAAAAGTTTCTTTTTTAATATTATGAAGTATGCATCTAAAGCAGAATGCTACCAGGATGTCCCATAAAGCTCCACTCCCTCCTACAGTGAACACAGAGACACTGAGGAACCAGACCCAAACCAGAACCCAGGATACAGAGGTTCAGTGAATGTGGTGTTGAAGGTGTGGAGGTGGATCAGTGTGTCAGAGGAGACTCTGTAGAAGGACAGAGTGCCAGCAGGACAGTCCACATACACTGCTACTCTGTTAGAGACAGAGGAGGAAGAGGAGGAGGAGGAGGAGGAAGGGAGGTCTATTCTTCTGTTATTGTGCCAGACAGAGTATCCACCACCATCAGAGCACCTCAGACTCCAGGACTGATCATTCCCTCCAAACCTGCTGCCAACAGTGCGTCCTCTCCTTTTGATTCCTGTGTAACTCACTGATATATAAACATCTCCTCTCCACTCAACCTCCCAGTAACAGCGACCAGTCAGACCATCTCTACACAGCAGCTGATGCCACCAATCAAACCTGTCTTTATGAGGAGGATATGTCTGCTTCTCTGTCACTGCTGTCACCTTCCTGTTGTTGTCAGACAGTTTGAGTTGTTTGTGTGCTGTGTTTGTGTCCAGTGTGAGTTCACAAACATCTGATGGAGAGAATAAGACAATGAGATATAAATGATAATAAATTAAAAAAACTGTATATACAAGATATAAATAAATGAGGTAAAAACTCTATAATGACTCATCTTTTTATATCTTTCAAACTGAGAATTGAATGCAGATAAACCAGGTTTTGATTTAAACTACTTTAACATGTGCTGCCTTGTTTTCATGAATCAAAGTGAACACACACTTACACTTCCTCACACCAGGTTTCAGCCTCTGCTCTCCACCATGATCCACCCTGGAGGAAGAAACAAAGTCAGAATGAACCTTCAGAAGTTTCCTCATCAATGATCTTCATAAACATGGGCAGACACTGAATGGATTTGGCCTGATTTTAATTGTGAATTAGTCGACCCATCTAATTTTAGAATTATTTGCATAACCGAGAGCTGTCCTTGTCAGGTAAACATAAATATGTGTTGTTTTAGGCACTTCAACAAACAACAAATGCTGATGTTTTTCCTCATGACAACACTGATAGATGGAAATTTAACTGAATCCTCTTTTGATAATGTTTGTGCTTTCATAATTAATCTCTAACTGCAAGGGATGCCCCGTTAGCCAACTACATAACCTCTTATATAGTTGAAATGAGAAACAATCATTGCATTGAGATACACATTGGATGCCTAAATAGTGAGCGAGTTTCTTAGATGTCTGAAGGTGGCAGTTATACTTCAGGGTATGGCTCATCCTCTTGTAATCCCTTTTGAACCCAACAGTAGGATCTGAGATAACGGCCGAGTATTTAACCAGGTCATTTAAATTAGAATTTGGGAAAGTCTTGTTTTTGTGCTTATTAATGAAATAGTATTACAGGTTTCCCAATTTTCAATGAAATATATGAAAATTTCAATAGTCAAACATTTTGCAACCTTTTCAACTGATCAAGACTTAGCAGCATGTATATGCTTGTGTCATTTGCATATATGAAGATTTTTTCATGATCACACACAGACAGGAGATTACTGATGTACAAACAAAATTGCAGTGGCCCTGATAAATACGATTTTTAATTAAGGTTGTTAGAATAATTATAATTGGGGAACTTAGTAAGAAGTATTGAACGGTTAACTGTGTCAAAGGCCTTGTGTACGCCACCACTCCCACTGACTCTCATTTATCTAAATAATATTGATCTTAAGGGAATAGCAAAATTCAGTTTTAGTAGAATACCTCCATCTAAATCCAAATTGTAATGCTGCAGTTTGGTGTTAGCAGTATTGGTGACAGAATTTTAAGCTTTGTGATTAGGTATTTTTTGACAAAATGACCTTGAGAGTCGTAGTTGACTTCTCTCCATTATCTTTTAGAAAGATACTTTTTTGGCATTTTTGCCTTTATTCAACAGTACAGACAGGGAGAGAGAAATGGGGCAGAGAGAAGGCTATGACAGGCAACAAAGGTCTGCAGCCGAACCAAACCAAACCTGTGAATATTTTTGTGATAAAAGAAGGTGTCTTGTGCCAATCAGTCAAAAAAAAAAAAAAAAAAAGCTGCAGAAATAATCATAATCCAATACTGCTATTACATAAATGTCCCTTTTAAGTGTATGTAAACTTCTGACTTCAACTGTAGGAGCAATGCTGTACAGATTGTGAACCAACAGTCCTCAGCTTGTCAGTGTGACAGAGAAACAGTGTGTGAGCTCTTATTGTCTGTTCATACCTGAGAGTGTCCAGTCTGCAGTGTGGATCATCCAGCCTAGCAGAAAGCAGCTTCACTCCTAATTCTCCTGGATGATTGTAGCTCAGGTCCAGCTCTCTCAGGTGGGAGGGGTTGGATGTCAGAGCTGAGGCCAGAGAAGCACATCCTTCCTCTGTGACCAGACAGCCTGACAGGCTGGAGGCACCACACAATTAAGTTTTCCCTCAATTAAGCACAGGTTGGTTTTGTGTATCCACACGAGTAATTTTCCAATCCGTTTTATGAAACAAAAGTTATTGGTTTTGAAATTATTTATGAATACTGT
This sequence comes from Scomberomorus guttatus, assembly GCA_038419695.1. Lineage (NCBI taxonomy): Eukaryota > Metazoa > Chordata > Actinopteri > Scombriformes > Scombridae > Scomberomorus > Scomberomorus guttatus. The sequence goes on along the minus strand of CM076447.1, from coordinate 1,164,041 downwards.
CAAATAAGAGCAGAAAATGTAACTGTTGACAGTTGACTTACTGATCTGTTTTGTGTTAAATTTGCTTCAGAAACATAGAAATCATATCTTGTATTAGAGGACTCAACAAGTTCTTGAACAGGAAAAATAAACCAGGAGCCATCATATGATGCATGTGCAGCATTTGGGACAGGAGGAGTTTGGAGGCCTAAGAGGAAATATAAACTCTTATCCAGCAGATTTCTAACCCAACCACACAACACATCACATCTTGTACTTCACTCCGTTGAACACTTCAAGACTCCTATTACTGCATGATTTTGCCAACCTACATTCATTAGAAACTGGCCCTAATAAGTTACAAGTGGCAGTAAGCAGTAACACTATAGATTTTAACATCTTTACTGACATTCATCTGTCTGTAAAGCAGCATTTAAATGGTCATGTATTGAACAAATAGTTGTCTCTGTACCTGAGAGTCTCCAGTGTACAGTGTGGACTCTCCAGTCCAGAAGAGAGCAGCTTCACCCCTGAATCCAGCAGGTTGTTGTTACTCAGGTCCAGCTCTTTCAGACTGGAGGACTGGGAGCTGAGAACCGAGGACAGAGCTTCACAGCTTCTCTCTGACAGATTACAGCCACTCAGTCTTCAAAAAAAGAACAGTACATGTGTGAAAACATTAGTCTATATATTACATGTGAGTTATTACTACATTTTAGTAGGCATTACTTTCATAGCATTATCTATAAAAAGGAAGTGACAATAACTAAAGGCAATGGTTCTAAATTTCACATGTAACAATTGTAGGTTACTCTTAATAGGTTGACAAATTGACACTGATTACATCATAACAAAATTACCTCAATTAAGTACACATAAAACTAAACACAACTGAGTGCATAAGAATTTACTCTGCAACTTCTAGTCAAAATTTAATCAAAAGCATGTTTGGCAGCAGTTAGAGACAACTGGTTCTGTTTTAAAGCAGGATTTGGTTTGGTTTGTAAAATTATTTTGAAGGGCAAAGTCAATGAAGACACTTTCAGTAAAGTAGACTGAATTTACTAGTCAGAGCTGGGCTACAGTATTGCCTGTATCATCATTACCTTGACCCTGTAATTCTAATTACCTTCAGTAAAATATGGAATCTGAATCCTGTCCCATGTTTTCACTGACGCACCATTGTGACTAGACACCGCCTTCCTACTATACAGTCCTTCACCTCTTTTGAACCTGTGCAGTTGACTGACTGGAGCATGTAGAGATTGAATAAAAGTACTCTACAGAGTGAACCTTGGGGAACTCCTAATGTCACCTTATACTCCTTTCAGACAGCAACCTCATGTGTGACGCTGGTCTACTCCCTGCATGTTTGACATGTGTTGGATCCATTCATATTAGACAGTTGTGACAGGCTAATCTCTGACTGTCAGTGTTAGCAGAGACTCCAGTCTGCAGTGTAGTTCATACACTTAACTGATTATAGAATTAGAATTATACTGAATTAGCAGATACAGCTCATGCTTACCAGTTTATCGGGCTTCATTATACAGCGCCAGACAATTACATATGATAACAACAGATCCTCGTCTGATATTAGTTTGGAAGTCAGTCTGAGTGGGGACAGGGACTCTCAGCACATCAGTGACTGTCTTCACTGTTATCAGCAGTGCTTCTGGTACAGATTGTGAACCAACAGTCCTAATTTTGTCAGTGTGACAGAGAAACAGTGTGTGAGCTCTTGTTCTCTGTTCATACCTGAGAGTGTGCAGTCTCCAGTGTGGATCCTCCAGTCCAGCAGACAACAGCTTCACTCCTGAGTATCCTGGATGATTGTAGCTCAGGTCCAGCTCTCTCAGATGGGAGGGGTTGGATCTCAGAGCTGAAGCCAGAGAAGCACAGCCTTCCTCTGTGACCAGACAGCCTGACAGACTGGAGATACAAACAATTATTGAATCAAAATAGATTCTCGATTTAATAAAAAGAAAAAGAGGGCAGTATTTTCATACTCTAGCTCTAGTGGTCTGGGTGTTACAATGTTTCAATTTCATTGGGCAGACGCATTTATCCAAAGTGACCTACATGAGAGTTAATGCATCACAAGCAAGGATCTAGTCAGGAGAGAACAACGCAAGAAAGTGCCATAAAGCTAAGTTCAGATCTGATAGGACGTAGGTGCCAACAGGCAGTGCACAGAGGCAATGCATAGAAGCGGATAATTATTTTTTATTTTGTAAGTCGATCAGGTGTGGAGGTGTTTGTGAAAGAGCTGGGTCTTTATTTTTTCAAAGGGACTCGAATGGATGAAATGGAGATTGGTTTCTACCACCACCGGGGAACTACAGAAGAGAAGAGTCTTGTTGTAGCTGTGGTGGTAGTACCAGGCGCCTTCATTGGCAGCGCATAGTAAAGGGGAGGAAGGGTAGACCTGGATGAGGTTCAGGTAGGCAGGAGCCGTTTTAGTTGCTGTTTTGTAAGACAGCGTCAAGGTTTTGAATTTGATGCTGGCAGCAACTGGGAACCAGTGGAGGGATATGAACAGTGGAGTGACATGCTGTTTTTGGCTGGTTGAAGACCAGATGCGCATCTGCATCATCTGCAGAAGTTTGAATGTGCATGTGGGGAGACTTGCCAGTAAGGAGTTACAGTAGCCAATGTGTGATATTACAAGAGCCTGTACCAGGAGTTGTGCTGCATGCTCAGACAGGTAGGGTCTGATCTTCCTAATAGTGTACAGGAAAAATCGACACAACCAAGCAATCAAGGCCATGTGAACCTTAAAGGTTAATTGGTCATCAATCTTTGCACCCAGGTTTCGGGCAGACTTTGCGGGCATTAGTTGGGTTGATTCAAGCTGGATATTGATCTGTTGTTGTATAGAGGGACTGGCTAGGATGACAAGGAGCTCCGTCTTGGAGAGGTTAAGCTGAAGGTGGCGCTCTTTCATCCATGCCGAGATATCAGCAAGACATGATGAGATCCGCGCTGAGACTTCTGGCAGGAACGATAGGAATAGCTGGGTATTGTCAGCACAGCAATGGTATGAGAAACCAAGGGAGCGGATGACTCAAAACTCAAATCACATTTAGTCATCCTTTTCTGTAGTCACAAATAACGTTGCAACATGCTTTTTCAAAGTAACTGTTAATAGTTTTTTTTATAATTAAAAAGGCAGAAAGAAAGGTCTTTGGGGAAATGATGCCCTTTTTTGTCCAAGTCAGCTAGGGTGGCGTGTCTATGTTTGATTGTATGGAAATAAGTTCCCTGTCTCTGCAGACGATGGATCCGACAAATCAATGCAAAGATATGGGGTGTCATCATGACATGAAAAAATATATACTAAATATAAATTTCTCTATTCTTTTTAAAGATAATCTAAGCTGTAAAATCCTACAGATTTTTAATATTTTCATTGACATTCATCGGTCTGTAAAGCAGCATTTAAATGGTCATGTATTGAACAAATAGTTGTCTCTGTACCCGAGAGTCTCCAGTGTACAGTGTGGACTCTCCAGTCCAGAAGAGAGCAGCTTCACCCTTGAATCCAGCAGGTTGTTGTTACTCAGGTCCAGCTCTTTCAGACTGGAGGACTGGGAGCTGAGAACCGAGGACAGAGCTTCACAGCTTCTCTTTGACAGATTACAGCCACTCAGTCTTCAAAAAAAGAACAGTACATGTGTGAAAACAATAGTCTATATATTAAATAGGTATAGGGTGGCACTGTCATAGCATTGTTTGAAAATAGAAGCAATAGAATTACTTGAAAAATGCTTCTAAATTAAAAAAAAGGAAATTGTATGTCACTTTTTATTGTTTGACAAATTGACCCTGATAAAATCTCTACAAAATGACCTCAATTAAATACACATATAAAACACAAAACAACAGTGTATAAGAAAGAACTTCCTCTAAAAATAAACCTTTGGCAGCAGTTAGACACAACTAGATCTGTTTTGAAGCAGGATTTGACATACCAAGCAGTCACAAGGACTTATTTTTTGATTTATCAAAGGCTTTAAGTTCTTTATGTTGAACATGGTATTTAGTTGAGTTATTACATTAGGTCTTTAATGGCTGTAAAATTGTATTACTTATCAGAAACAATTTATATATAGATGGACTTTTGATATTATGCAAGTTACTTGGGGTGTCCCACAGGGGTTTATTCTAGGACCCCTTTTATTCCTCATGTACATTAATTGCTTGCTCACTGCATGTCACTGAATTAGATACAATTTCCAAATGGTTTGAATGGATCAAGCACAGGTTTAGGGGAGCTCCAGTTTACTGATTAATATTACAAATATTTGGACTGTCACATTACAACCAAAGCAGATATACAACCCTTTGCAAGATGAACTGAAAGGTGAGCTGAGTCAATTTTGCACAGCACAGTACAGACAAACAGTAAATGGGACAGTCTGGGCGAAATGATCAGAGTTTTGACACTGGAAAAAACACAGCAGATGCTAATTAAAATGTGCTAGAAACTTCAGGACAAGTGTTTTGGATCGAAAACAGAACTAGGAGGAAAAATTTGACTGATATGTTTAAAAGGACAACATGATCAAATGTCTTTCAGATTTTTTTCTTTTTCACAATTGTTTAATAACAGTATTCAATAACTGGCATTAGGAATACATATATAATATAACTGATCTGTTTACTGATAATATTTTTCTATCTTTTGAGCACTAAAAAAGGAAATATAATTTGCCAAAATTGGATGCAAAATTCTCTCTTTTCAATATTTGCGAGTGCAAAGATTTGTTAAACAAAATAGTGCACTACATCCTCTTGCTCCAAAGCAATCACTCATGGAGTTGATGTTTTTAAAATATATACATATCAAAAAAGGGAAAAAATGCTATGGGACATTTGAAACATGTTTGGCAGGAAGAATTAAGAGTATAGATTTCAGTGGAGTAATTGGAGGAAGGACTGGCCACATGTGTGGCAGACATGGCCTCATATAGTTTAAGGTGTTACATCCAAACAAAGGCTTAACAAAGTATTCCCATATACTGATCACTATTGCTGGCATGTTGATTAATTCTGATTTAACTGGAAGCAGACAACAGCCCATACCCATACAAATTTTATGTGAGAAGTAAGGATGCACTTTGAATTAGAGGAACTACAATTTCCATTAAAAAGGACAGGAGGGTAAATTCTATATATTCTAGATTCAGACCAGGAACTGAATTATTACTACTATCAATTTTATTGCTATCTATGTTTACTGCCTCCTCATCTTGGGGACCAAATACTTGGTGACCGTCTAAAGACAGAACAACTTGTTTATTAACACGGCTTATTGACATCCACTTTTTAAAATGTTTTTACTAATACATATGTATTTACCCATTAGTTTTAATTTTGATTTGATAAATTTCTGTCATCTTTTCTCTGTTGGTATGTGTTAAAACCTTATAGATATAGGATTGTATTGACTATTGTGTACAGTACATTTACTGCATCCACTCCATGACAAGAAAGAGAATGACTCTTAAACCTACAGTTTAAGAATCCCATAGACCTTATTACTTGGATTATACTGTAAATCACCACACATACACTGTGCAGCACCTACATTTTTGTGTCTGGATGTGCAAAGGTCTTTTTACCTGAATCTCTGGAGTTTGCAGTCAGGACTTTTGAGGCCATCAGAGAGAAGCTTTATTCCAGAGTCCTGCAGTTGATTTCTGCTCAGGTCTAACTCCTCCAGACCAGACTTTAAGGTGAGAACTGATGAAATATACTTGCAGCATTTATCAGTGAGGTTACAGTCACCTAACCTGAAGTAAAACAACAAAATGTTAAATATTAACATTCTGGAAACACTTTCCTCTATCCTTCTATACTTAATTACAACCTGAGGGCTTCATCTTGAGTACTTACAAAGCTGTCTTTGATGCTTTGAGCACTGGGAGCAGCCTCTCCAAAGCTTCATCTGATCTGTGGTATTTCTTAAGCTCAAAGGTATCCAGGTCTTCATTAGAAACAAGCAGTACAAAGGCCAAAGCTGACCAGTGTGCAGGTGAAATTTTACTAACATCTCCCGAGCTCTGGTACTTTTGAACTTGCTCTACTAGAGACTGGTCCCCAAGTTCATTTAAACAATGGAAAAGATTGATACTCTTGTCGTAGCAGGACAGTTTCTTGATCTTCCTGTGAATGTAGGTGATTGTCTCTTGGTTGTTCAAGGGACTTCTTACTTTAAATCCAAACACTTTGTGAAGAAGACTCTGATTCTTGTCCTGTGACAGACCAAGCAGGAAGCGCAGAAAAATGTCCCATTGTCCGTGATCACTGGCTAAGGCCATATCCACTGCACTCTTGTAGAGGAGGACAATAAGGCTTTCTCCTTTCTCTGATCTCACTTTAACCTTTGACTTGCTGGGAAGCAGATTTTGTCCACTCTCTACAAAGGTCTCCAATACATACAGAGCTGCAAGAAACTCCTGCACACTTAAATGCACAAAAGAGTAAACCTCCTGTCTGTGAAGACCCGATTCTCTCCTTATGATCTGTGTACATACACCTGAATAAACTGCAGCTTCTTTCAGATCAATTTGGCACTCCTTCAGATCTTTTTCATAGAAGATTATGTTGCCCTTCTGTAGCTGTTCAAATGCAAGCTTTCCCAATTTCATGATCACATCTTTATCCCTTTCTTTCTTTCTTTCTTTGTCTGTTTCAACCTCCTGATAGTCCTTCTCATTTTTCCGCGTTGTCTGGATAATCAGGAAGTGTGTGTACATTTCAGTCACAGTCTTGGGTAACTCACTTTGGTGAGTTCCTGTGAGGAGACTCTGGAGAGCTGTGGCTGAAATCCAACAGAACATTGGGATGTGGCACATGATGTACAGAGTTCTCAATGGCTTTGACTGAAGATGATCGCAGATCTTTTGAGCCACATCCTTGTCACCGATTTTCTTCAGAAAGTACTCCTCCCTCTGCTCATCGTTAAAGCCTCGTACCTCGGTCACCCTGTCGATGCACTCGGGAGGAATCTTATTGGCTGCGGCCGGTCTACTTGTGATCCAGACCGAGGCTTTGTGAAGCAGTTTCCCTGCAATTAAGTTGGTCAGTAAGACATCAACTGTTGTAGGCTCTGTAACGCTGCGGCACATCTCATTTTTCTCAAAGTTCAGAGGGAATTTGCTTTCATCCAGGCCATCAAAGATGAACAAAACACTCGAACTGTCGAAGTCAGAATTTTTCAAACCCTTCACTTCTGCAAAATAGTGACCTATTAAATCCATAAGACTATAATCTTTGTCCTTTATTAAATTCAAGTCTCGGAATGTGAATGGAAATATGAGCTGAATGCTTTGGTTAGCTTTTCCAACTGCCCAGTCCTGAGTGAATTTCTGCACAGCAACAGATTTTCCAATGCCAGCAATTCCCTTTGTCAGAACTCTCTGGGGAGTGTTCTCTTCATTTGATAAAGCTTTCAAAATGTCATTGAGTTGGATTTTCTTCTCCTCACTCATACACCTACATTCTAATTGAACCACTTCATGTTCACTATTAACCTCCCCACTGCCTCCCTCTGTGATGTACAGCTCTGTATAGATCTTGTTTAAAGGAGTTGATGCTCCATCTTCCTTTGTTCCTTGAAACAGATTCTTTGTTGTATTTCTAAGGTAAGATTTAAGTTCATCTTGGCACCTTTGGATGTTTTCTGAAAGATGAATAAAAATATAGTTACATAAACATTTATTTGCTCATATTTTTCCCAGTTAGCAAAGATGTATGTTTACTATTTTTCAGACCAACTCAAAACATAAAAAAAGCACATCGGGTCCAGACTTGAATGTTCCTTGATTTTGTCTCCAGTCCAGATTTTTCAGTTGGATTTTTAATTCAACCCAACAGGACTCCATAATGATGACTTATGGTTAAACAAATGACAATCAAATAATCCATATGTATCCAAAATATGCAGAAGCCTTTCTCGTCAATATAGCAGAAGGGCCTTGTGTCTTTTGTGGCTAAAACTCTTTATTTGCATTTTTCATTGGTAGAATAGAAAATTAGAAATATGCATGAAAAGAAAAATGCAGTCTTGACATGACAGAGCCCTTGACATGTCAAGTTGTGTTCCCCCTTGGAAGCACTGATATAGATTCACATTCATAGTTTATTTGAATCATTGCTTTTTTAAAGTCATATTTAAATGTTCTGTATGTAGGAATCAGAAATTCCCTTTCATTAGTGACACCTGTGGCCATTAAACAAGCTGTAGTCAACATCCTGGTGTATGTACTGTGCTGTATGCATGTGCGCTCGCTCACTCACATACAAACACACACACAGAGAGGCTCCTGCTGCTCTGTGGCCGCTGACCGGTGAGAGCCAATCCACACTGCCCAACTCACACAAATATGCGTTAATCAACCACCCGAACCTGACCTGACAACTTTTTTTTTTTTTTTTTTTTAAACCAACCGTGTTTACTAAACACAGGTAGGCTCAGCGAGCTGTGGCTGGGGAGCAACGCGCTGTGGCCAGGAAGCAACAGGCTGCAGTTTTGTTGTGAAATGTGTGCTTTTTACGACCTTTGGACAACCAACAGGAAAAACAAAAGGGCTAAGCTATGTTCTGCTGTCGCTTTGGAGCTTGTTTTCTGCTCCTTTGTTGAGGAAATACCGTTGTTTTAGCAGGTGTGCTCGCAAGTGGGCGACTTTTCATTGCAGCTATGTTTTGTTGTGAAATGTGTAGTGGTTGACGGAGGCAGCTAGCTGTTTCAATAGCTGGAGTGCTAATATCTACAGGGCGTTTCTAGTCGGATAGCACTGTTTTTGATGTGTTATGTTGGTTTGTTGACGTTAGTGAGAAAAAAGCAAAGCACTCAGAAGCGTGCAAAAACATCAATTACATGAACGATGAATACATTAAAATTGCTTCACAATCCTACATATAGAACCTTTAATGGCATTGGAGAAACCACCACAGGTCATATCAGCAGTTGGCTGCTACCCGTCACATTTTCAGCTTCAATTTTGTCATCTCCACAACACCTTCATAATAGTTCATATTTTTTATGTCTCTAAACAGCATAGTACCTTTGGCTTTGGGAGAAACGACATTAGTCTCATCTGTCCTGGCAGGAGCTTGGACTGAAACAGAAACATGCAACATCTCTTGAAAAATTCAGAAAAATGAAAGGAATTACGGTGGCAATTGCATAATTATTAAGTATTTATTTGACTTATAAATTCAGGACAAACATTTACCATATGTGTTGTTGACATTCATATTTATATTCCCTTCAACATGAACATCTCTCAGCCGAGGTTGACTGATGACACATCCATTCTGGGCAGTGACTGTCGTGTTTCCTGCATCTCTCTGAGTTGTAACTGAATGGGAACAGACAAAATAATAAAAAACCAGGAACCAGAACTCAATGTCCTTTCGTTAACACCTGAAATGTGTAGTAGGGGTTCAGAAATTATGTTAGAGCTTATTTAGGGAAGATCTGACACATTTCAATTTAAATTGACCAGACAAAATTTGCTGGGGTTTTGTTAACCTACAGAACGAAACAGGTAAAAATATTAGTACATGAAAGGATTCCTAGTTAAAAAACAAACTGTGAACTCAGTAGAAAAACTTCCTGTCTGTGTCTTTGCTGCCAAACTGTAACAATGAAGTCATCTTAAAGATGTTTCCACATCGCATCTTTTCTCAGCAGCTTTTTGTTTCTGTCAACTGCTTCCTAAGCTTTGTTTAAATATGTAATTACAATTTTCCACCTTAACATGATGGAGGGCTTTGCCTACCCCCATGACCCTAATAGCTGTGTTGTCAGGGGACACAGCTCCTAGTATGGTCACTCGAGGCCCTGAATATGGAGACTGAGGCCCTCTCCGGGAGCCACGCCTGGGAGCAGAGCTTGCTGGTGAGCACATGGTAGCTAGAATGACACCCATGGAGCCCAGTCAGCCTTGGCCTGAAGGGACAACATGGGACAACTTGTGGGCCCACCAATATCAAGACTAGACTTAAGGGTTGGTGTATTGCGACTTGGGCAGTAGACGAAGGCAAGGGCCTTGTCTTGCTGACCCCAGGCTATTAGAACTGGTTGTATGAATGTGGAACATCAGCTCTGGGAAAGGAACTGATCAGACCTCTATGCTCAGCACTGATTCTGTAACCAAACTCCTGGATAAGTGCTGAACTTGCTCATTTTCTGGAGTTGCCCGAGTTGAAAGGTGCTGGGCAGGTGTGGAGATACTTGTGATACAATAGTCGAGCATAAGGTGGTTCATACATGCACCGGGTAAAGGAACACCTTAGACCAAAGGTCGAAGATCGAATTTTTAGTTGAAAATCAACTGTAGTTTCATGTTTGATCACCACCTGGTGATGAGTTGAATCAGGTGGCTGGGGAGACTGCCAGACAGACCTCGTAAACCCAAACAAGTAGTGAGGCTGGACTATGAACATCTGGCTGAAGCCCCTGTCCACAAGAACCTTAACATTGAAGAATTTTTTATATGAATCCTTGGGGAGGCTGAGAACATGAAATTGAAGTAGGACATGTTCCAAGCCTCCTCAGCTGCTCATATTTGTGTCTGGAAGGTCATCTGTGCCTGTCAGAATGGCAACCAAAGAACTCGCTGGTGTACACCAGTGGTCAAGGAGGCCTTCAAGCTGAAAAAGGATTCCTTTTCGGGTATGGTTGGCCTTTCTTAGAATAGGCCATGCTACAGCGAACACTAAGCCAACTTTTCTAATAATATAATACAATATAATGATAATACATAATATAATACCACTGGTTCTTGTTATACTTAGATATATTGAGGGGATGTTTATATATGCTATTTGAGTTTAGCTTTCAAAGTTGCATGGTTTACTCTGGTTGAATGGGACCAAAACAACCGGAGTGGAGTGGTTCGGTTGTGGTGGAAACGTGATCCAACCTTAATCCAACCCAACTACAAGGCCTACTCTGCAAGGTTGTGCTAAACAGCTCCTGTGGTCAGGTGAGCGTTGCATGCTGGGATGTTGATGAGTTAGATCATCAGCTGCAAGCAGCTAGCATTTAGCTGGAGAATAATTCGAGGTCAGAAGTAGAAGTAAATTGCCTTCTTGATATTTAGGCAGATAGGAGCTTCTTCAGGACCTTCTTCCTGTGTTAATGTTCTTGCTCCGGCCCCAGACACATCTGACCAATGAGAGGCGAGAACATGCTCACCTGCCTTTTAGTGATGCATTTTGGTGGTGCAAAGAAACTGAACTAAGGGGAAAACATAATTAATCCGCTGATTCAGACCACAGCAAAACAACTGTAGGTTTGAAAATGTTTAACAGAGCGCCCTGCAGCATTAGGATTAGCACCTTAATTCAACATGAGCACACATCATATAAACGGCAAACAGAAAAAAAGGACAGAATATCATTTACTACCTCTTGAAGCTCATCGAGAGAATGCCAAGAGTGTGCAAAGCAGTAATCAGAGCAAAGGGTGGCTATTTTGAAGAAACTAGAATATAAAACATGTTTTCAGTTATTTCACCTTTTTTTGTTAAGTACATAACTCCACATGTGTTCATTCATAGTTTTGATGCCTTCAGTGAGAATCTACAATGTAAATAGTCATGAAAATAAAGAAAACACATTGAATGAGAAGGTGTGTCCAAACTTTTGTTATAAGCACGTCGTTGTCTGTGGCTTCAATTTAAAGCAAAGAATTGGATCACTGCATCGTAACACATTACTTCAGATTGAGATTGATAAAGTTGTCTCTGTATTTCTTCCCAGCACAGTTAAAATGAGACTAAACAATGGGAAGTGGTGCCCCTAATTAAACGAGGATTTCATATTAATAAAAGGTGATGTTCCTACACCGCAAACAGATCCGGCTGTTGCAGGTGAGTTTCTGTCTCTAAATGCACATTTGGCAGAGGCACCAAGTCATGAGGAAGACTCTGTGTTTATGTAAATATACAGCATATAGCTTGAGAGCGATAGATAGTGATTTTCACGTGACTGTGACATCATCAACAGCAAGTTGGCCATTTTTGGAGGATACTGTCACCTGTTCACCGTCACCACCCATCTAGCTAGGTAGTCTCAACCCAATCAGCTCGGTGTAACTCGTTAAACTTCAATTTGCTGAAATTACTGAAAACAGTTGCTATGGCCCCAAGACAACACTTACAATAAAACTATATAACAGTTGACTTCAAAATTTTTCTGTCCCCGATCATGACCCCCCCCCCCCCATACTCCCACAGTTACAAGTAGTTTTGCAACACATTTATCATAAGTGTTGCAAAAGTCAAGGCCCAGATTCGTCACTTCGTCTGTGAGTGAAAATTTCAACCTACAAGTTCACATTTTTTTCTACAAGCTCTCACATTTAGTTTTTTAGTGTGAATATTTTATACAAGTGAAAACATCACATCACATCTACAAGCCTTTATATTTTGCAACATATTTACCTTCATAAAAATCTTCCTCAGTAATAAATCTTACTACTTACTTATATCAGTGCAACAAAATAGGAGAATTAAATGTGGACTCTTAAACATTAGATCTCTGTCTTCCAAAGCTGTATTAGTAAACGACCTAATCTCAGATTATCATATTGATCTATTTTGTCTTACTGAAACCTGGCTGTGTCATGAAGAATATGTTAGCCTAAACGAATCCACTCCTCCAAGTCATATTAATACTCACATTCCTCGAGACACCGGCCGAGGAGGTGGAGTTGCAGCCATTTTTAACTCAAGCCTAATAATCAACCCTCGACCTAAACTTAATTATAACTCATTAGAAAGCCTCTTTCTTAGTCTTTTACACCCAACCTGGAAAACTTTACAGCCAATTCTATTTGTTATAGTGTACCGCCCTCCTGGCCCGTACTCTGAATTTTTATCCGAATTTTCAGAGTTTTTATCAAACTTAGTCCTTAGTACAGATAAAGTAATTATAGTAGGTGACTTTAATATCCATGTGGACGTCGATATTGATAATCTTAGCACTGCGTTTATCTCATTATTAGACTCAATTGGCTTCTCTCAGAGTGTAAATAAACCTACGCACTGTCTTAACCACACCCTCCACCTTGTTCTGACTTATGGCATTGAAATTGAACATTTAATAGTTTTTCCACAAAATCCTATTTTATCTGACCATTACTTAATAACTTTTGAATTCCTATTAATAGACTACACGCCATTAGACAAAAACATCTTTACCAGATGTCTTTCTGATAGTGCTGTAGCTAAATACAAAGAAGCGATCCCACTAGTACTAAATTCAGTGCCATGTCTCAATACTACAAAGGAGTCTTATGCTAACTTTAGTTCCTCTGAAACAGATAATCTTGTTGATAGTGCTGCAGGCTCACTGCGAACAACACTCGACTCTATCGCTCCTTTAAAAAGGAAGATAATAAAACATAAGAAGCTAGCTCCATGGTATAACTCGCAAACCCGTAAATTAAAGCAAACATCGCAAAATTTTGAAAGGATTTGGCGTTCCACCAAACTGGAAGAATCTCGTTTAGTCTGGCAAGATAGTCTTAAAACATATAGGAAGGCCCTCTGTAATGCCAGAGCTGCCTACTACTCATCATTAATAGAGGAGAATAAAAACAACCCTCGGTTCCTTTTCAGCACTTTGGCCAGACTGACAAAGAGTCATAACTCTATTGATCCATGTATTCCTATAGCTCTCAGTAGTAATGACTTTATGAGCTTCTTTAATGACAAAATTCTAACTATTAGAGACAAAATTCATCACCTCAACAGGCACTGATTCACCCTCCAATTCAGGAACCTTAGAAATAGCTGCTAAACCCGATATATATTTAGACTGTTTCTCTCCAATCGACCTTCGTGAATTAATTTCAATGATTTCGTCCTCTAAACCATCATCCTGTCTCTTGGACCCCGTCCCAACTAGGCTGCTTAAGGAAGTCTTACCCTTAGTGAGCACTTCTTTACTAGATATGATCAATCTGTTTCTAGTAACAGGCTATGTACCACAGTCCTTTAAAGTAGCTGTAATTAAACCTCTTCTTAAGAAGCCTACACTGGATTCAGCTGTTTTAGCCAACTACAGACCTATATCTAACCTTCCCTTTCTCTCTAAGATCCTCGAGAAAGCAGTTGCCAATCAGTTATGTGACTTTCTACATAACAATAGTTTATTTGAGGATTTTCAGTCAGGATTTAGAGCATCATAGCACAGAGACAGCATTGGTGAAAGTTACAAATGACCTCCTAACTGCATCGGACAAAGGACTTCTCTCTGTACTTGTCTTGTTAGATCTTAGTGCTGCATTCGACACCATTGACCATCACATCCTGTTACAGAGACTGGAACATTTAATTGGTATTAAAGGAACTGCATTAAGCTGGTTTAAATCCTATTTTTCAGATCGAATTCAGTTTGTACACGTTAACGATGAATCCTCCATCCACGCAAAAGTTAGACACGGAGTTCCACAAGGTTCTGTGCTTGGACCAATACTATTCACCTTATATATGATTCATTTAGGTAATATTATTCGGAAACACTCCATAAATTTTCATTGCTACACTGATGATACCCAATTATATTTATCAATGAAGCCAGATGAATTAAATCAGTTAACTAAACTTAAAGTGTGCCTTAAGGACATAAAGACCTGGATGACCGCCAATTTTCTGCTACTGTACTCAGACAAAACTGAAGTTATTGTGTTTGGCCCTCAACACCTTAGAAACACATTATCTAATGACATAGCTACTCTGGATGGCATTACCTTGGCCTCCAGCTCCACATTAAGGAATCTGGGAGTTATCTTTGACCAGGATATGTCCTTCAGCCATCATATAAAACAAATTTCAAGGACTGCTTTTTTCACCTCCGTAATATAGCAAAAATCAGGCACATCCTGCCTCAAAAAGATGCAGAAAAACTAGTCCATGCATTTGTTACTTCTAGGTTGGATTATTGTAATTCTTTATTGTCTGGCTGCCCTAACAAGACCCTAAAGACTCTCCAGCTGGTCCAGAATGCAGCTGCACGTGTACTAACAAAAACTAGGAAAAGAGATCATATTTCTCCTATTTTAGCTTCACTACATTGGCTTCCGGTAAAATCCAGAATAGAATTTAAAATACTTCTCCTTACTTATAAAGCTCTTAATGGTCAGACACCACTATATCTTAAAGAGCTCTTAGTACCTTATTACCCCACTGGAGCACTGCGCTCCCAGAATGCAGCTTACTTGTGGTTCCTAGAATAACTAAAAGTAGAATGGGAGGCAGAGCCTTCAGCTATCAGGCTCCTCTCCTGTGGAACCATCTCCCAGATTCAGTCCGGGGGGCAGACACCCTCTCTACGTTTAAGAGTAGGCTTAAACTTTCCTTTTTGATAAAGCTTGTAGTTAGGGCCGGCCAGGCTCGCCTTGGACCGGCCCCTAGTTATGCTGCTATAGGACTAGACTGCCGGGGGACTTCCCATGATGCACTGAGCTCCTCTCTCCTCCTCCTCCTCTCCATTTGTATGCTTTCATGTACCATTAATGCATGTTACTAACTTGACTTCTTCCCCGGAGTCTCTGTGCTTTCTCGTCTCACAGGAAGATCCAGTGCCTGAACGGTGGGTCATGGCCGTGGGGACTGTGGCGTGGTCCTGTGGATGTCCTGCTTCCATTTCTGCTACTGCTATTATTGCTATTATTACTATAAAGTCATAGCTCTACTTACATTACTGTTGTTATGGTTATTGTTGTTGTTGTTATTATGCTTCTCTGTGTCTCTCTCCACCCCACCCCCCTCTCCCCTTCCCCCGTCCCCCTCCCTCCTTCTTTCTCTGTAAACCCAACCGGTCAAGGCAGATGGCGCCCACCTAGAGCCGGTTCTGCTTGAGGTTTCTTCCCTTTAAAGGGGAGTTTTTCCTTGCTGCTGTCACTAAGTGCTGCTCATGGGGGTAATTGTTGGGTCTCCGTAAATAAATGACAGACACATAGAGCACATAGAGCAGGTCTCGACCTGCTCTATGTGTAAGGTGCCCTGAGATAACGTTTGTTGTGATTTGGCGCTATATAAATAAAATTGAATTGAACTGAAGTGAATTGAATCATGGTCTCATATTGTAAGATAAGACTTTACTGATTGCCAGAGGGGAAATTCACATGACAGCAGTACACAAAAGAGTCTAAAGAGGTAGGAAAAACATAAAGAGGTATTAAAAATAATAAATACAGCAAAATAAGAAAATTAAGTTTACGCTTGAAAAAATTGCAGGGAACAGTGAAAAAAAGAAGAGGAAGAAGTGAGAAGAGGGAACTGCTGCAACAGGCTGACACATTTTGGAGTCATCTCGACAACTCTCACTATCTCTGATTATATACAATAAATCAGAGTTGCACTTATTGTTTTGTATTGTTTTATAAAGCCTGGTCGATTTGTGCAGCACAGACGGAAAACAAGTCAGAAACTGTTCGTGTGTTTTCCACCCTCAGGCCAAACAAGCTCACATCAACTGATCATTATCTGAAAGTTTCGTTTCTTTCTGTTTCAGACAGAGCTGTTCATGTCATGGCTACAGGAATAATACCAACAATTACATTCTCACTGTGACTTTCACTTGGTATATATAAGCCAGGGTGGTCCTACTTACCATACTGTGATACATCTGAAGTCGGTGGAGCCCAGTCAGTTGAAAAAAGGTTTCCCATTCTGTAGTCTTTCACCAAATCTCCGACTTCAGAAGTAAAGGAAAACACAGAGGATAATAAAACAGACAGAAAAAAGTAGACAAAGAGCAGTTTCATCAACTGTAGTTACTATGAGAGTTGAACTGAAAATGAATGATAATGAAAAAACCTTCGCAGCAGTTTGCCTTTTCTCTTCCTCCATGCTGCTTGAATCATTCAATGATGTGAGATGACAGGAAGTGATTCCTTTCTGTGGACAGGAAGTAATGGTTTTACATATTAATATTCCTATGAAAGTCATGGATAAAACTGAGTCTGTCAGTACACAGATTCTATTTAATCACGTTCCATTTTTCTGATTAAAGTTATTATACAGTACATGTAAATACTAATAGTAGCAAGAGTAGGTAAAGAAGAAAAACAGTAACTAAGGTGACGTATTTTGACCCTTGTTAAAAGTAGGAAAAACATTTACTTTAGTAAAAGTAGCAATACTACAGTTTAAAAATACTCCATTACAAGAAAAAGAACTACATTCAAAATGTTAAAAGTATTAAGGAGTAGATTGGCCCATGTTAGGTTTTATTTAACATGTGATTATTTTTACAGATGCATTAGTGTGTAAACAGCTTTTCACTGTTGTAAGTCAGTGGAGACTATTTTAAATACTTTATATACTATTGGGGTAGTTTAATTCAGAACAATTCATCATATTTTATAAGAGCATCACATGTTTTGTGTGGAACAGATGTAAAATTGTATTCTGTAAAATAATTACAATATTTTAAATACATGTAGTGGAGTAAAAAGGTACTAGATACAAGTTAATATGTAGTACCTCAAAATTATACTTAAGACAAGTATTTGAGTAAATGTACTTTCCACTTTCCATCACTGCTTGTTGTGTCACCTGCGATGTTGTAAAGAGGCTTTCATTAGTTTTGGGGCTTTGCAGCAGTCTGGATTGAAGACGTCTTCACTACTTCAAACATTTTTAATGTGATGTGAGTGACATCTGCTGGTGAGATGATTAGTGCAGTACATTTATGTTTCACTCAGACTGTTTCCTCAGAAAAGCCATGATTTCATTTCCTATTGTGTTGAGATGACTTAGACGGAAAGGAGGGAAAGAAGGAAAGAAGGAGACAATTAGGAAAAGAAAGCAAAGGATAGGAAAGAAAAAAGGATTTTAGGGAAGAAAAGTTCGGGCTCATGAAGTAAATTAGGAGGTATGGAAAGGAAAGGAAGGAAGACAAGGAAAGTTCAAACTGTACAAAAATCATTAACTGTGTGCTGTAATTAAAGATAATTCCAGTAACATAATATCTGACAGTAATAATAACAGTGTACTCACCAAGTTAATATCTGAGATCTGTGAACATGATGTCATTAAAAGTCAAGGGTCGGGTGGTCAAGAAACGCGAGAAGTGAAGTTCAAACAAACGATCGTCGTGGCTTCTCCGATGTGTTGAAACGTCACTCAGGAAACTACTTTGTTGTTCGCCAGCGGCAACAGGAGAAAAATAACTGGGTTTGTAAATAACGTTTGAAGATTAAAACAATCCACACAAGATACGTGCAACAAAGGTTGATATTTTCAATCCTGTATATTCATTTTTAACAATTGAATTTAAACATTTCAACATTTCTAAAAATATTTCTTCCTATAGCAGTTCAAAGATTTAGACAGTTCTGTTTTCCCCAAATAAAACTCTGAACAAAGGTTTAACCACGATCCTTCCTTCTGACGTTTTAATACGAAGTCCGTACTTACAGTTAATTTACCTCAGACTGCAAAATTATTCCAAGTGTAAGCACTCCCCGCAAAATTAAACAATTTTGTGATCAGCTCCAGTCAGTCTGCAGTCGGAGTCAGAGTCACGTCATAATAGAGTGTTTTCCTGGGCTTCAACAGAATTGTTGTTTTTTGATAGTTGTTTAAACATGGACTGTTTCAGCTATGCCAGAGGCAGACTATAGACTGTAAAAAAATATGGACGTAGCTACCATGATGTCACCAATTGGTTTCTGAAGAGTGGTTTTCAAGCTCAAAGTGGGCGGCTCCGGCCATCGCCATCCTGGCAGTGCCTGACTCCGCCTAACTCCCAGCAATCCAAAATGGGCAAAGAGGGAGCTGAGGCATCACATGATCATCATCGGTCCCAAATCCCTCACCAAAACTACTCACAACTTCCGCCTCACCATCGATAACACCACTCTGTCTCGCTCCCCACACAGTCGGAGTCATTTTCATCAGCAACCTCTCCTTTGAACCCCATGTCAATCAAATTACCAAGACTGCCTTTTTCCACTTAAAAAACATAGCTTGTCTCCTTCTGTGCTGCTGAAAACTTTGATCCATGCCTTCATCACATCCAGAATTGTCTACTACAACAGCATTCAATGGCACATCATCCAAAGTCCTAAATAAACTCCAGTACATCAAGAACTCTGCTGCTCGGCTGCTCACCCACTCCCGCTTCGATGACCACCGCCACCGCTCCTCTGATGCCAACCTCCTGACGCCACCACTCAGGACCAAGCACCGGACCTGGGGCGACAGAGCCTTCTCCATAGCCGCCCCCTCCCTCTGGAACTCTCTCCCCAACACATCCGAGACTGCACCGATCTGTCCGTGATCAAATCACTCATCAAAACTCACCTTTTCAAAACTGCTTTTAATGTGTGATTAATGATGTGTGTTATATGTTTTTAATGTGTTGATTTTTATTATCATTTTTAACTTATGTAAAGTGTCTTTGAGTACCCTGAAAAGCGCTCTGTAAATTATTTATTATTATTATTATTACGTTTACAAGAATTTGACTAGTTTAAACTAAACAGTCAGGTTACATACAGACAGCTTTCATTTTAGCTTAGCAATTCACTATTAGCCTAAACAGCACACTGTGGTTGTATAAAAAATATCAGTGGTGGATGTGAGACTGTGGACAAAGCAGATGAAAATATCACTTTTCCACATGTTTATACTTGTTGAACAGGTAGTAAAACATTATCTTCACTTCACTGGTCACTGTCTCCACTGCACTCCACACACACACACACACACACTCCACTGTGTGTGTGTGTGTGTGTGTGTGTGTGTGTGTGGAGGAGCTCAGCCCTGCTTAAAATTTTAGAACCGGTTCCAATTTAGAACTGGGTTTCAGGGGGCATCCCTAGCGTCACACTTTACTGTCCATAGAAATTTGTCTATCCAGGATAGCATTTTGGATTTCACACTGTCTCTCTCCTCATAGTGTTTGGAGCCCTGCTGCACTCACACACTTACAGTCGAACATGGTGCACACTGAGGACATATCAATAAATAGTACTGACATTTGTCAAGTGGCAGATGGACGGAAGTGTACGTGATTGTTGGATTGTTTGTTTACAAAACATTTTTACAAAAGCTGAGAGACGCATTACCTGAGTTCTGACGTCAGAGAGGTGTGTGGGGAGGGAGTTCAAGACGCTGTTAAGACAATCTGACAAAAATGTATTTGTATTAAGCAGACTGACTAACCTTTATTTTGGAGCCAAAACATGATGTCACACTATTGTCTACTGATGGACAAGAGCATACACTCTCTGTCACTGACATGCACAGCAGTAAACACATCGCTGCAGGAGCAGCAGTGCCGTCTGTGTGTGGTTATAAAAAGGCTGACATTGTTTGGACTGTAACTGGACTCCTGCAGGCTGCAGGATGAGCTGCTCACGACCAACTCAACTATTCTTAGATCTTTTGTCTGCCATCACACTGACGACATGTGGAAGGTCAAACGTGAGTGTCGCTCCGTTTTCACTGCATGCCTCTTTGTTTTTTCACGCTGTAAACTAACTCACTGTAGTTACATAGTTATATTTGAGAGGTTTGTTTTCCTCTTCAGTTACCCAGATATGATACAGAAGTGTATGTGTCTGTCTTTTAACACAGGATTCTCCGGTATCAGAATACCAACGTTATCATGAGAAAGATTTGATTAGTTTAATCTTTAAGTCAAACCTACGATGAACAATACAGATTTCTATACTGTAGGTGATGATATGAAGTTTTTAATTTGAGATTAAGTTTATTCTGGCAAGGAACAAACATAAATGTGGATCTTCAGTGATTCATTAATTAATATGTATGAGCAGAAAACACTGGCAGTAAGTTGATTAAGTCCTTTGAGCAACATTTTAACCAGCAACTACAAAGTTTCACTACTGGACTGATTACTGGTTTTGTCTTGGCGCCCATCACAATTTCCCAGACAAAATTCATTTCTAAAGATTTCTTTAAGATTTTTTAGGATTGTTGCGTCATATCATCAACTAATTGCCTGAATAAACAATTTGTCAAAATTAACAATATGTACATATATTAAAAGAAAGGCAAGTGAAAACATGTTTAACTGTTAAATCTTCACTTTAGATTTTGAAAGGAGCTCTGTAAAGAGTGATGAGTTCTGATTTATTATACATGTCTAACATTTCGCTCTGCTGCAGCTCCAGTTGTGTTCCCTATGGAGGGGAGGTACCGGCCGATTTTAGAGGTAATTATTATGATCCAGTATGTTACAGTGTGAGTCAGTAATCTGTTTTTGTAGCTATAACGAGAGCTAAATTTACCAACAGTGACTGAGTTCTTGTGTTGTTGATATTCTCTCTGAACTCAATGCAATCTGTCATTCAGTGTTTTGTTCATCTGTTTTACTGAATTCCTGAAGTTTACTTTCCATATTCTGAGACAACTCTGCTCCACTGCAGCACTTACTGTCTTGCTAGCTAAGCTGAAACCTTTGTGATTTTAACAAGATTTTAAACAACAATCATTTTGTGAGCACAGAAAAAACTTCAGCTTCCATGAATATTTACAAGTGGCAGCGCGGGTACTTCCATCGTTATAACTCAATTTTTTCCATATCCATAAAACTCCCCAAAGCTTCTTCTTCTTAAGTCATTGTTCATCTTTCTAGCTGTAATCTGTACATACCTAACACTGGGCTTTGAAAATAAGAAAGATTTTCCAGGACCCCACCTGACCATAATTTTTACCTTATAAAAAAAGGGTTTCCTCTCCCAACCGTGACCAACGCTGAAGTCCACCCTACACACACTGCAAAACGCACGGTTGTTTCCTTACATGCTTTTTTGTCAGGAATGGGAAAATTGTCTCCCAAGTATTTAAATATTTACACTTTAATTTACACACATTTTTATACTGTTTGCTGACTGAATGAATGTTGACTTGTCAAAAAGAAGAAGACAGGGACAAGGATGCTGCTTGCTTTATGCTGCCACCTGCTGGACAGGTGTAGGAATAGCAGGGCTTTGCTGGCATATATATGTCCAAGTCTATGGATCTAACTGAAACCACTTGATTGGGCCAATTAGGAGTCTGTATAACTGTAAAAATAACAAAAGGGAAATGCAGGAGATTTACGGGGGAAATTAGGAAACAGGAGCACGTTGGGTGAGGGGGTGAAAATATGGGAGAAACCTGTGAAAAATGGGAGAGTTGACAGGTCTGAATCTGTGCTGTGCAGACTTGTACAGCGTTCGCTCCTCTCATTGTCTAAACTAAACAGCAAAACTCTGTGGGCTTATAGGAAACGGTGTTCTCTAAAGTCCACTAAAAACAGAAATATTGAATAAACAACAATATTAAATTGTAGCTTACTGTTCTTTTCTTAATATATAGACCATGTGATATACTGTACTGTTGAGTCAGGTTATGTTCCAAGGC
Organism: Scomberomorus guttatus; assembly: GCA_038419695.1. NCBI lineage: Eukaryota > Metazoa > Chordata > Actinopteri > Scombriformes > Scombridae > Scomberomorus > Scomberomorus guttatus. The sequence continues at coordinate 1,141,650 of CM076447.1, read as the reverse complement.
TGGATTTTTAGTTATTGGTGTTATTATAAATGTCAAAAGAATTTAATTAAGCCCTTCTAGTGGTACTTTCAAAAAAGACAAACAGCAATGAATGATGCTAAATAGAGGTCAGTTGCACAACAGTGACTCATTCTGACTAACAGCTCTTCCCGTCTCCTCTATGACAACTTCCTGTGCGCTCAGAGTTTGGTTCCCCCTGACCCCATGTCCCAGTTCCACCTGAAAAGAGGTTCCCCTGAGGAGGAGTTTCCTGATCTGAGCAGGAACTATACCTGGATGGGGCAGATCCTCACACCGGCCATGTACCGCCGGCAGTTCGACCGCTGCACCCAAAGTGGAGTCATCTTTGATGATGTCATCCGCCCGGGCCTCGAGGAACCAGGTAATGTCAGCGTGATGTCAGCATGATGTCAGGGCGAAGCTGGCTGCCAAAGAATTACAGGAAGATTAAAATCAGGAAAAGAAATAGATAAAAGGAAGTTATGGACATTCAAGTAATTAGTTTAACTGTATAAATTACAGATGCATTCAAATATATTATTGAAGATTTTGAGTTGTAGTTGAAAAAGCTGATCATAACTTAAAATATTGGCCTGTATACTGTGGTAGTTACAAACATTACTGATGTAAACATTAATAACCCCCTGTTTTGGAGCAAATATTTGCTTTACATCTGGATATATTTTGGATAGGGTCAAATATAGTTTTCCCATGAAGTGAAAATTATGGTGCATACTGCATGTAAATAATATAATTAGTGCTGATTTTTTAGGAATTTTTTAAGCTGCTCTTCAGTCCACAAGAAAATTGACTACTGTTAATTGAAGTGAATGGGAAAACGCCAAACTTCACTCTTGAAATCCAAAGTTAATATAATTTCTTTGAAGTGATGTCTAAGGGATGCCAATGTTAGTCTATTTATCAGTTGTCCAGTGCAAGAGATCCTGAAAACTACAGGCAAGGTTTCCCAAAATTTTACTGAAGATAATGCTGGTCCTTCAGAGGATGAACCTTATACATGTTAATGACCACCTGACCTTCCCTTTAAAAATGTACGTTTAGAGTCTAAGAGTAACCTCTACAGTGAGACTTGCCTGTTAGTCTTGTTTCCACCGTTAGTTCACTGCCCAATCACAGTTTTTTGTTTTTAGAGTTTCCACCAGACTTCAGTGAGTAATCAGTAATGTTTGTGTGTGCAGGTGATTTGTTGGGTCCTGTGTCTGTTGGATGTGTTGCGGGTGACGCCCAGTCCTACATCCTGTTCTGTGACTTCTTTGACCGAGTCATTGAGGCGTATCACGGCCACAAGGTCACCAGCCAGACGCCAGAGAGCGACTTCAACTACGACAACTTAAAGGTAGCCGGTCAGCCAGTTAATGAGTAATCATCGTTATATAATAAACCCCTGAAAACCCTCCCTGTGGATTCACACCAAACATAAAACAAACAGCTGTACTGAAGCGACTTGCATGGTCTCAATATTTCACCAGGTTGTGCAAGTTCAACTTCAATGAACATTTCAAATATGTAATAATAATATTTCATATATTTCTGTGAGACACATCCAGTGATATTCTGGCATTGACAAGTTTTTTTGTAGGCACCATACTGAATACAAAGAGGAAAATTCTCTGTATCGGGTTAAAAAAGCCTAAACTTCAATACAGGGATTAGACGGTAAAAAAAAATTGAAGACAGAAAATCTCGAAAAAATTAAGAAAACAGGTTAGAAAAACTATCAGTTGGAAGCATTAACGTAGCACTTATTCATGTCATAAGTAAGTCTAAATAGACTGATATTTTAAGGCCGTCTCCTGTGTTTAACCAGACTTCTAGAAAGTGTGACAAGAATTGGAAGAAAATGACACTCATTTTTTCAGTGCTAGCAGCACTTAAGCTTCCACTATCACTGTAACTGTAAAGACTCATCAGAAATCTGACATACCTATTGAAACTCTGTGTGTTTAGGGGGGTAATGACTTGGACAGGTCATACGCTGTACGCTGTGAGGTGAGTGTTGTTCGAAGTGTTGAGGATTTCTGCTTCCCGACACACTGCAGCCGAGGAGAGCGCAGACAGCTCCTTACACTGGCCAGGAGAGGTACTACACGCCTGTCTCTCACCACTAAGTCTACATTCACATTACATGAGTCATGTATTGGGCAAGCAGCCCAAATCAGATTTTTTTGTCTCCAAGTGACTCCGATCAGACTTTCTCACGTCAGGTCTGGGCCATTTGCAGAGTAAGCCACTAACCACTTGCAGTGAACCAGTTAACTAGTATCTTTTTGCTCTCAGCTCTGCAGAGGCTGCAGGAGGAGGAGCTGCCGGGCCACCTTCTCTTACTGGAGGAGCTGAACCAGGAGCAGCAGAGGGAAGAGCTGAACCTGAACCAGAACCATCCTTCTTCCTCCCAGCTTCGCACCGGCGTGGCCCGGGACTGGCCCGACGCCAGGGCAAGCTGGTCAGTCTGGTTACTTCCCATGAGTCTTTCAGGGCTTGAATGGATAGATGGGAGTCAAACCAAAGTGGCTGTAGCTCAGCTGGTAGAGCAGGTCAGCCATTAATTGTACGGTTGGTGGTTTTATCCCAGCTCCTTCTGTCCACATGGTCAACTGTCTTTAAGCAAGACAAGGAACCTGAAAGTGCTCCAGATATGTGATGGACAAAAGCAACTGCCAAATGAAAATAATCTAAGACCACCACACATTCAGACAAGTGATTGGAAACTGGGACACCAGTGAACAACAGCCAAAAACAGCTCCCACTGTTTAAGGGGAGATTACATTTGTTAAATACTGACTGAATGTCTCATAACATTCTCTTGTCAACCATGTAATGTCACATGATTCCTTGTTGCAGGGCGAGTAAAGATGGCAGCCTGGTGGTCTGGGTCAACATGGAGGACCACCTCAGACTGGTGTCCACACGAGACGATGTCAACATCGCCGAGGCATTTAAATGCATCTGCATTAACCTGCAGAAGGTCAGTGATGGGTCTGATCCTGAGGAGGGTTCATCAGTTCATCAATGCAAAGTTTTGACAAATTTGACGTTTTCACTTGTAATACGTTTCAGCCACAAATGTCTTCAGCCACAAAAAGTTCAGATTTGGGAAGAGGAGTTGTGGTACACCGCCCTGAAATTCATCAGTTGTTGAGGTTATACTTAATTAGGCTGAAGGAAATACTGTCTTCCAGGTGTTTGAACACAGCTACCACAGCTGGATAAGAAACCAAATTCACTAAATCACAAACATTATGAATCTCTTATCAACTTCTATATTTAATTCTACTCCCAAATTAAATAAATACATTTTATAGTAGAGTAGCATTATTTGATTAATTGATGAATTGATCGACAGAAAATGTAGTGATAATAGATTAACCATTTAAAAAGAGTCCAGCTTCTCAGATGTGAGGATTTGCTGCTTTTCTGTTTTATAGAATTGTAAAAAAAAAAATAATCTTTGGGCTGTTGGTTGGACAAAACAAGTCATTTAAAGTAAAAATCCCTACATTTATCATTATCACTATAAATTCCTGATATTTAAAAATGTAATTTGAGCAGGATTGTCGGGAAGTTTGAACAATCAGCAAAGTTAAGAACTACAAACTCAATTCAAATAGTTCTTGGGTCATCAAAAATATTGCCTCAAACACAGGAGCTCTTTTTAGAGTAGGAGCTCTGCTTAAAAAGCAAATGGTTCCTCCAGTGGGAAAGGGTGTTATGACCTTTGACCTTCAGGAGCTTTGAGCCTCTGACTACTTTGTTCCTGCGTGTCCAGCTGGAGGACTACTACAGAGCGCTCAGACACCCGTTCACCTGGAAGCAGCAGCTGGGGTGGGTGACGAGCTCTCCGGCCGACGTGGGGACGGGTCTGAGGATCATCGTCCACCTCAAGCTGCAACACTTTCCCAAACACAAACGCCTGCAGGACGTCCTGAAGAGGCTGAGGATCCGCATGGACAAAACAGGTACTGAGGGCAGACCTCCCACTGACATTTGATATGATTTGTCTGCAGCTTCATATTCGCTTCAGATAAACTTAAAATCCATGTTTGCACAGAAGGAGGACTGTGGATTTTGTCCCCCATCACTTCCATTGTAAGTGCATTATGAAGGGATCTTCTAATGGTCAGTATGAACTGTTGTTAAGACACACTTAAAAAATACAGTTTCATATGAGCACCTTAAATACACAGGCAGAATTTAGTTGACATGTTAGAAAATCCAGCTGTTAATAGGTTTGGTATCTCATAAGGATGCTCAACCTATCAGATGTTGTTGGCATCAAACGTGCGCCCTTCCTGTCACTCATTCATGCATAAACACAAACCTAAAATACTTTGACTTTTGTCTTTTCTACAAAAACACAAAGTCAACAGAAGACAACCGCCTGGGTTCAAACTTGCCTTTTCATCTCCCAGAATCCCCGGCTCTGTACTGTGTGAGCAACGTGGTGACATTCGGCCCGAGCGAGGTGGAACTGACCCAGCTTGTGGTGGACGGGGTCAAACTGCTCATTGCCATGGAGGTGAGACTGGAGGCCGGCCGAGACATCGATGAGCTTGTTCCTACACAGAAGTAGATCTGGATGTGGATTGGCTGGAGTGAGGAGGAGGAGAAGGAATGGATTGTCCAATCAGAGGGAAGTGTGTGACTCAGTCCATCATACAGCAGACACCGAGTCCCCCTCTGTGAAATCAGGAAGTTATTTATTTAGAGTCTGGAGTCCATTTATTACCTGAATCCAACTGTTTGACATACAGCATCTTTACCTATAACAACTCATCTTTTTAAACTTCTTCATCTTGCCTCTTTAAGTTCCCGGTCGTTCAGCTGGGCGATAGTTCAATAATGATAATTTATTGGCTTTCAGTGTAATTGTATCAGAATTGATATGATAATATCATGTTATCATTTTACAAAACACTGTTGCCTGAATTAATCATTTCAAGCAAGTTGTAAAGACTAACAAAATAAAGTCTGATTTACACGTTAAGTTTCTGTCTGACGTCATTGATTCTGACATAACAGTCAAACACAGCTCATTGCTCTGCCATTAATTTAACTATTTTACATGTGTCACATTTCAGATGTCTATGAGTTGTTAACAGCTCCACCAAATAGTGATTTTTCCCTCTAAACTTCTCACATGGTTTCATTTCAATAAATGTTCAAATGATCCAATATTTCAGCAAAAATCAAAGATTAGAGAAAAAGTCCAAAAAGTGAAAACAGATTTGTGTATCAGAACTTTGTTTTTTCTTCTTTCCTCTCCCATTAATCATCTCACGACCCCTCAGATTTATCTGCTGACCCTTTGGAGGGGCCCCACCCCTAGGTTGGGAACCACTGGACTAAACTAGCTAACTGTATATAAAGTAGTTGAAACTAGCTCCACCTCCAGCAGCTACAACAGTAACATGCTGCTTACACACTGATGCTTCAGTATTAATAATCTAATGATGTCATATATAATAATATATCAGTCAGAGGGACCAAACCACTACTTTTACTGCAATACTTTAACTACATCAAGCTCATAATACTTATGTACTTTTACTGCAATACTTTAACTACATCAAGCTCATAATACTTATGTACTTTTACTGCAATACTTTAACTACATCAAGCTCATAATACTTATGTACTTTTACTGCAATACTTTAACTACATCGAGCTCATAATACTTATGTACTTTTACTGCAATACTTTAACTACATCGAGCTCATAATACTTATGTACTTTTCCTGTAGTAGGATTTTTAATGCAGTACTTTTACTTTTAATGGAGTATTTTTACATTGCTGTATTGCTACCTTTACTCAAGTAAAAGTTAAAAGCTAAACCCCGTTCTAAATTAGCTAACATGCTAAATGTTAGCTAATTAGCAACTAGCATATTACCTAAACATTTTGTAGCTCATAAGAAACATGACCAGACCAGCACCTATACATGTGTGGAATATGTCTGTTCACCTAGCAGGTGAGTATCACTAACGCTGTCTTCAGAGTTGCTAACATTAGCTTAGCTCAGCTCTCTCTGCCACCGTCTGTGTTCGCGCCAGAATCATCCCGCCTCCTGCACTTAATTTGATTTGTATAAAGTCATACAAAACGCGAACAAGACAAAGTGATACATACAGCGGGAAAGATCATGGTCCCAAGTCTGTTTCTGCTCTGAGCGAGTCGCGAGGAAACACAAGAGCAGGCTTCATGGAAGTGTTTTACCGGCCGACACGCCCCCTTATTGGATATCAGTTATTGATTGGACGCTGCAGCTGATCGGACTGATCTGATACGTCACAACAAACTCAAGTGTATCACTCCCAAGTTTTATATGTTATTTGTTTTCTGATTCATCATCTAGTTAAAAATCTGTTAATTGTCGGTCTGGTTCAGTTCTCCTGACGACCTGCTGGAGGCGACAATGAAAGCTGAATGAAGTCATTATTTGAACACATTGACATCTGTCATGTGTACTGTAGGAACACTGTAGTTTAGAGTTTAGACCTGACATTATGAAAACAAACACACACTCAATCAAGTCTTCTTTAACACTGAGTCCTTACTGCCATATCGGGGCTGCTACTGTAGAAATAATCAACATAAAAATGGAAAAGCTCTGATCACAAAATGACTCATATTTAAAGTCTTTCAGTTCTGTGTTTTTTATTTAAAATGAATCTATAATGCTACACCAGACTTCTGCTACTTTCCTGTTGGCAATGAGTCTGAGAAATCAAGTCACAGGGTGCAAGTTACTCTCTGAAAGCTGAGGCAAGGGGTATTTTCAAGTAAGAGGCTCACAATTAGTCTTTCCCACATCACATGAACTCATCCCTCTCAGACAAGGGTTTGAAATGTGCATTGTTTTTTCCCTTCCTGGTTTCAAGTGCTACGACATACCAAAGTGTTCCCAGCTCCAGTAATGATGGAGAGCCATTGAACCCTCAGAACCTCGACAGACAAGTAGAGCTGTACCACTGTTAGTGGTTTTGCATACAGCCAAAAATTCAAAATATACAGAAAAAAAAAAACACACAAACTGCTCATTTCCTCTGGTACAACTGAATGCATCAGAAATACAAAGCAGCATATTTAGAAGGCATAAAGTGGTGGAGTAGAGTTTTATCTACCAGGAAACAGGAGGCCAAAAGGCCAATTTTGATCCTGTTTCTTAAGTATAAGTTTGGTGATAACTCTGGTGGTACTCTGATGATTTTCTATATTTTTGTTCTGGTCAACAAATCTCATGTTTAGATCCAAACCAACAATGAACTGATCTACTAACAAGTATTGTGTGTGTATCAAAGCCTGATATATCTGATTCCTCTGTGCCGTAGACCTCCATTGTTGTTCAAAAACTATTAAAAACACATCAGTGAGCCACACCGCTGCACTGGGTCACATGTTCCTTCATCACCATGAATGAACACACACACACACACACACACACACACACACCTGCTGCCAGAAATACTCACTAGAGCACCAAATGAGGATTCATCCGCCGCTGAAAATATTCCCCAACAAATGCACTATTCCCTCCTGTTTGTTTGTTAAAAACTACAGAGACCAGCTGTTTTAGGAAAACCTTTTAGGAAGAGCCTTTTTTAAACATGAAACTATATACACAGACTAACACATTGTTGGTCTTTTCATGAGATTTGCCGACACAAAGAAAATACAGAAAAACACCAGATTTAAGTTTGAACAGGGATCCCATGAATGGAAAACAAAATGCTTTACTGAACTTTAAGAAGAGAATGATGGAAAAATAATCTCAATAGAGGAAAACAACCAAATATAAACAGATTCTGTATACAAACCAAAATTAATTAATTCTGTGCCTGCACATATTCACCTGTACAGGCTGGTTTTATACAGCGATAATAATAACTAAAAAAAACATTCTGTTGTGTCAGCTGTACATGTGAAAAAAAGATTTACAGAGCTTTAGTTTGTGTTTGAACCACCTGAAATGGTTGTTGAGCAATGACATCATTACTTAAAGCTCAAATATTATTGCAATAGTATTAACATCAGCCAGTAGGGGAGCAAAGGGAGGTCAAAGGTCAAAAATTTCTCCATTGATACAACCAACAGTGAGGATGTTGTCACTACCTGATTGTTCATCACACTTAATGACACTAAACTTTGTGAGCTCACAAATAAGGGTCAGTAAAAGTAAAAGTGGATGTTTGCCACACATTCAGAAATGGTTCACGGTAAATGATAAGTGCGTTCACATGCACACAAGTATCCTGGTTAGGATCAGGTTTTTGGTGTATGTAAAGCATATCCTGGTTTCAGAAACCTGGGTTCTGAGGCATGTAAACACCTGGTGCAGGTTTCTGATCATTCTGCCCTGTGTCCAGGTGAGTAGTTAGTCAGATAAACTAAAGATGTGAGGGTAAATGATGTAATGATGATATTTACGCTGGAATAAAGTCTGACTTCAGCAATGCAGCATTCAGAGAGCCAGAAACCAAAAAGTGATCTCAACTGAGGAAATGTAATCAGTACAGTAATGAGTGGCTGAGATATGAGGATGATCAGAAACCTGATACTGTTATGATCATGTATGCAGGGCTAACGTGTGCAGCTGACGTCAGGCTTCAGTGGCTGCTGGACATTTACAACTCAGAAAAGAAACACTTTTCTTTTCTAAATGTTGTTTCTGAAGCTTCATGCAACAAATACAAACCAATTGGCAGTTAGATCAGAAAAATATATATATAATCAGAAAAAAATAATGAAAGTCAGCCAGCTACCGAGTGTGAGAGCTGCACTGTTGTCAACTTACGGGGGTTGTGTACACTAACATTAGCTCGAGAGGAACCTAATTTAAATCTTTTATAATTCATTTCCCCCCTAAACCTCTGTGGTTGATGAGCTAACATTTATATTCAGATGCATGGTTTTGACAGCTGGACTGTTTATTTGCCACAAACAGCCAATGCGCCAACTGTACAAATGTTAGTTGTAGCTAGCTAGCAAAGTGCAAGCCAATAACACGTGTGTGTTTGTGTGTGTGTGTCTGTGCTACAACTCTGACTATAACCAATTTCATAAATCACCAAAAACTCAAGTTCACTGTTATTTCCTCCAGTTTATCTTCTATTTTACTGATCTACGTATGTTTATGAATTAGAGTCACGTATAGAGTATATCACGTATAGAGTCGTGTAACATATCATTGCCTCAACGCATCGTCTTTGACCCCCTTTACACCTTGTATTAAAATGCGTTTTGGGTGAGTGGATTGCCATCGGATAGTGGTTGACAGGTGTAAATGCACCCAAGATGCACTGAGGACGGATTGTGATCCGATTGGCCAAAACACCTGCGGAGGTGGTCAGGGATGCATTGTGACCACATTTAACACAAATGTAAATGCAATTGCGTTGTCCAATCAGTCTTGACTGCGTTCCTGCATTCAGATTGTCCTCTGGACAGTGGTGGCACTGACCACTGCTGACATAAAAGCAGCTGCATAAAACAGCATCTCCTCTGCTTTCGTCTTCAGTATTCCAGTTGTCGAAGACGGCTTCTTCCCCCTCTTTGAAAAGCAAGCAAAAGTCCATACAATAGCGCAGCTTCAGGGATTGCTACCATCTTTTTTTTCTTAGTCTTTTTGGACCCGTGCAAACGAGAGGAGGATGTGACGTGCGGTTGGAGACACATATTAATACCAGGTATTAATGTAATCAGGTTAAATCAAAATCTAGATATAATCTGGATACAAGATACATTTTAGTGCAAGGTATAAAGGGACTCTTAGTGTCTTCACCTTCATATGCGGTCGCATCACCTCACATTCAGTCTGAACACTGCTTTACTCAGCTGACATCATAGTGAAGATTAATGGTGACTTAACTGGCAAGCAAGCTAAGCTGGCTCTCTAGCAGTGGTCAGGCAACAAATAAAAACTGTTTTCCACCATCACAAAGCAACATGGTGACAGATACATGTTTGATGAATATTTTTGTTTTACACTGCATACACTGCTAGCTAGTTGTTCATCTATTGTAGAGGTCACTGTCTATTTGCACTCCAGAAATCAGGTTAAGGTTCTGCAATAACATTACAGCTATAAAACTCCAGATTACATGCAGTTTGGTTTCCTGATAAAAGAAACCAGGTTACTCTACATGACCTTCAAGAATTCAATTACTTTTGAAAAATCTGATTTCTTAAGTGCAGAAACACAGTGACTAACCAACCGTAAGTCTTGTTTCACTAGACCTTAAATTACCTGTAATGACACATGGATTTCAATGCTAGCAAACAAATTGAGCTCTCTTCCTTGTTAGCTTGTCTTTGTTCTGGATCTCATCAGTGTGGTGGAGGGACAGACCACATCCTGATGAACACCTGCACCACCAGTCGTTTTAATATTTGGTTTTACTGGCAAACATTTAGTGACATTAAATAGTAACTGTGTTGAGTATAATAAGGTGTATTTTCAAAGAGTTATACAGCAGTTAGCCTGCAATAGTGCTAAACACAAGATGGCCGCCGTCACTTGGTGGGGCGTCATCCTGTGAAGAAGAGGAGCAGAGGTATCCTCCTCGCAGTGTTTAAGGATAATGTGATCATAACTGGACGTCTGTCACAGCCTGAGCTCGTTGGCCACTTTAGAGGCGATGTTCTTGAAGGCGATGGATGTGCCAGAGATCCTTTTAAACCGCACGCCGTTGAGCGAGAGGCGGGGCAGTTTGCACACCTCAATCTCCCATTGGACCAGACTGTCCTGCCGGGCGTCGCCATGCACACAGAACAGCATGTAGCGCTCACGCTGCTCGTAGTCACAGTTGTTGGCGTCCAGAACCCTCCGGATCTCCTTCATCATGTCCCCCGGTTCCATGGAGGATGTGGTCTTCATGCTCCAGGTGAAGCGCAGGGAGCGAGGCTTGGAGTCCCGCCCCTCCTCCTTAGGCTCACCTGATGAACTCCTGGAGGAAGGTGAACGAAACAAACAGACAGCGTTAACAGAGGAGGCAGCAGTTAACATGTTACACTGTTCATCCAGAGTATGTCTGATGATTGTAGGACTACAAGCTCTGTTGAGCTCTGTGTTCAAGGGTCAGTTCACTCTCGAATGCAGTGGTTCCCAAACTTTTTAAAACCTCCTCACATTCTCAGTACATATGATCATTCGCAATAAGGACAAACAAAAAACAATTTGGTAAAAACAGACAAATAGTGGCACAAACTGGGAGGAAGAGGAAACTTTAGTATAGTGCTGGATCGACTGGAGTTCTTCTAGGTGGACATCAGCGTTTTTACTGACAGCAGCAGCTCAGCTTCGACACACCTGTACCTGACTACTGTGACTAAACCATCTCAACTCAAAGTTATGTTATCACATCCGTTATGTAGATTAAGAAATAAAACGACATTTAATATAGACTGGAATTATATAGATATCCCAGAAGCCCCCCTTCCTGGCTGTTACAGACCTGCGTACAAACTTGGAGGTGATCTTGCCAATGAGGGAGGTGGAGGTGCCGCGGCGGGGTGTGGCCAGCGAGGCGGCAGCGTGCGGCGACAGGCTGGGCGAGACCGGCGGGCCGTTATAGGTGGCGGGGCGTCGGTCTCGGAGCTGAGCACCGTGGAAGGTGGAGCGGCTGGAGGAGCCGCGGGGGAAGCGAGTCCGGTCCGGCGTTGTGCTGCTGCTGCTGGTGACACTGAAGGCTGACGGTGATGATGGGGGCTGGTGGGGGGAGCTGGGGGCGGGGCGAGAGGACAGTAACATAGTGACATAACATAATTAGACAAAATGTATTAAATCTTCAAAAGCAAACAAATAGCCGCCCCACACACACATACATACATAGCATCAAAGGATGAAGGAAAAGAAAAAGAAACACATTAAGGGATTTATTTATCATTCTGTTTTGAAAAAGCAGAAAAGGATCCCAGATGTTAAGAAACGTTCGTATGGAGTAGAGTATCCTCCAGCCAGTCAGTCATCGAGTTGCTTTAAGTGCTCAAAAACATTCAAAGTACAAGAAAAAATGTGAATGCAACAAATTTTCTTTAATCACTCGTTTGAGCCACTTATGGGCAAATCTGTTCATCCCAAGAAAGAACAAGAACATAGTGATATCAAATTAAATTCACTGGATTATTTCACTGCTGTGAGGAGACATGAAAAATGTTTCCATTGTTTAGTTTTTGGAGAAATTAATCGACAGTATTGCAGGAAATCAAATCCTTTACTGAAAGAAACTGTGATCCTTTTTCTGTAGTTTTGTCCATCATTCCTCACCTCTGATACTCTGCGTTGTCATCAATGGGAGGCAGGCAGGACTTCATCGGATGTCCAGATGCCGACATGGACTTGACATGACGGGGCCGGGTGGAGGAGACGGTTGCCCCCGGCGATGGGGAGGGGGATGCTGCAGGTACCTCCGGTAGACTGAAGCACAGAGGGATTGGTTATTGATTTGGCGAACAACAGGTGTGATCAGTGAAAACGCCCAGAATTCCTCTCACCTGCTGTCCTTCCCGTTGGGAATAGCAGCTGAGTAGCGATCAGTGCTCGTCCTCTCATAAACATACGTGTTCCTCCGAGTAATGCTCTGTAACAAACACACAGAATTATCAGCGACTCTGCAGCTCCCCTCGGCTTTACGGAGCTTTAGGCCGTATTCAGACCAAATCAGGTGGTGTGGCGAAAACGCCAGTCCTCCCATTCATTTGAATAGGCAGGCGTTTTGGCTGCAAGCATGCCGCCGGAAAATTGAGCCAGAGTCAACTTTTGGAGAAACGCGACCCAACATCACTGCGGCTGAAGGCTGCAGTGACCAATCACAGCTGGAGATCAGACTGATCAGAGCTGTAAAACTCTGCCATGAGGGGGGGGGGGGATTCTCTTTGTTTGATAACATTTTAAGTAAAGTTAAGCTTTGCTGTTGGCTTCCACTCATTTTAAAAAAGATGAGAGAAGAAGAGAGAGAGAGAGAAAGAGCAGCTGTGGTTGAGTGAGCTGGAGAGTGAATGAAGAGAGGGAGTGCTGGTAGAGAGAAAGCTGGTGAATCAGATCAATAAAATGTTATTTTCTGTTTCACAGCAGTTACGTTCTAGAGCACAAATAAAGATGCCCACAACCCCACACACCTTCGCTCAACCCTGCAGTGGTGCGATGCACCACCTGATTTGGTCTGAATACGGAGCTTTATAGTGAGTTTCAGCTCATTGTTTATCTGTCCGGCTGCAACTTTACTGTTTTGGTTCACTCTCAGCGCTCTCATAGCGTCGTTTTCAGAGAAAAAGCTGTAAAAAGCCACTGTACACTACCTGCTCAGCACCAAACAGCAAACAGACACAGTTAGCTGTAGACTAGCTGGTGAACATAGTGGAGCATTTAGCAGCTAAAGAGCCAGATATTTCCCTCAGGAGTTGGTAGAGAGCAGAAACAGCTAACAGAGAGTGAATATTGGACTTACATTCACCAGGTGGACAGAAACACGACTCCTAATGAATGATAATGTTGCTCCGTAACTGCTGGATGTGGAAATAAGCAGCTGTTTGCTAACAAGTTCAACATATCAACTTAAAGCTGATGATGTGTCAGAGTTGGTCACTGTTTGTTTCTGATGGAAACCAGTGGACAAAAAGTAATTTAATGCAGGTTTAAGCTCTGTAAGTGTAACTTAACATTTTTTACAGTTACATCACGTTTGTAGGCGCCTCCTGATGCTGTGGACTTGTTTTTTTTGATACTCCGAGAAATAAAATAAGACATTTGTTTCAAAACAACACTGTTGCTGTCCTCCTGTGCAATATCATAATGTGACAGATATAATTTGGAGACAGCAAAGTTTTTCTCATCTAAACAGGTGAAAGAAATTTCTTTTCAGTGTATTTACAGATTTTATCTTGTGAAATTCTTCCTTCAGAAGTTCAGAAATTATATAGATGTGTTCTTTGTGTATGGATCCCCTGAAAGGGTCACGCTTACGTTCCCACTGAGCCACAGAGGAAGTCTGAGCTCTATTATGATATAATACTATGTATTATGTTTCAGTTACACACAGTGTGAGTGGGCGAAGTCTGTAACACTGCACTTAAAGTTACAATAACTAGCAAAGGTAACGCAGACGTAGTTCAGAAAAGACAATTCCCACTGTGACCTTATGTGGGCACTTGTTCCCAACCTGCAGTCATACTCATAAACTTTAAAGGGTTCATATTCCGCTTTTTGTGGTTATTTTTACCCTGTCCTGATGTCAGATGTTGAACAAGTTAAAATAAAATGAAAATAAATAAACAAAGGAGGGTGTCCTCTCACCCCTGAGGCTGTAGCTGACTTCCTGCGGTCAGGAGCTCCAATGGGTGAAGCCGGCATGGCGCCCAGCTCCTCCTTCCTGTCGCTCTCTACGCTGTTGGCATGGCAACGCTTGGTGTAGGAGACGGGCGGCGGGATAGAGGGCGCCACTGAGACACAGGACAGACAGACTTATCCAGAGCTGTGGTTGATTAATCTAAACACAAGGTCCACCTACTCAGCAATGTGGGACTAGCTGAGTAACTGGACTCTGCGTTTACAATATTTACAACAGATATGACTCCTGGAGGTCGAGGAAATATTGGACAGAAACTCACCGTGGTCACTGAAACGCCGCTGTTTCTGACTGGCCGACACGCTGCGAGAGTGGGCGGGGGACTGACTGGTGCCGTTGAGGTCGCTGCTGGGTCGTGACCTCTGACCCAGGTTACTGCTGGACAAAGACTCACTGCCTTCAAACTGGTGGAGAGAGTCACAGCAGAGGATTGTGGGTAGAGCAGAGGCTGATTTACATTTGACTTTTAGCTAGGCTAGCAGTTTCCCCCTGCTTCCAGTGTTTGTGCTAAGCTAGGCTAACCACATCCTGGGCCTACATATGTCAGTACTGCATCCATGATCTAATGTGACAAACCTCAGCAGGTTTCCTCCCCAGCAGCAGGTATGTAGCCGTCACCTCGTTGTATTTCTGACCTTCCAACACCTTCATCACTTCCTCCTGAGGGAAGCCCATCGTCTCCATCAGCTCTGATTGGTCAGAAAACACAGTATACTTAGCTGTGATTGGTCCAAATATAAAGCACCACTATAGAGTTGCAAAGTGTGAGGGCTGCTGCCTCCAGAAGTGTTTTTCTCAGTTCTGTATTCCTATTTTAGACCTGATGTTACTGAACACAGAAACCCAGGACTCTCCTGGATCAAGTAATGATATTACAGATTATGTTCTGATCACCAGTTAACATTATTTCAAGTTTGTTTCTGAGAAATCGCATTTTATCTGTGATTTTGACAGATGGCTCAAAATACTACAATACCCATGATCCTCAGCGTGGAGGTGTGACTAAAAGGCAGCCTGAGAGGGGCCATGGAGAAAAAAATGACTAATTTGTGCTCTCGATTAAATAATAAATCGATTTTAACTATTGTGTGTGTGTGTGCGTGTGCGTGTGCGTGTGCGTGTGCGTGTGCGTGTGCGTGTGCGTGTGCGTGTGCGTGTGTCAGACCGATGCGTTTGAGGTCGTAGTCTGGTTCTGGCTCTGAGAATGGTTTCAGCTCCTCGTCCATGTAGCCGACGTTCATCCATCGATCCTTCATGATTTGCTGAGAAACAGTCAAACAACAGGAACATCTGCAGCTGATTAATCTAAATATTAAACATTAACAGTTTTTATGTTATTATGCACAGAACTGTATATCATCCTGTAAATGTGCCGTAAAACCAAAAATAAGAGCTAAAAGAGGCTAAAGGGAGCTGCAGAGCCGGAGATGATTCTCTGTGGGTTCATCACTACCAGAGACATTCAATAAACAATCAATAAAACCTGGTCAACATCTAGATTTGGATGTTTTTACAGCTTTTGTCCACAACCCAAAGATATTCAGTTTACTGTCATAGAGGACTAAAGAGACCAGAAAATCTTCACATTTAAGAAGCTGGAACCAGAGACTTTGGACATTGGTTGGTGATTAAATAGTTGACAATTAATCGATAAGTCGTTTCAGCTGTAGATGTTTGGCTCCCTGCAGTCACTGGTGTTACCTGCAGGCTGCCTCGTTTCCCGGGGTTGAGGACCAGCAGCTTCTTCAGCAGGTTCTCACAGTCAGTCGACATGTAGAAAGGAATCCGGTACTTTCCTCTGAGAACGCGCTCCCTCAGCTCCTACACACACACACACACACACACGCGCACACACGCGCACACACACGCGCACACACGCGCACACACGCGCACACACACGCACACACACACACACACACACACACACACACACACACACACACACACACACACACACACACACACACACACACACACACACACTCTTTGATATCGGTACGCTGACTTTTGGTATTGGAGTCTGTATTAATTGTTGCTGTTGAACTGAACTAAAAGGTGTTTCTGTTATTTTGTCCACCCTGATCTACCTTGAGGTTTTGTCCATCGAAGGGCAGCGAGCCGCTGACCAGCGTGTACAGAATCACTCCCAGACTCCAGACGTCCACCTCCGGCCCCTCGTACTTCTTCCCCTGCAGAGTTACAGAACTACATTACCCAGCAGCCCTCTGCTGTCACTACACAACACACTTTAATTCACTTCTTCATTCAATTATTCATCAAAAAAAAAAAAACAGCAGCTTTATTTTAAATTCAGTTTAAGTTAAATTTCCCTCCAGGGACCAATTCAGTTTTATATTTTCTTATTTTACTAAATACGTTTAATTTTGGGAGAATTATAAACTTTTTCCAAACATAGATGATGGAACTTTTTTTAACCAAATTTTCATCTCATTTTTCTCCCAAAATGTTTCTTCTTGTCCTTTTTTCTTTTCAGATTTTAATTTCAAATCTATAATTTCATTAATAAATCAAAAGTCCTGCCATGGTTACACATGCTTACACATCTTTATTTATCCCCCTCCTCCCATCTGTCTTCTCTTCTTTCCACAGATACTAAATATGTCAGATGAACACAAACTTTTGGGGAAATGCAACAGAAAGACAAATTTTTATGTGACGTAACAGAACCAGTCAGCTGACTTTAAAGAAGTGATATTCTCTTTATGCAGAGTGTAAATGTGATGTTTTCTGTGGACAGCATGCTGTATAGCTTGTTAATGTGCTGCAGGGTGCGGCGCAGCTGTGTGGGCGGAGCCGAGCGTTCACCTGGAAGAGTTCAGGAGCAGCGTAGGGAGGTGAGCCGCAGAACGTGTCCAACTTACTGCCCAGCGTGAACTCATTACTGAAGCCGAAGTCTGCGATCTTAATGTTCATGTCAGCGTCCAGCAGGAGGTTCTCTGCCTGAGAGACAGACGATCACATAAAATGATGTTTCTTTTCTTCTATAATCACTTTGTATTATAATCTTTGTCCTTTATTTTACTGGAAACACAAATGTCTTTACATGTCCTGCCAATAAAGCAAACTGAAATTATAATTAGGGCTGTAACTAAGCTTTATTTCATTATCAATTTTATTCACTTTGTCTATAAAATGTCAAAAAATATTGAAAAATGTCGAGTCCAAAGTGCCGACAAATGTTTTAACAAAACAGTCCAAAACTCAAAGAGATCTTATTTTTATCAGTTTACAATGACAGAAATAAAAAGTGATCACATCTGAGAAGCTGGAACCAGAGTTTGGAATATTTCCTTACAAATTACTTAAACGATTATCAAAACAGTTGCTGATTCATTTTCTGGCAATTGATGAATCGATTAATCGAATTGTTGCAACTGTACCTGTGAACTTGGGTGTGTAATTGTGAGACAGAGAGGTGAATGACAGACAACAGGATCAGTGTGTCTCCATTAATCTATAGTCTTTTTATATAGTTCAGTGTGCGTGTGCGTGTGTGTGTGTGTGTGTGTGTGTGCGTGTGCGTGTGTGTACCTTCAGGTCTCGGTGTACTATCCTCTTCTGGTGACAGTACTCCACCGCTGACACAATCTGACACAAACACACAGAGATACAGGAAGAAGAAGAATCATTAGAAACACATAGTATTTAAAACAAGACTGTGCTATTCTGACATCTTTACCTCCAGCTGGGTGTAAATGTTAGATTAGATTATGTTGTTACCTGAATCAGAGGTCTGTGGACCAGCACCAGGTGAGTCTGAACCAAAACTTACCTGATTTGTGAACAAGCATGTGAATCCAAAAGCAGACATTTTATTAGACTTAACTGTGAGTGACGGGGCTTTGCAGCTATTTAGTCGTGTTAACTTGGAGATATCCTCACTGTCAGAAGTTGCCATGTTGCACCCTCTGAGCCGGTGTTGGGGGCGGGCCAGACTGGGCTGTGCCCGATCATTTGAACTCCTTGCCTGCTGAGTCGCTGACGCACGCCCCGCCCTGCAAACCTATTTGTGATGGATGTAATTTAGGATGTGACAGACTGTGATGCTCAGGTGGTGGTAGCCAAAATGGACATCAAATAAATACCAGCACAGGAGCAGGATGCCTGATTGAATGGAAGGAGAAGGTCTTCAGGAGCTTCCACGCCGGGACGCTTCGCCTGCAGCTCTTCTAACGGTGAGTCGAGTGAACACTGTTTCTGTTAAAGTTCCCCTCTGCTCAAAAAATGTTTCTTCTTGTTCCTACAGTTTAATGTTTGAGCTTCTCTGTGCAGAATGATGTATGTGCAGAGTTTGTTTTCACATTCGTCTGCTGAACGTTTGTCTGAGCTCACTGAAAATGTGATTTTTCAAGCATGAGTTGTGACATCACCAATAATCGGGAAGCCAATCGTGGTCCAGTATGAAACTTACACAAGTGTGATGTGTAAACTTGAAGCCTCCAGTGAGAATGACTTTACAGTGAAGGAGGAGACATTTTTTTAATAAACATTTTTTGTGAAAAATGTTATCAGACACAAATTATTATTCAAAGCAGAGTATTTTATATAAATCTTTAATTGTCTGGAGGTGATCTTGAGTGTGTAATTAACAAGTTTGTAATGTGTTTTTGTCATTTTGTCAGCAAATCTTACTCATGCCTGAGTTTTTTCGTACAGTTTGTTCTTGAGGTTACTTCTGCAGACTCAGTGAAACTAATGAAACCACAGAACAGCACAACATACAGCAGCTTGGTAAACCAACTCAAATTAGATGGATATACAGGTGAAGTACCCTCACATGTTAAATAGTACTCTGATGTAGACCTATACACTCAAGCTGACCTCGTATACTTTAATATTGCAAACAAAAACTTTTACGAGATGACCTGTTTATTATCATTTGTGATGATACTCAGCTGTGTGATTGCTCACCTCTGAGATAAAAACTGTTACCTGCCATTTCCTCCTCACATCCTCAAATAAAACCTTGTCATGCACTGTTGGCCTTTATTCACTGCACCACTCACGCTGTACTTTTTATGCAGTGTATGACACCAGACGGTGTCACTGTTGCACCACAAACAAACTGTGAGGCTGAGTTCACTGAGATGTGGAATAAAGCCAACAGTGCTCTCACTGCTCATTACAAACCCATTTAAACTCAGGCTTGTTATGTTATGTTGTGGCAATTTGGTGAAATTAATCAGCTTTTGCATCAGCAACATTCTTGTTTTTGTTCATTAAGTTTGTTTTAGAAAATGCTTGTGCTGTGCTGCAGACATCGAGTGAATCCTTCATCTGTGAAGAGTTATTAACAAGTTTGTGATGTTTTTGAATGAAAGCTCAGGTTGTTGATCATTATCTTAATATGAGGGGTTCTCTTGTCACACAGTGCTGTTGGCATTTTTACCCTGTAACAGTATATGTTTCCAATCATGTTTAAAGTCCAGCCCCCCTGTGAATACTGAATGCCCCCCCGTTCAATTTGTTCTGGCTATGGGCCTGCACGCAAAGCATGCTGGGTAGAAATATGTGCAGCTTAAGTCTACTTCACTGCTCGCTGCTGCATTAGACGGTCGATTTACAGAAGTGCACTTGAGTTTTCAGAGTATTTAAAAGTTCCCCTGAGGAGGAGTCAACCAGGATTTGTTGAACCACGACTGAGAAGCAGCACAGCAGTAGTTTCCAGACTGTGGGAAAAGAAAGCTGCGTTTCTCTGAGCGAGTGAAACGGGACATCGCTCCAAACCAGAGGATACACTGATATTTATAACAGTACACATGAAAGTAAAGTTACTCCAAACAACCACAGAAACATGGTGTCAGTTTTACTGTAAAACCACCGTCATGACGCTGTCCTGGTCTGAAGTAACTTCACTCTCATAAGAGACAGTGTGTGTGTGTGTGTGTGTGTGTGTGTGTGTGTGTGTGTGTGTGTTTACAGATGTAGTAGAAAAATTGTCTCACCTGGCGGAACTTGGCTCTGGCCTCCTTCTCCTTCATTCGTCCGTGAGCGACCAGGTAGTCAAAGACTTCACCTGAGACACAGACAGGTGAGACACAGACAGGTGAGACACAGACAGGTGAGCAGGTGTGTCACACTCTTAACAGCTGATCATGTTTGTGGACAGACAGGTGGACCGATAGGTGGGCGGGTCTTACCTCCGCTGGCGTACTCCATCACCAGGTATAAAGTTTTCTCTGTTTCAATCACCTCAAACAGCTTCACTGAAAAACAACAGTGGGAACACATTACTGCTGCCAAATACTGAGCTCTACTGCTGCCAAATACTGAGCTCTACCGCTGCCAAATACTGAGCTCTACCGCTGCCAAATACTGAGCTCTACCGCTGCCAAATACTGAGCTCTACTGCTGCCAAATACTGAGCTCTACTGCTGCCAAATACTGAGCTCTACCGCTGCCAAATACTGAGCTCTACCGCTGCCAAATACTGAGCTCTACCGCTGCCAAATACTGAGCTCTACTTCTGCCAAATACTGAGCTCTACTGCTGCCAAATACTGAGCTCTACTGCTGCCAAATACTGAGCTCTACTGCTGCCAAATACTGAGCTCTACTGCTGCCAAATACTGAGCTCTACCGCTGCCAAATACTGAGCTCTACTGCTGCCAAATACTGAGCTCTACTGCTGTCAAATGCTGATGATGAGAGGAGGAGGATGATGATGAGTAGGAGGAGCAGACTCACCGATGTTCGGGTGGTTGAGGATCTTCATCACACTGACTTCTCTAAAGAGCTGCAGAAATGATCTGAATCAGTGACGCTGACACATCTCATCACATGGCTAACAGTTTCCCCCCGTTTCCAGTCATTGTGCTAAGCTAGGCTAAACACAGGCATACATATCCACAGCGCTGGATTGGTTGTCATGGCGCGTTTCCTCGGTAACCTTCAGTAAAGGTGTTTTAATGATGAGAGAGTGAATGTGAAGTAAAGTGTTAAAGGTGTTAAAGATCCTTCCTGATTGGCTCAGAGGGAACAGTATCAATAACAAACTCTCACTTTGATTTCTAAAATGTTAAAGAAAGTGATTGGAAACATCAGCAGGCAGTCAGGGGTCAGAGGTCAGAGGTCAGAGGTCGTACCTTCTGCAGGCTGGTGGGGTTCAGCTGAGTTTTGTCGATGATCTTGATGGCGACCTGCAGGACGACATGTCAGAAACATCCAAACTAAATAAACAATTCATCACCTCATTATTACATTAAATCATTATAATATCATTATTACTAATGGTAATAATAATGATAACATCCTCTTTATTTTCATTATTGCATCATATTTCTCCAGGTGTAAACATGTTTGTGGGATTTTACGTCAACATTTCTGAAACAAACATCGTTCTTCATGCTTGATTTTGGAAACAGCAGTTTGCCTAAAAGTCCTCATCAGAAGCTGCACTTCCTCTGTGATTGACCACCAGCTGTCACATGACCGAGGTCACATGACAACAACTAAACTCCACAACAACCTTGCTGAAAGCTCTGAAAACATCAAGTGGACCTGATGAGACTTTTTGTCAAAAAACAAAAAACAAGCTTCTGATCTTTGTGCTTCATGTTTGGTGGATTTGAAAGATGAGACGAGAACAAACATCCTGCATGAAATGTTCTTCATATGATCATCATCAGCTGATTGATTTGTTCATTTTGTGTCTCTTTTCCCTTTATTTCTTTGGTATTAATGCTTATCTTTATTTTACCAACAGAGGCGATAAGCTGCTTCCATTTGCATTTTTGGCAGTGGTGGAAAGTAACTAAGTACATTTATTCAGGTACTGTACTTAAGTACGTCTTACAAAAAGCAGTGTGTAGTCGGGGTCACATTTCAGATGTCTATGAGTTGTTAACAGCTCCACCAAATAGTGATTTTTCCCTCTAAACTTCTCACATGGTTTCATTTCAATAAATGTTCAAATGATCCAATATTTCAGCAAAAATCAAAGATTAGAGAAAAAGTCCAAAAAGTGAAAACAGATTTGTGTATCAGAACTTTGTTTTTTCTTCTTTCCTCTCCCATTAATCATCTCACGACCCCTCAGATTTATCTGCTGACCCTTTGGAGGGGCCCCACCCCTAGGTTGGGAACCACTGGACTAAACTAGCTAACTGTATATAAAGTAGTTGAAACTAGCTCCACCTCCAGCAGCTACAACAGTAACATGCTGCTTACACACTGATGCTTCAGTATTAATAATCTAATGATGTCATATATAATAATATATCAGTCAGAGGGACCAAACCACTACTTTTACTGCAATACTTTAACTACATCAAGCTCATAATACTTATGTACTTTTACTGCAATACTTTAACTACATCAAGCTCATAATACTTATGTACTTTTACTGCAATACTTTAACTACATCAAGCTCATAATACTTATGTACTTTTACTGCAATACTTTAACTACATCAAGCTCATAATACTTATGTACTTTTACTGCAATACTTTAACTACATCAAGCTCATAATACTTATGTACTTTTACTGCAATACTTTAACTACATCAAGCTCATAATACTTATGTACTTTTACTGTAATACTTTAACTACATCAAGCTCATAATACTTATGTACTTTTACTGCAATACTTTAACTACATCAAGCTCATAATACTTATGTACTTTTACTGCAATACTTTAACTACATCAAGCTCATAATACTTATGTACTTTTACTGCAATACTTTAACTACATCAAGCTCATAATACTTATGTACTTTTACTGCAATACTTTAACTACATCAAGCTCATAATACTTATGTACTTTTACTGTAGTAGGATTTTTCATGCAGGACTTTTACTTGTAATGGAGTATTTTTACATTGTTGTATTGGAGCTTTTACTTTAGTGAAATGATCTCAGTACTTCTTCCAGCACTGCATTTTGGGTAATGTAGGCACCAGGTTCTGTGGTTTCTCAGATGGAAGAAATAGATATTGAGGTGGTAACAGATTGACGACCCTTCAACCCTGTCGGATATAAACTGCGAGGACGGTGTGATCTGTCAGCAGTAACAGCTGTAAAGTAAGTAGGTAACATTACTGTACATGTTGACTGTTTATCATTTCATATTTCATAAGTTCTGAGGATAACTTGCTGCTTCGGCTTTCAACTGAGGTCATGAAGTTGAATCAGCAGCCAGGTTTGACAATTCATCTGTTCACATCATAAGACGCCTGGACGGCTCCTCATACTGCATCGATTTGTGAGTACAATGCTGAATCTGTGGAGTACTAATGTGTACTTTTTATTTGTTTACGCTGTTTGCATACATGCTAAATAAACATTCAGCTAAATTTAATGGGAATATTATTATATTATTATATTAAATTATGTGATGCTGTAATAAAACAGGAGTCTCAGTTTCCTTGTTCAGCTGGCAGTTTTATTACTGACCTCTGAAAAACCTTTTTCCTTCCTGCTAACATAACAAGTAAATAAAGTTTACTTATTATGTGAAATACAGCAGTTTACTGAAAAGATTAAAGTGCTTTTGAGCACCTTTATTTAATTTGTTGCATCACACCTATTTATAATTTAATATCAGTGTTTCTACCTGAAGCATGTTTGTCTTATACAAACGTGGGATATAAAGGTTTGATGTGACTGAAATAAAAACAGGTTTAAGCATTTAAAAACTCAAATACAGATGCAAAGATACAAATAAAAACTGACTGCAGACCAAAAGAGTTTTAGAGGAAATCCTGAGTCAGCAGCATAAGAGCTCAGATTTATTCAGGCTGGAGTCCAAAAAACTCTTTAAAGATGATCAGTGAGATCAAAATCGAGTGCCGGCTGCTTTCTCTCCTCCTCTCAGACCAATCACAGTCTCCATAGAGAGAGAGCCAGCAGCTGATTGGACAGCTCTGACTTCTCCCTTTCAGAAAATGGATCTTAAAATAAGTAAAAATGTGTCTCACACACACACACACACACACACACACACACACACACACACACACACACACACACACACACTCTTGTTTGATCTTCTGACCAATCAGCTCTGAGCTGCTGATGTCTGCAGCATCAATAATTCATGGTGAAGCTGCTGCGAGTCGTTACATTTCAAACTGATTTAACCCGACTGACCCTCACAGAGAGTCGCTGCTGCAGCTGCAGCTGCAGCTCTGTGTCTGATCAGGTTTACTGTACAACTAACACGAAACCATTTAAAACATGTGAGGACAGAAGCAGCTGCAGGAGGATCCTGGATATGTTCAGTCTGGGTCTGATTTTATTTAGTTTTGGCAGTTTTTAAAAAAAAATCTTCTGTGAATAATTAAATATATGTGTTTGCAGCTCTCACACACTGCTTGCTATAAGACAGCTATTAAAAACTGATATTACAGTCCTAATGTATGGAAGACCAAACCTGACTTATTAGCAAATGAATGAATAAAAGACAATGATGAAATAACTTGAGAAACATATAAATGGAAAAAATGCACGACTGGAGAATCTATTCTATAAAAAACAAACAAAGAAATTGATAAATTCATTTATAAAAAGTATAGTAACAAAAAGAGGGACTTTGGCACTAAAAAGACTGTAACGTTGAAAGATATCTACTTGATTTGACTCATTTGGACGCTGAAGCTTCATATTAGCTTCAGATAAACTTTGAAATCCATGTTTGCACAGAAGGAGGACTGTGGATTTTGTCCCCCATCACTTCCATTGTAAGTGCATTATGAAGGGATCTTCTAATGGTCAGTATGAACAGGAGGAATGATTACAGCAAGAAAAACAGGTTTCACTCTTCATTTGGGCTCCTGACTGTTGGTTTAACACACACTTGAAAAACTGTGAAGTCGTCCTTTAAACTCTGGATCATGTTCTTACAGTCTGGTGCTTCTCACCTCTCGGCCGGTCAGCGTGTGTCTGGCCAGCTTGACTTTGGCGAAGTTGCCCTTGCCGATGGTCTTCAGCAGTCGGTAGTTTCCGACGTGCGGCTGTTCGTCTGAGGCAGACGTGACAGAGCTGCGGCATCGCGGCAGACTGTGGCGGCTGGAGGTTTTGGTGGGCGGGGCCGGTGGCTCGGGGAGGCCGTCTGAAGTCTTTGGCTACGAGAAACAAAAAAAAAAAAAAAACATTTATTATGAACATTTACAAGATCAGGATCTGAGTGTGACTGAGCTGAACGCTTCACACCAGAGAGCGAGACAGGAGAGGTTGATGGTTTGAATCCTGTCACAACATTCAATTAATAAATATTCGCAGGTCTTTGGTTCCAGGTCAGAGAAAATATTTGCATCTACAGCAGCTCTCACTGCTTTAAGTCATCTACGGAGGAGGAAAATCTTTACATACATGTTCAGCAAACTACGTCACGTCAGAGTTTCCTGTGTAAAATCTAGTTTTAATTCAACTAATTAAAGCCGTTATCAGGCTGAATCATCTCAGACCCAACAAGCCCCCGAAGGTTCAGACTCATTATTCTTGTTAGCTTAGCATGAGTCAAGTGTTAAATAAAACATCAGCAGCTCAGTAAAAACTGCATCTGAGTCTTTTGTCAGCTAATTTAGCTGTTTGGTAAAAGAATGACTGTCTGCAGATGGAAACCCCTCACTCCATTTTTAAATGAAATTGGGTAGAAGTTTGTGGATATTTTAAATCTCGAATTAATGCACAGCGCCTTTAGCGATGCGTCTTTAGCGGCTCCTGGTCGGCTCTTTGTCAGCACGCCGCTCAGAATGAAACATGACGGTTTAATGGAGATTTCTGAAAGTCAGAGACTTGTGGTGTCAGTTTGTTGTTGGAGCAGCTGATAAAAAGTTCAAACTAGAAAATTTTGTTTGTAGATTAAAACCTTTATTTTATACTTTCAACAAATAACTGCTGCTGCAGGATCTCCTGCTCAGATTTAATGGCAAAAGCACTTAAAAAGTGTGTCACTGCAGTGATGGAGGCCTGTTTACTTCCAGGAAACCAACAGCAGATGTTTGTGAGGAGCTGCATTTTAGGTGAAATGAGAGAAAGTTTATGACCAAACAAACCGAAGAGTCAAACAGCTGATCACTCTGCACTCTGTAGCGTTTCCTCACAGTTGGACATTTGGGGAAACTCTTGTATGCACGGGCACCTGGTTAGGTTTTAAAATTGGGGAGCAAACTTAGAAAGATACATAATTGGGGGCCTTCAATTAATAATGCAATTTTCACTAATATCTCCTCACAATCTAACTATCCCTTACTTAGGCAGCAGCTTGTATAATTATACAAAAGCAGAAAGTCACAGGTTTAATTCCTCCAACTGGCCTGAAATCATGTGTGAAAAAGCAGTAAATACACTGCAGACACACAGCAGCTGATAGAAAGAGGAGCTCATATTATACAGAGAAATATGAGCTTTTTCTAGGTGAATAAATGTTAATGTGACTTATAAAGAGGGAAGCTAAAGGGCAACAAGAATGCTGAGCGTTCAAGTTTCATCAGGAGTCATTAATAAAACCATCAAGCACATCAAAGTTTAAAAAACAGGCAAACAAAGGGCTTTAACCATTTACTGCATACTGCCTCCAGAAACTTAGTTAGCTGATAATTAGCCTGATCAGCCACCGTCACTAATCAATACAAACACACAATATTAAACCATTAATTAAACCAATAACTAAGAATAGTCAATGTCAGACAACCTTATCGTACTTTAGCAGTTAGCTGGTGTTTCTGTAGTGGTGACAAAACGTTAGAAAATATACATATTAGCAGTTTGAATTAAACTGAAGCTCCCTGCGCTCTCCGGGGAAATATTACGCCAAACTCCCTTTAAGAAATGTGACACATTAACGCTTCCGTACATGTCCGCAAAAACACATAACTCTAGAAACACAAGATAAAAGGCGTCATATGTTGACAGTCTTCTTGTCAATTCAGCATCAATATAATCCATAAAGATAAACCGTGTTTCCGTACAAACTTTACATTTTGTGGCCTCAACTCGCTGCAGCCTCCACTGGTTAGCTGCGCTATTTTAGTGGGAGAAGACGGCGGGAATGAGAGGAGAACCGTTTCAATAATTACATTTCTCACTAAAATACGTGCTGGTGGTGGATCAGATACACGCCGAATTAAACACCGACTGATAACACCGTTAATTCACCGTCTATCATGTGTGTGTGACGGTATTTGAGGAGTGTTTTCGGCCGTTACCATACCATAGTAACTACCCTGACTGACAGTCAAAGCCTGCTGTGGCAAACCGTCAGTGACGGACTGAACCAACTCAAAGGGCCCAAACGTGTGATTTTTTTATTACTGGTTTTTGTCAGTTGCTGAAAATAGTAAAATGATCATTGATATAGGCTGCTTAAATATAATCACCTGATTGTGGGGGCTGTATGGTGATAAGTTTATTTTTAAAAAGACAAAAAGTGGGGCAGCAAAACCATAACTTTGCTCCCCCCGACTGAATAATTGGGCTGTATTTGCTCCACTTGCTCCACTGCTCAGGGGCCTATGGAGGAGAGTGAACTGTATCTGCTGCTGGAGCTGATAGAAACCAGTCTGACGACATCTGAACCAGCTGGAGGACTCGACACTGAAGTGACAAAGACGTCTACTGTTACACCTCGGCACTATGACATCACAGTGCACCGCCGCGACACTCGACACGGACTCAGGGACAGTTACAGTCATCATGTTCACTCAGAGGATTTGGTTTTGGGATGTAAACTTCAGTTAAACTTCAGACATTATAATTTATTAATTTATCAGTTAACTTCCAAAGTTGAGTAAACAGCAGAAACATAAAGTAAATCAGTATCTGCAGTGAGCAGCTTTGCCTTTAAAACAGCAGCAGGTCTCCTCGGTACACCTGCACACAGGTTTTCAGGTACTTGGCAGGTTGGTTGTTCCTGCATCTTGGAGAAGTTGCCACAGTTCTTCTGTGGATTTCGGCGTCTCAGCTGCTTCTGTCTCTTCATGTAATCCCAGACTGACTCCATGATGTTGAGATCAGGGCTCTGTGGGGGCCAAACCATCTGCTGCAGGACTCCTTGTTCTTCTTGTTGATGAAGATAGTTCTTTATGACTCTGGCTGGATGTTTGGGCTCGTTGTCATGCTGCAGAATACATTTGGGACCATCAGACGCCTCCTGATGGTGCTGCATTATGGAGAAGAATCTAAACATCTAAAGTGCCTAAAACGTTTGCACAGTACTGTAGGTGGATGCACAATAAGTGCAGAAAACATGACCTTCTTGGAAGGAAGGAGGACGTACGGCTGATCCTGGCTGCTTTGGATCAGTAACTCATGTTACAGGGGAAATGTTTTCTTCATCGCTTTCTTCAAACTTCCAGCTGACTGAATGTGTTTGGTGTCCTCTACAAGAGCGAAACAGGCTAAAATAAATAAATCGAGAGCACGAATTTGGTTTTTTTTCTCCACGGCCCCTCCCGGGCTCCGTACAATACAGGGTTAGACCGTGGCCACACTAAGCCAGCTAAATTCGTCAACACATCTTCTTTTCTCTGTTTTGTTTCACCAGCTTGGCGTCAAAACAGATGGTGGCAGTAGTGCGGTGTTTCCCTGGATGAGGAAGAATAAGAAACACAACAACAACAATGGCGGACGGCTTCACGCGAGTGTTGTTCTCTGTATTGTCTACTTTGACAGCTTGTTTAGAGTTATACGTAGCTATCTGCCACCTTTCTCTGCTCAAATTGTTAGAATCTGCTGCAATAAATTAAATGTCAGGAAGCCGCCGCTGGTTTTCTGTGGCTGACTTGCTCGTCTGTCCTCTGCACATGCCCAGTAGGAGGAGGATTACTCTGCTGTGGACGCTTCATGTGGACGTAGTCTTAGTGAGGGGAAAAACTAACGAGCTAGCTAACTGACAGTTGCTAGCTCATTAGCTCAGGAGCTACCAGGTCAATATGTTCACAAAGAACTGTCTCCTAACTGTGTGTAACCCATGTAAACAGTTTTTACTCCAACAGAGGAGCTTCAATAAAACTAGACGGTGACACACAGCTAATCAGCTACAATAGCTTCCTCCATTTTGGAGACTCTGTCCCCTCAACAGCGTGAATTTGTGAGTAAGAGCCACTTTGGCACATACACATATACAATTCACATTTGGTGAATTGTTTCTGTTGTAATCCAATAACATTAAGTTCATCCAACAGTTTAATTAATGTTTAATTATATTTTGAAGAGGATTATAGGTGGACTAAGATTACTTGCTATTATTCTGTTGGATGCTAGAATGCAGGAACATATATTCTTGTTGTTTGCAGTGGACAGTGGTTTGTGCCATAAGGTCGTTTAATGAGCATGTATAAAAAAAGGTGGAGGAATCTGCAAATAAGCTCTAAACAAAACAAGTTTATGACCATTTATAACATGTATAACATAATGGGATAGCAGGTAATAACATGTTTTATGTAACTTTTACATTTGTTTCCCGCCTTCTGTGGGCTTGTGAGTATGCTGGGTTTCACAAGAAAACTGGATTTAATTCAGTGGAATACGAGTCCAAACTAAGATCCTCAACTCCTCCTTTGAATGGCTTCAGTCTGGAAGATGTTTGACAGTCTGAGGGACAAACATATTTGTTCCAGAGGAGGTTTGTCTCTTTAACCTCAGAATCTAATTTCCTGATGTCCTCTAACAAACCCTGCACTTTGTACCTTTCTCAGCACAGTTAACACTTTGTAGATGTTTTTAAAGTCTGTTTTATTGTCTGTTTTTATATGGCTGCCATTCTTATTGCCCCTCTGGGGCAAGTAAAGTTTATTGAATTGAAGAGACTGTGCAGACTGAGCGGCCACTGTAAAGACCCGCCGTGATCAAAACTATCATCAGTTAGCTGCTGTGGTAACCAGGATGTGTCAGGAGGAGGATCCCCCCCCACACACACACACACATACACACAGGGAGGTCAGAGGTCAAAGTTCAGGGACTGGTTGGGACTCTGGAGGTGGATTTTATTCCCTGTGTGGCTTCATGTCTCACTGCTGGATGAGGAGGAGGACGAGGAGGAGGGGGTTTCCACTCCCATTGGGGGAATCCCATAGTAAACCTATGTGTTGCCATGGTGACAGAGAAAACCCCCCCGGCAGCTGATTTCACAGTTCAGCAAAAAGCAGCAGAGTGATTCATCAGTGAGGAGAATGAGATGAGCTGCAGACATCACATGACACAGTGACTGCCGGGGTCAAAGGTTATTGCACCAGGAGGGAAGGGAGGTGCGGTGGGGGGTGGTCTTCAGACAGTTTTAAACATCTGAAAACTGTAGAGGACTGATGACATCACCGGACTCTTGATGTCACATGCTGCAGTGTATTTTGGGAAAAAAATCAATAGGATGCAGACAGTTGGGGCCGACTGTAGCTGCTGTACATCCGACAGAGCTGAAGGGTAAAAGATCAAAACTCTGCTGAGACTCAAAGACACAAAGACACGACTGAGCCTCAAGAAATCACGTTATTATAACAAACTGGCAGCTCATCGAGGCCACTAAGATCCTTTAAAACCCCTCTGCACAGACCCGTTCTTTGAGCCATAATAACTCTGAACACACAGACATGATAAACACATTTCTAGATTGTAGATGATTTACACTTTGAGAATATCTAAATCTCTGCTGTCCGTCATGAATGAACGTCCTTAAATTCACTTAGAAATCAGAGAAAAGAGGCTTCAGAACATCACGTTTTTAGGTTTTCTTCAGTATCAAAGTAATCCAGTGACAGTTGTCTGTTACACTGCAAACAGGAGCTGCTAACAGCTGATTCAGCAGACTGTTAATGGAGACTATTTGTCAAAAATGTAAGTAAGTGTAGGCTTAAAACAGCGCGGCTCAGATTGTAACTGTATGAAACTTGCTGTGTCAGAGTGTTGAGGCTCTTATTCTCAAAGGAATGATTAAATGTAAATGTATTTTGTTTTTTCCAACACAGCTGCAGTACAGACAGTCTGATTTATAAACCCAAAGAAGTTTCCTTCTTCCACATCCAGCTGACACAGAGCAACATGAACAGTGTCAGTAATGACTTGTCACAATTAATTTATCCATAAACCATCAGATCACAGGTCCTCTAACTGATTCATTTCTGGATAATTCAAAAACCAGCCAGTGACTGTTACAAGAACAAATGTTCTGACACTTTCAAAGTTTAAGCAACCAAATCTACTTGGTTAAAGTTACCTCAATTATGAATATCATTTTTGGTTCCAGCAGAACAAGCTGGAAACACAACGTCTGACATATTATCAGTTTATACAGTAGTTGTGGCTAACATGTTAGCTTTGTACACATCCAGCAGACACAGAGCAGCACGATCATCCCATTGGAGTGACGTCTGAATGTAAGTCCAATATTCTCATGTTAGCTCTGGTTTGGTCTCCACCAACTCCTGAGAGGAACGTCTGACTCGTTATCTGCAGCAAAACCAAAACTAGGAGCTAAAAAAGGCTAAAAAGCTCCACAGAGCCGCAGAGTTGGTCACAATTTTCAATATAAGAATATTAATTACAGCAGCTTTATGACATGACATTGCATTCCAAACTTTTAATCTAACACTGAGCGTGATGACTCACAGCCTGCAGTGCAGCAGTGTCACACACTGCTAGCATTCCTGCATTAGCATGACAATGAGGAGGCTGCGTTTACCCAGCATTCCTTCAAGGTCCATCAGCCCCAACAACAAACACCCCAAACCTGAAGTATGCAACCCCAAAGTGTTCAATATTAAAGGATCATTCTGGTGATTTTCTATATTTTTCTTCTTGTCAGCAAATCTCATGTTTAGATCCAAACCAACAATGAGCTGATCTACTAACAAGTATTGTGTGTGTATCAAAGTCTGATATATCTTATTCCTCTGTTGTGTCCAAAAACTATTAAAAACACGTCAGTGAGTCACACCGCTGCACTGGGTCACATGTTCCTTCATCATGAAGAGTTTGGTCACGTTAGTTTGTTTAGAAACGGCTCCAAAGACTAATAACAGCATCATGTTTTCAGTCTCTGGAGAGTAGTTCTGTGTAAGGCAGACGCCACTGAGCATGTGCGGGAATGCAGTTCTGTATACAGCTTCACTAACTTGTTGTCCTACATATCACAACCTCTGACTTTGTACCGAAGTTCTTTGAGAAATGTACAATGTCTTTGTCAGAGTCTGATCAATATGACGAATGTGAAAAATGGCGATTGTTTACTGTAAAGAGAACTGTGTCCTCGCACATGCTCAGTGGTGTCTGGTCTTTGGAGCCTAAACAAACTAATGTGACCAGACAGACGGATCTGCTGATCAATAATATTACTGATGCACCTTTAAAACTTCCAAACACACTGTCAACAGTTCTTATTGGGACTATTTCTTCAGTAGAAAGTAGTTCCAGTGAAATCTGTACAGAGTGTTTTCTGTGGATTATCCAGAGAAACAGTTTTCAGAAAGAGACTCTTCTGAGACGCCATTTTTTGGAGCTCTGAGCAGCACACATGAACTTCCATGCAGCTCGACTGTATCGAGGTGGAAACAGAAATCTCAGGAACAAACAAATATCTCCAAACCTGAAGAAATAAATCCTGACTGGATACACGGCCAGTTTATCAAGCTCTGTGTTTATATTTTTGTGCTTATTCATCAATAAATGTGCACTTTGCCCCACAGTACCATCAACTAATTACTAATAAAAACACACATAATACACAAACAGAGGAAGAAACGGGGGTCCACACCTTCGTTTTGGCCCCCAGCAGGTTAATACAATGACTGGTAAGTGAGAAAATATGTGTAATTTGAGTGAACTGACCCTTTACATAATGAAGCACTGAACCTGTAAGCAAACATGGCTGACACTAAAGTTGGATATTTAACAGCATGAGGTAGTCTCTGATCAGCTGATCCACTCTGAGTCTGCAGATCAATCAAAACTGTTTCTGCTGGTTTCAGTCCTCTAACAGCTCCTCCCTGTTTAAACTGTCAGAGCCCAAAATCCATCAAGAACAAAACTCATCAAAATCTATCAATAATAAATAGAGGCTCTACTAATAATAAAACTCCATTAATAAAACTTCATCAATAATAAAATTAACTGCATCAATAATAAAACTAATAAAATTAATAACTTTAAAATTACAAAAATGAATCAATAATTTTTTTTATTTAAAAATAAAATAATTAAACTATCAGTGCCACAAATATTGAAAGTCATTGATAAAAATCACTCAACTCCATCAATAATAGAACTAATAAAATAATTAAACAAGAATTACAACCTCATCACTAATCAAACTCCATCAATAATCGATAATCGGACAGACCCACCTGTTCAGACTCGCTCACCGGGGTCAGGCGCACTCTGCTCGACATCTTTCTGGATTCCTCCGCGGCTTTCTGCTCTCTTCAGTCCGGCAGCAGCATCTCCTCCGCCGGCTGCTCTACAGCATCTCTCCCCGGGAACCAGGCCACCTCAGCGGCGCTCAGCCGGGAGGCTCCGCCGGCCGGAGGGAGAGGGAGGCCGGGGCGGCGGCTCACAGGAAGGCCCGCTGTTTGTGCTGTTGCGGGAGGGAGCCCCGCATGGAGACGAAGCGGGATAGAGAGAGAGGAAGAGGAGGAAGAGGAAGAAGAAGAGGAGGAAGAGGAGGAGGAAGAGTAGGAAGAGGAGAGGAGGAAAAGTTAAAACGCTTCCTGGAGGAGACGCGGCGATCCTCAGACAGCAGCACTGCGGAGCCCTGTGACGTCACAGCTCCTCCTCCCCGTCATGCTCATCTTCATCGACGTAACCCCCCCCCCCCCCCACACACACACACACACACACACACTCAGACCCGTTTGGGAATACACGTTTTAACGGTGAATCAGCTGAAAAATACAACAAATCAGTTCCCTGTCATTCCCGTTAATCCCGTTAATCCAGAGGATATAAACATAATGTATAAACACTGTCCTACGGCAGCGCAGCAGGGACATGTTTTGATTTTATTTTTGTAATCTTTCAATTTGACGTTCTGAGTTTGAACAAAATATCAAACTCAGCTGTGAACTATATTATTTTCATGGTGGAAAGTAACTAAGTACATTTACTCAAGTGCTATACTTAAATACAATGCTGAGGTACTTGTACTTTACTTGAGTATTTCCATGTGATGCTACTTTATACTTCCACTCCACTACATTTCAGAGGGAAATATTGTACTTTCTACTCCACTACATTTATTTGACAGCTTTAGTTACTTTTCAGATGAAGATTTGACACAATGGATAATATAACAAGCTTTTAAAATACAACACATTGTTAAAGATGAAACCAGTGGTTTCCAACCTTTTTGGCTTTTGACGTCTTACAAAAAGCAGTGTGTAGTCGGGGTCACATTTCAGATGTCTATGAGTTGTTAACAGCTCCACCAAATAGTGATTTTTCCCTCTAAACTTCTCACATGGTTTCATTTCAATAAATGTTCAAATGATCCAATATTTCAGCAAAAATCAAAGATTAGAGAAAAAGTCCAAAAAGTGAAAACAGATTTGTGTATCAGAACTTTGTTTTTTCTTCTTTCCTCTCCCATTAATCATCTCACGACCCCTCAGATTTATCTGCTGACCCTTTGGAGGGGCCCCACCCCTAGGTTGGGAACCACTGGACTAAACTAGCTAACTGTATATAAAGTAGTTGAAACTAGCTCCACCTCCAGCAGCTACAACAGTAACATGCTGCTTACACACTGATGCTTCAGTATTAATAATCTAATGATGTCATATATAATAATATATCAGTCAGAGGGACCAAACCACTACTTTTACTGCAATACTTTAACTACATCAAGCTCATAATACTTATGTACTTTTACTGCAATACTTTAACTACATCAAGCTCATAATACTTATGTACTTTTACTGCAATACTTTAACTACATCGAGCTCATAATACTTATGTACTTTTACTGCAATACTTTAACTACATCGAGCTCATAATACTTATGTACTTTTACTGCAATACTTTAACTACATCGAGCTCATAATACTTATGTACTTTTACTGTAGAAGGATTTTTCATGCAGGACTTTTACTTGGAATGGAGTATTTTTACATACTGGTACTTTTACTGCAGTAAAAGATCTCAGTACTTCTTCCACCACTCGTTATTTTAACTTTGAGTGTTTTTCACTTTGTGCTATTTGCAGTTTTTCATTGCTGGTTTTGTGCCTCTGGTTTGAATGTGTGTTCTTTTGTTTGTTAGTTTGGTGAATATGTGGGAAAGAGTGTTATGTTGTTTTATGACAGAATACAAACAAACTGTGCTGAGTTTCAAACATCACCAGTGAGCTAAAATGAATGCTGATGTTCAGAAGAAGTTCAGGCATCAAGTGAAAATGAAGTAACTTGCTGGACTCGATGTACTGATGAAGACCGTCTGGAAGAGGACGAGGACCTTGAGTTAAGATTAGTCACACTATTAAAAAGACATTTTCACTCTCAAACTGGAAGAACGTTGAGAAATGTTTTATTGCTGAAATATATCTGTGAGTTTACAGTGACAGTATGTTGATTTGCTTTAGAAACACTTTATAATTATTTATTAATACTGACAGAAGAAAATATTACTTTAAAGCAGCAGTGGAAGAAGTACTCAGATCCTTTACTTCAGTATAAATAATAATACTGTTGTCTAAAATACTCCATTACAAATAAATGTCCTGAATTCAAAATGTCACTTAAGTAAAAGTACAGATTATCAGCAAAATGTACTTCAAGTATCAAAAGTAAAAGTACTCATTATGCAGTCTGTGATATTATTACAGTACTGTATAATATATTGTCTTACACATACGAGTTCATCAATGTTCATCAATGATACTTTGGGTAGATTAATAGTAATAGTACTGCATCATATTATATGTATCATATGTTTTTATGATAATACTTTATTTACATAGCATCTTTCACACAAAGTGCATAACATTTAAAAAGAAAAGCAACACTTAGAATATGGAAATTTATTATTTTGTATAAAATCTTAATCTGAGAAGTTAATAAATGTAGAGTAGAAAGTAGCATAAAATGGAAATGTTCAAGTAAAGTACAAGTACCTCAGATTTGTACTTAAGTGCAGTACTTGAGTAAATGTACTTAGTTACTTTCCACCACTGCCTTAAAAGCCTCAATTAAAGCCTAAAAAACACAGGTTCATGCAGCAGAATCACTGTAAATTTATATTATATTTATATAGAAGATGTTCTGAGTAAAAATGATAATTCTGATATTATCATTTTTAAGATGATTATATTCAGTTTTGTTGTTGTGAAGTCGGTTTGAGGCACTCATTTGTTTCCTGGCAGTAAAACAGTCTAAACAGTTTGTTTTGCTGCCATCTAGTGGTTTCACTGCTCTGATGCATTCTGTCCCACATCCAGAGTCCACAGTCTTTAGTCTGAACATCTGTCCCACATCCAGAGTCCACAGTCTTTAGTCTGAACATCTGTCCCACATCCAGAGTCCACAGTCTTTAGTCTGAACATCTGTCCCACATCCAGAGTCCACAGTCTTTAGTCTGAACATCTGTCCCACATCCAGAGTCCACAGTCTTTAGTCTGAACATCTGTCTCACATCCAGAGTCCACAGTCTTTAGTCTGAACATCTGTCCCACATCCAGAGTCCAGTCTTTAATCTGAACATCTGTCCCACATCCAGAGTCCACAGTCTTTAGTCTGAACATCTGTCCCACATCCAGAGTCCACAGTCTTTAGTCTGAACATCTGTCCCACATCCAGAGTCCACAGTCTTTAGTCTGAACATCTGTCCCACATCCAGAGTCCAGTCTTTAATCTGAACATCTGTCCCACATCCAGAGTCCACAGTCTTTAGTCTGAACATCTGTCCCACATCCAGAGTCCACAGTCTTTAGTCTGAACATCTGTCCCACATCCAGAGTCCACAGTCTTTAGTCTGAACATCTGTCCCACATCCAGAGTCCACAGTCTTTAGTCTGAACATCTGTCCCACATCCAGAGTCCACAGTCTTTAGTCTGAACATCTGTCCCACATCCAGAGTCCACAGTCTTTAGTCTGAACATCTGTCCCACATCCAGAGTCCAGTCTTTAATCTGAACATCTGTCCCACATCCAGAGTCCACAGTCTTTAGTCTGAACATCTGTCCCACATCCAGAGTCCACAGTCTTTAGTCTGAACATCTGTCCCACATCCAGAGTCCACAGTCTTTAGTCTGAACATCTGTCCCACATCCAGAGTCCAGTCTTTAGTCTGAACATCTGTCCCACATCCAGAGTCCAGTCTTTAATCTGAACATCTGTCCCACATCCAGAGTCCACAGTCTTTAGTCTGAACATCTGTCCCACATCCAGAGTCCACAGTCTTTAGTCTGAACATCTGTCCCACATCCAGAGTCCACAGTCTTTAGTCTGAACATCTGTCCCACATCCAGAGTCCAGTCTTTAGTCTGAACATCTGTCCCACATCCAGAGTCCAGTCTTTAATCTGAACATCTGTCCCACATCCAGAGTCCACAGTCTTTAGTCTGAACATCTGTCCCACATCCAGAGTCCACAGTCTTTAGTCTGAACATCTGTCCCACATCCAGAGTCCACAGTCTTTAGTCTGAACATCTGTCCCACATCCAGAGTCCACAGTCTTTAGTCTGAACATCTGTCCCACATCCAGAGTCCACAGTCTTTAGTCTGAACATCTGTCCCACATCCAGAGTCCACAGTCTTTAGTCTGAACATCTGTCCCACATCCAGAGTCCACAGTCTTTAGTCTGAACATCTGTCCCACATCCAGAGTCCACAGTCTTTAGTCTGAACATCTGTCTCACATCCAGAGTCCAGTCTTTAATCTGAACATCTGTCCCACATCCAGACTCCACAGTCTTTAGTCTGAACATCTGTCCCACATCCAGAGTCCAGTCTTTAATCTGAACATCTGTCCCACATCCAGACTCCACAGTCTTTAGTCTGAACATCTGTCCCACATCCAGAGTCCACAGTCTTTAGTCTGAACATCTGTCCCACATCCAGAGTCCAGTCTTTAGTCTGAACATCTGTCCCACATCCAGAGTCCACAGTCTTTAGTCTGAACATCTGTCCCACATCCAGAGTCCAGTCTTTAGTCTGAACATCTGTCCCACATCCAGAGTCCACAGTCTTTAGTCTGAACATCTGTCCCACATCCAGAGTCCAGTCTTTAGTCTGAACATCTGTCCCACATCCAGAGTCCAGTCTTTAGTCTGAACATCTGTCCCACATCCAGAGTCCACAGTCTTTAGTCTGAACATCTGTCCCACATCCAGAGTCCACAGTCTTTAGTCTGAACATCTGTCCCACATCCAGAGTCCACAGTCTTTAGTCTGAACATCTGTCTCACATCCAGAGTCCAGTCTTTAGTCTGAACATCTGTCCCACATCCAGAGTCCACAGTCTTTAGTCTGAACATCTGTCCCACATCCAGAGTCCAGTCTTTAGTCTGAACATCTGTCCCACATCCAGAGTCCAGTCTTTAGTCTGAACATCTGTCCCACATCCAGAGTCCACAGTCTTTAGTCTGAACATCTGTCCCACATCCAGAGTCCAGTCTTTAGTCTGAACATCTGTCCCACATCCAGAGTCCACAGTCTTTAGTCTGAACATCTGTCCCACATCCAGAGTCCAGTCTTTAGTCTGAACATCTGTCCCACATCCAGAGTCCACAGTCTTTAGTCTGAACATCTGTCCCACATCCAGAGTCCACAGTCTTTAGTCTGAACATCTGTCTCACATCCAGAGTCCAGTCTTTAGTCTGAACATCTGTCCCACATCCAGAGTCCACAGTCTTTAGTCTGAACATCTGTCCCACATCCAGAGTCCACAGTCTTTAGTCTGAACATCTGTCCCACATCCAGAGTCCACAGTCTTTAGTCTGAACATCTGTCCCACATCCAGAGTCCACAGTCTTTAGTCTGAACATCTGTCCCACATCCAGAGTCCAGTCTTTAGTCTGAACATCTGTCCCACATCCAGAGTCCAGTCTTTAATCTGAACATCTGTCCCACATCCAGAGTCCACAGTCTTTAGTCTGAACATCTGTCCCACATCCAGAGTCCACAGTCTTTAGTCTGAACATCTGTCCCACATCCAGAGTCCACAGTCTTTAGTCTGAACATCTGTCCCACATCCAGAGTCCAGTCTTTAGTCTGAACATCTGTCCCACATCCAGAGTCCACAGTCTTTAGTCTGAACATCTGTCCCACATCCAGAGTCCAGTCTTTAGTCTGAACATCTGTCCCACATCCAGAGTCCACAGTCTTTAGTCTGAACATCTGTCCCACATCCAGAGTCCAGTCTTTAGTCTGAACATCTGTCCCACATCCAGAGTCCACAGTCTTTAGTCTGAACATCTGTCCCACATCCAGAGTCCAGTCTTTAGTCTGAACATCTGTCCCACATCCAGAGTCCAGTCTTTAATCTGAACATCTGTCCCACATCCAGAGTCCACAGTCTTTAGTCTGAACATCTGTCCCACATCCAGAGTCCACAGTCTTTAGTCTGAACATCTGTCCCACATCCAGAGTCCACAGTCTTTAGTCTGAACATCTGTCCCACATCCAGAGTCCAGTCTTTAGTCTGAACATCTGTCCCACATCCAGAGTCCACAGTCTTTAGTCTGAACATCTGTCCCACATCCAGAGTCCACAGTCTTTAGTCTGAACATCTGTCCCACATCCAGAGTCCACAGTCTTTAGTCTGAACATCTGTCCCACATCCAGAGTCCACAGTCTTTAGTCTGAACATCTGTCCCACATCCAGAGTCCAGTCTTTAGTCTGAACATCTGTCCCACATCCAGAGTCCACAGTCTTTAGTCTGAACATCTGTCCCACATCCAGAGTCCAGTCTTTAGTCTGAACATCTGTCCCACATCCAGAGTCCACAGTCTTTAGTCTGAACATCTGTCCCACATCCAGAGTCCACAGTCTTTAGTCTGAACATCTGTCTCACATCCAGAGTCCAGTCTTTAGTCTGAACATCTGTCCCACATCCAGAGTCCACAGTCTTTAGTCTGAACATCTGTCCCACATCCAGAGTCCAGTCTTTAGTCTGAACATCTGTCCCACATCCAGAGTCCAGTCTTTAGTCTGAACATCTGTCCCACATCCAGAGTCCACAGTCTTTAGTCTGAACATCTGTCCCACATCCAGAGTCCACAGTCTTTAGTCTGAACATCTGTCCCACATCCAGAGTCCACAGTCTTTAGTCTGAACATCTGTCCCACATCCAGAGTCCACAGTCTTTAGTCTGAACATCTGTCCCACATCCAGAGTCCACAGTCTTTAGTCTGAACATCTGTCCCACATCCAGAGTCCACAGTCTTTAGTCTGAACATCTGTCCCACATCCAGAGTCCAGTCTTTAGTCTGAACATCTGTCCCACATCCAGAGTCCAGTCTTTAGTCTGAACATCTGTCCCACATCCAGAGTCCAGTCTTTAGTCTGAACATCTGTCTCACATCCAGAGTCCAGTCTTTAGTCTGAACATCTGTCCCCCATCCAGAGTCCACAGTCTTTAGTCTGAACATCTGTCCCACATCCAGACTCCACAGTCTTTAGTCTGAACATCTGTCCCACATCCAGACTCCACAGTCTTTAGTCTGAACATCTGTCCCCCATCCAGAGTCCACAGTCTTTAGTCTGAACATCTGTCCCACATCCAGAGTCCAGTCTTTAGTCTGAACATCTGTCCCACATCCAGAGTCCAGTCTTTAGTCTGAACATCTGTCCCACATCCAGAGTCCACAGTCTTTAGTCTGAACATCTGTCCCACATCCAGAGTCCACAGTCTTTAGTCTGAACATCTGTCCCACATCCAGAGT
Organism: Scomberomorus guttatus; assembly: GCA_038419695.1. NCBI lineage: Eukaryota > Metazoa > Chordata > Actinopteri > Scombriformes > Scombridae > Scomberomorus > Scomberomorus guttatus. The sequence continues at coordinate 1,100,461 of CM076447.1, read as the reverse complement.
CCAGTCTTTAGTCTGAACATCTGTCCCACATCCAGAGTCCACAGTCTTTAGTCTGAACATCTGTCCCACATCCAGACTCCACAGTCTTTAGTCTGAACATCTGTCCCACATCCAGACTCCACAGTCTTTAGTCTGAACATCTGTCCCCCATCCAGAGTCCACAGTCTTTAGTCTGAACATCTGTCCCACATCCAGAGTCCAGTCTTTAGTCTGAACATCTGTCCCACATCCAGAGTCCAGTCTTTAGTCTGAACATCTGTCCCACATCCAGAGTCCAGTCTTTAGTCTGAACATCTGTCCCACATCCAGAGTCCAGTCTTTAGTCTGAACATCTGTCCCACATCCAGAGTCCACAGTCTTTAGTCTGAACATCTGTCCCACATCCAGAGTCCACAGTCTTTAGTCTGAACATCTGTCCCACATCCAGAGTCCAGTCTTTAGTCTGAACATCTGTCCCACATCCAGAGTCTACAGTCTTTAGTCTGAACATCTGTCCCACATCCACAGTCTTTAGTCTGAACATCTGTCCCACATCCAGAGTCCACAGTCTTTAGTCTGAACATCTGTCCCACATCCAGAGTCCAGTCTTTAGTCTGAACATCTGTCCCACATCCAGAGTCCACAGTCTTTAGTCTGAACATCTGTCTCACATCCAGAGTCCAGTCTTTAGTCTGAACATCTGTCCCACATCCAGAGTCCACAGTCTTTAGTCTGAACATCTGTCCCACATCCAGAGTCCAGTCTTTAGTCTGAACATCTGTCCCACATCCAGAGTCCAGTCTTTAGTCTGAACATCTGTCCCACATCCAGAGTCCACAGTCTTTAGTCTGAACATCTGTCCCACATCCAGAGTCCACAGTCTTTAGTCTGAACATCTGTCCCACATCCAGAGTCCACAGTCTTTAGTCTGAACATCTGTCCCACATCCAGAGTCCACAGTCTTTAGTCTGAACATCTGTCCCACATCCAGAGTCTACAGTCTTTAGTCTGAACATCTGTCCCACATCCAGAGTCCACAGTCTTTAGTCTGAACATCTGTCCCACATCCAGAGTCCACAGTCTTTAGTCTGAACATCTGTCCCACATCCAGAGTCCAGTCTTTAGTCTGAACATCTGTCCCACATCCAGAGTCCAGTCTTTAGTCTGAACTGCATTCCCTTTCTCTCTAAGATCCTCAAGAAAGCAGTCACCAATCAGTTATGTGACTTTCTACATAACAATAGTTTATTTGAGGATTTTCAGTCAGGATTTAGAGCATCATAGCACAGAGACAGCATTGGTGAAAGTTATAAATGACCTCCTAACTGCATCAGACAAAGGACGTCTCTCTGTACTTGTCTTGTTAGATCTTAGTGCTGCATTCGACACCATTGACCATCACATCCTGTTACAGAGACTGGAACATTTAATTGGTATTAAAGGAACTGCATTAAGCTGGTTTAAATCCTATTTTTCAGATCGACTTCAGTTTGTACATGTTAACGATGAATCCTCCATCCACGCAAAAGTTAGACACGGAGTTCCACAAGGTTCTGTGCTTGGACCAATACTGTTCACCTTATATATGATTCCTTTAGGTAATATTATTCGGAAACACTCCATAAATTTTCATTGCTACGCTGATGTACTAACAAAAACTAGGAAAAGAGATCATATTTCTCCTATTTTAGCTTCACTACATTGGCTTCCGGTAAAATCCAGAATAGAATTTAAAATACTTCTCCTTACTTATAAAGCTCTTAATGGTCAGGCGCCACTATATCTTAAAGAGCTCATAGTACCTTATTACCCCACTGGAGCACTGCGCTCCCAGAATGCAGCTTACTTGTGGTTCCTAGAATAACTAAAAGTAGAATGGGAGGCAGAGCCTTCAGCTATCAGGCTCCTCTCCTGTGGAACCATCTCCCAGATTCAGTCCGGGGGGCAGACACCCTCTCTACGTTTAAGAGTAGGCTTAAAACTTTCCTTTTTTAGCATAATAATAATCCTATATTTTAGCATAATAACGAACATTAGCATAAAACTGGAAAGACACCAAAGTAACATACATTCTTGTTGTTAGCATGCTAAAACATTATCTGCTTTATGTTTTAGCATGCTAACAAACCGAAATGCTCCATGACAAACACCTTAGCATCTAGAAAACCTAACAACCGTCCCTGAGTTATAGATACACATAGCTTGGTATGAAAGCTCATTACGGCCAAGAAAAATTACATTTTTTTTTTTTTTTAAATGTAAGGGCTGACAAATACAGAAACATCCACGCTAGAACAAAATGACAATATATCAAATAAAATTTGCATTTCTGTGAGATACTATCATCAGTTCGAATCTGAAAACCAAATATTTCCATTTTTGGCAGAAATGGGCTTCCACAGTTGAGGAAAATGCTGAATATCCATTTAAACGTGCAAATTTAAAGAGAAAAATAAATACACGAAGGAGCCACACCACTCTGTGTTGTAGGAGTTTGGTTTAATATTGTATTGAAAAATAAATTAACGAAAATAACTTTAAAATGCAACAGAAGACAAAAAAAAAAAAGAAGAAAAAAAAAGAAAATCCAGATTATAAACATTCTTTGCCAGCAGGGGGTGAAATCGTAGTGCTCATGTCAGATTAAATTTACAAATATATATATAAAAAAGGAATTTATTAGACATATCCACAAATCACGAAAGCATTCCTTTACATCCAGTGAGCTGAATCTGGTCTACCACCCAACCGTTGTTCTTCCAGCTACAAAAAGGTCTAGAAAATTTATATTTATATATGTATATTTCATACACATGCCCTATGTGTGGATGTAAAAAACTAAACTGTACAAAAACAAAAAGCACACAGTGGTGATGTTGTTGTGGATGGAATCATGATTAAATAAAGAAAACGTGGTGACCTCCGACCCCGCCGGACTCTCGGCTCATCAGAGGTCACGTTTGGAATGAACCTTTAATTCATCCGATTCACCGATTTTGGCTTTACAAACTGAAACTCTGACACATCGTCACAAAGTGTTCATATTATGTGGGTGATGCAACAGCAGAAATGACTGAAATTGAGCATCGCCTCGGCCTCCAGCTCGACTCTTTAGTGTTTTACTAAAACGACTTCTGGTGCTTTAAAAACAGGAGGACAGACAAGGATCAACACTTGAGTTAAATAACAGAATTAAATATTATCTACATGTCTCAGCTGAACTTCAACGCAGGAAAAAAAAAACTATTTAAAAAGCTTTGATCAGTTCTTCCTCTGAAACAAACTACTGTAACATTAAAGATGGAAATGTTTCATTTTAGACGCCTGATTTCCATTTTGAGAAAAATTCTCATTCTTTGTCTTTCTGAGAGTGAGATGTTCAGATTGATATCGGTCTCATGTCTGGAGGGAGGACGTGGTTAGCCTAGCTTAGCATAAAGACTGGCAGCAGGGGGGAAACAGCTAGCCTGGCTCTGTCTGAAGTTCAGAAATACACCTGCCAGCATCTCTACAATCACACCTGGTTTGTTTGATCCAGACAGAAATGTTTGTGGTTTTTACGGGGCTGGAACTACAACAGTGTAGTTCAGTTTGTAACAGTAAACAAACTGTAGCTGTTAAACATAGATGTTGTATGAAAGTTGCAAATGTTGATGAAGGTAATCTGGGGTTTTGTAGCAATAAGCTTACTGTATGTTTCATTATTTGTTGGCCTCAGATTTCTCGGCTTTGAAGCAAATGTGTCATGAATAGCTCCTCCTGGAGAGAGCGAACACTGAGCCTCCACCCAGACTGAAACAGTGTAAATCTGAAAACGCCGGCTCCGGGGCGGGGCTGCACGGCAGGAGAGGGAAGAAGGAATTTATGTCACCTCAAACCGTCTCTGCAATCACTCATCTTAAATGTCAATATAGTTTTTATTTTTTAACAGTGAAAAACAGTTTGTGCCTCTTTAGTGTTCAGAGCATGAAACATCTGTTTTACAAAAAAAAAAATTTAACAACACCTGCTGCTGTTCTGGAGATATTTTGAGAATCTTCTGTCAGAGCCAAATGTCATAACTGCCATTACATCCTCAAACATCTGGATAAAAACTCAAAACACACTTTGAACCATCTGGATAAAAAATATTCTGTTTCTAAAACTGCGCCACAAATGACACACGTCCTTTCTCTTATTGTACATGAAGCAAAATAAACTATCAGATATATTACTATATATTGGTTTCTTTTCAGTATTTTGTATGTTCATACAAAATAATATGTTCATATTTTACTCCTGTTATACAAAATGAGCAAAGACATTTCCAGCTACTTTGTTTGTTTGGAGCCTGGAAACAGGTTAAATATCTTTTTTGTGGTTCAACAAGCTGAATGTTTTATTTCAGATGGTTCAAAGAGTCTGTAAATACCTTCAGAACTGCAGTACTTATTGTACGACCTTCTGGGTTTTTCAAAGATCTTCAGGTATTATTATTATTTTTCAGAGAAACAGATGCTCAGCTCTGTGAGGACTTGCTGCACCGACAATCTACATCTACATCTACAAATAGTTCCACATGTAACTCTGAAACCACAAACTGCTTCATCCAAACAGAAATGCAATGTGTCGGCAGGTGTATTTCTGATCTATGGACAGAGCCAGGCTAGCAGTTTCCCCCTGCTTCCAGTCTTTATGCTAAGCTAGGCTAACAGCACTGATATCCATCCGAACATCAGAGAGAAAGAGAAGAGGAGGATTTCCTTTAAAGTACACATGAGAAACACAAAGTAGAGGTAAATACTGGAAGTTATGATCGAGTCATAACTCAAAACATCTCAAACATACAAAATAATCAAGCTGTGATCTCGTGATAACTGATCTAAGAAAATAATCACCAACCACAGACACCCAGTTAAGTTAGTCCTCTCTTTAAAGGTTTGTTTTCAGGGAAATATTTATTCTGCTTTCTCAGAGTCAGATGAACTCATGGAAGCTTCGTTTGGAACAGAAACTCTGATGTGAAACTACGTCTGTAAAGCTTTGAATCCTGGGTAACATGTTGAGATGGACGTCTGTAGCAGATGACTGCTGCTGTGGTTTCTTTCAATGTTTTGAATATGCAGAGTGAAAATAAAGTATGTTTTTAGATTTTATGGTCAAAGAATCTTTTAAGCAGATTCACAAAAGCTCTAAAAACTGCCAACACGTTTCAGCTTCTTCTGCATCTAATTCAACTTCATTTTATTTTGGTTAATTTAACTGTTTTTAAAAAATGAGGATGAATTAAACATCTGAGCTGCTTTCTGTTACCGGCTCCTACAGTCACGGTGGTGTAAAGATGTTCAGCTGTGTTTATGAAAGCTATGAAAAATATCCTATTAAAATAACTTGTTATCCAACAACAGGTTTTACCCTCAAAGATACTTTTGTGATCTCACTTATTAACGTTTACCGGATGAAACCGAGGTTTAAATCTAATATTTCCACTAAAATATTCTCAGCTCTTCCAAGTCATGACGGGCTGTCTGTGGAAACACTTGATTTAAAAGCTGGTTTTGGCTCAGCTGATCATTCCCAGCAGACAGTAGAAATCTATAAGATCACAAAAATACATTTGAAGACCAAACCTGCTGCTGAGAAAGAAAAAAAATACAGTTTTTGATGATTGTCTGTGACTTTTCTGAGGTCACAGATTGAGCTAAGCTAATAAATGCTCCACCGTTTGATTTAAACATTTTTCCACTGAAGAGTATTTATTTGTTTGTGTTAAATATTCTCAACTCTTTGTTAGCTACTCCTGGATCTCTCGACTGTATCCCACCTGATCCTGTACGTGATGACACCTGAGCAAGTTCCATTTGCTGAAGAAGGCTGTGGGATATGCTCGAAAGCTCCAGGAATAGCCAAATGAATATTTACCACAAGGTTGACTATGAGCTTCCATGTTCGAGGGTTTCTTGCAGTTTTTCCATCTCCTGATCGATCTGAGTTCATTTAACAGAAAAGTTTGCAGAGTTTTCAACAGTCTGACAGCTGCAGGTGTGTTTGAGCTTCCATGAGTTTCTGATTCTGGCAAATTCAGAAAAGCTTTACATTTTCCCTGAAAGCAGACTTCAAACCTTCTGCCAGCTGCAGTTTCCTGCCGGTGTTTCTCAGTCTGAGTAAAGCTGTAAACTTTGGTCGTGACTCCTCCTCGCGCCTCCGCCTGGCGACAGAAACAAACCTGATGAAGACGAGAGGAGGAGGAGGAGGAGGAGGAGGAAGAAAAGAAAGTGTGGAGGATCTGTGGTCATGCTCTTCATTCATACATTCACATAAATGGGAATCATTAATGTTGAGTCGCCATCTGACAGGTGCCCACACACCTGGGATGACACTCTGTGATAGAATAATGGCCCCGCCCACCAATATATACCTTAACCCCGCCCACTGACAAAAAGTAAAATACATCACACTGCGGTGTCCGGGTCTACAGCGAGTCCTTGAACCTACCACCAGCACGGTGAGGAACCGTCGTCTAGAAAACAAACTGCTTCATACGTCTCAAACCGCCTGAAAAACGTTTCACAACCGAGAAGAAGGTGGTGAGGAGGAGGAGGAGGAGGAGGAGGAGGAGGAGGGGGAGGGGGAGGAGGAGGGATAAACATGACAGAGCCCAGAAGGTGTGCGGCTAGTTTTTCTTCTTGACGTTGTTGTTTGAAGCGAGTCGGGGCCGCGGCGCTGGGATCAGGCTTCCCAACGGGACTCGACTCCGGGCCACCTCGAAGAGTTTGGAGAAAACCTGGATGGAGAAGAAGAGGAGGAGGAGGAGGAGGAAGAGGAGGAGGAAGAGGAGGAGGAAGAGGAGGAGGAGGAGGACAGGTTAACTGAAAGAGCCTGAGAGAGAGTAAAAGCTCCTAAATACTCAGATCAGAAAACACAAATGATCAAAAGTTTCAATAAAAGAAAAAGTTTGGTGCTTTCATTCATCACAAACTGTCCTTTAAATGTATTTCCATACTTTACTTTTCGCTGATCACAGTTTGTAAATATTTCTGTTTTGTGCAGGTTTGATTTTTCTAAAGTTTGTTTTATTTGAATTACATCCCCAAACTGTGAGTGTTTGTTGAACAGCACTGGAGTGGTTCTCATCTGATCTGTCAAACAGAAACATTTATGTAGAGCTGCAACTATTAGTTGATTAATTGATTAGTCGATCGACAGAAAATTTATTAAAATTTAAAAAATTAATAGCAGCTATTTTGATAATCAAATAATCGTTTGTCATTTTTAAAGCAAAAATATCAAACATTAGCTGGTTTCAGCTCGTGAAATGTGAGCACTGTAAACATGAGGCTGCTGACTTTCTATATTCTTCATGTTTGGATCCAAACCAACAATGAACTGATCTACTAACAGTATTGTGTGTGTATCAAAGCCTGATATATCTTATTCCTCTGTTGTGTCCAAAAACTATTAAAACAGGTCAGTGAGTCACACCGCTGCACTGGGTCACATGTTCCTTCATCATGAAGAGTTTGGTCACGTTAGTTTGTTTAGAAACGGCTCCAAAGACTAATAACAGTTGTCTCCATTAAAGTCCTGTGAATCAGCTGTTAGCAGCTGCTGTCTGCAGAGTAACATGATGATCAGACAAATATCACTGATCACTGAGATACTGAAGGAAACTTCAACATGTTCTTTGTTCTCTGGTGTCTAAGTGAATTTATGGAGGTTTATTGTTGATGGACATCAGAGATAATGATTTCCTCTGGAAGTGTCAGTCACACTGAAAGATATCAGTATGTTTCATGTCTGTGTGTTCACATCTGACTGAGTTTTGACTCTGAGAAGGAGGATGAGTTTTGACTCTTCCTCACCTCATATAGTATCGTTGCCTCACCTTCAGCTGAATGTCTGTTACTGACCAGATTCTGTCATTTCCCCCTGTGATGTTCATCCTGTCTGAATGGAGCTTTAGAAGCAGCAGATCACTCACATCTGGCCGATGTCAGATATACTTAATAAGGTCTTAAACATCTCTGCATCTCTAATTCTGACTCTTGTAGGTTTGATGCTGGTGTTTTGTTTTTGTTTCTTTTAGTAGTCACATCTGGATCAAACAGAAAAAACAAAATGGTGCCAAAATTCCCACAGCTGTTAAAAATAAACCAGTATAGGTTCTCTGGACTTTGGTTCTGAACTCACCTTTCGTGGAGTCCTCTGCGAGCATTGAGAGATAAAAAAGAGGATACATTAGAGGTAGAAAAGAGGAGAATGACAGAAACGTGCAGTTGAGGTGAATTAAAGGACAGTTCACAGTGTTTCCAGTGTGTTAAACAGCAGTCAGGTGTCCATATGAACAGTGAAAGAGGTTTTCCTCGCTGTAATCATTCCTCCTGTTCATACTGGATATTAAATGATCCCCTTCAAATGTGCTTTAATGGAAGTGATGGAGGCCAAAATCCACAGTGTGTCCACACAGTCATTTAAAAGTAGATGTGAAGCTTATATGAGGCTTCAGCAGTCTGAGTTAGTCATATCAAGTGGATATCTGCCACATTTACAGTCTTTTTAGCATCAAATTCCCTCTTTGTGTTTCCTCGGACAGTGTTTCCCTGTTGAGCTGCGGTGGAAGTATAGTAACAAAAAGAGGGACTTTGGCACTAAAAAGACTGTAACGTTGAAAGATATCTACTTGATTTGACTCATTTGGACGCTGAAGCTTCATATTAGCTTCAGATAAACTTTGAAATCCATGTTTGCACAGAAGGAGGACTGTGGATTTTGTCCCCCATCACTTCCATTGTAAGTGCATTATGAAGGGATCTTCTAATGGTCAGTATGAACAGGAGGAATGATTACAGCAAGAAAAACAGGTTTCACTCTTCATTTGGGCTCCTGACTGTTGTTTAACACACACTTGAAAAACTCCCTTAAAGCAAAGTGTTTTAGAGGCAGAGCAGCGTCTGAAGTATCAGAGCAGAATGAAAACAGAAAGAACTGAATGAAAGAAGCTTTGAGGGAGAACTAAAGAGTCGTTTTCTCTTTACATTTTTCAAACTGTAGTTTCTTCACAGGGCTGAGTATCATTTGAAATTTAATAATATGATACATGATTTTCAGTGTCTGTACAGCGTTCATGTTTACAGCCTGGTACAAAAAACAGTTTTGGTCTCTAAAACTAATTTCCTCTTTCATGACAACTGTAGGGGGGGTGAATTTTTTTACAACTCACCTGTTAACTTATGCATAATTAAGGGCGTGGCCACTTTGAGTGACAGGTGGGTGCTGTCACAGGCAAGTCGCTACCACAGCGACAATGTTGGTTAGGTAACGTAACCATGATGTAAATCCAGATTATAGTATAGCAGTATAGCTGTAGCCGTCGCTATTTCAGTGTGTGTTCATTCATGAAATTTAATTGTAACATTTTGGTCGCCTAAAAAAGTCTGGTTCAGTGTTTGGTTTTAGTAAAAGAGCCTCTAAGGAGTCGGATGTTTATTTTTTTCCGGTAAGTACATTTTGTTTTAATGGTTTTAAGCCTGTTTTTCACTAGCGAAAAATAGCATTATCACAGTTAACCATAGACTGTAAATTCACCGTGCTAGCCAAGCTAGCAATTAGCAGCTAGCGTTAGGGTCAGCTCCACCCTCTCCTCTCGTCCAAATATGGTCACTTCTGGCTCCAAAAATCCAAGATGGTGTCGGTCAAAATGCCAAACTCGAGGCTCCAAAATGGGAATCCACAAACCAATGGGTGACGTCACAGTGGCTACGTCCATTATTTATTTTTTTTACAGTCTATGGACAGAGCCAGGCTAACTGTTTTCCCCTATTTCCAGTCTTTATGCTAAGCTAAGCTAGCTTCATGTTTACCATACAGACATGAGCGGTATCAACTCTCAGTCAGAAGGAGAGTTAACGAATTTCCCAAAATGTCTAACTATTCTTTTATAAAGAGTATTTTCATAAAGTAACCTGAAGCAGCGACAGGTGGAGTCAGAGACGTGTCAGCAGGTAACGTGCTCTCACCTGTTCCCAGAGGGTTTCAGCCACCTGGTCGATGACTCCTCCGACTTCGCGGAACTCTCCCGAGTATTTGACGTAAGCCCAGATGCAGAGCGCCGTCAGAGCCACGCCCATCACCAGGTTACACAGCGTGGCCACGGAGTTGATGCCCACGAAGCCGGTGACCAGCGACACCACATACATGATGAACATGACGGCGAACAGAGTGGCGGGCGTCCGCGCGGCGTAGAAGATGTTCTTGCCGTCGTTGTGCTTGCTGAAGTTGGCGTAGGCCTCGTCGAGCTCCGCCTCCAGCTGCTCCTGGTAGCGGCGGCAGAAATCCTCGCCGCCCATCTTCTTCACGGAGCGGAAGTGTCGCACTGACACTTGCCGGAGCTCTGCGTGTCGGCACTCCAGCTCCGCCGGGGAAATGTAGGGTTTGTCTCCGCCGCAGATCTGAGACCAGGAGAGATGTAAAGTTAACACAAGAAAATGAAAAGATTTTATAGTTTTTAATTTAATAAAACAAAAAAAGAATGAACAGCAGCTTAAAGATCCTCTCCAGACCTACAAACATACTCTGCTTTGAATCATAATTTGTCTGATGGTTTGGTGATAATTTGGTGTCTGATATGGTTTTCCCCACAAAAAACTAGTTAGAAATCCTTAAAACATCCTCTCCTCCTCCTCCTTCATGTAAATCCAGAATCTGTGAATCTGTAAATATTGTTGGTTTCTACAGTTTTCCTGCTGGACACCAGATGTCTCCTCCTTCACTGTAAAGTCCAGTCTCAGTGTTTGTGCACTGGAGGCTTCAAGTTTCCACATCACACTTGTGTCACTTACATACTGGACCACGATTGGCTTCCAAATTATTGGTGATGTCACACATCATGGTCGTAGGTTCATGTGTTAAACTGAGATTTAAGGTGAGCTCAGAGAAACTTTCCTCCTTCAGCAGATGAATGAAAACAAACTCTGCACAGAGAAGACAACAACAACAAACAAGGGGGGCTTTAAACATCAGTAAACAGGAAGTGATGCGTTACCTGCTCCATGCTTTTGTTGTATAAGTCTTTGGCTCCAGCAACAGCTGCAAGGTTATTGGCTTCAGCTGTTGCCTAGGTAACAGATGACACAACAAATTCAATAAGGCACATCATTACAGATCAGCACAGAGTCCCTTTAATGGATATATTGATCTGTAAGCTCACTCAGTTCAGCACTCACTGTTTTACAGCTTACTTGTTCTGGGAGCTAAGGTGGCTAATGTTAGCATTATTTTGTAATTAATTCCTGCAACCACAGTGCTGTTAAACTGAGCGGAAGAACATTTTTAAAGATAGTTTGGCATTTAAAAACTAAGTTAATTGAAAGACAGTAAATATTTTTGGGTCTGAGTGACTCAACACAAAGAAAACTAAAGTTTGTATTTCCTGTTGGAGACGAGTGAACAGAATCAACAACATTAACTTTGATTAAATGATGACTGATACATTTTATTTCATTTTATTTCAGGTGAGCTGCTGCTGGAGCACCTTCTGATAAGATGTCATGATATAAAGTGTCCAGCAGACGGAGCTGTTTCTCAGTGATGATGATGATGATGATGATGATGATGAGAATGGAGCTGAACTGACCTGCAGCATGGACTTGGGGTGAGGAAGCTCCTCTCCCTGGTAGATCTTCATGTAGGCCTGAAACACAACAACAGTTAGTTTTTACTTCTGCGTCATGTTGATCTTTTCATTAATTAAAATGCCTCACCAAACTGCACACGTCTTTTTACCAAGAACTATTAATATGTTTATCAAAACTGCAACAAATTATTGATTAAGCAATTAGTTGGCAACTATTTTGATAATCGATTAATATTTTCTGGTTTCTTTAGTCTCTATGACAGTAAACTGAATATCTTTGTTGTGGACAAAACAAGACATTTGACACAACTAATTGATTAATCAAGAAAATAAATGACAGTTTAATTGATAATGAAAATAATCAAGTGACCAAAAACAACAAGCAGAGACAAACCAAAGCAACACCGACTTCTCTCTAAAGACAATAATTACACACAGACAACATCCAACAGACAGAAAGTATCTGAAAATACAAACAAACTGTTAAGATTAGAGCTGCAATTAATGATTATTTTCATTATAGATTCATCTGTTGATTATTATCTTGATTAATCGATTAGTTGTTTGGTCTTTAAAATGTCAGAAAATGGTGAAAAATCACTATTTTCCAAAGCTGACGTCCTCAAATGTCTCATTTTGTCCACAACACAAAGAAATTCAGTTTACTGTCACAGAGACTAAAGAAACCAGAAAATATTCACATTTAAGAAGCTGGAATCAGACTCAAAACAATGAATCTATTATCAGAATAGTTGGTGATTAATTTACTGTTGATTGACCAATTGTTGCAGCTCTTGTTTTTTTTTTTTTTTTTTTTTTTTATTAATCCTAGCTGAGATGTTAACCTACAGAGAGGGAATTTCATAATAATCTCAAACCAAGGGCCACTTACTAGCTCTTTCCAGAGCTTTCAACCAGGACTTTAAATGGAAAGAATGAAATTACGTTTGGTTTCTTAACACAGTTAAATGAGAATTTAACTGAAAATAGCGGATTATATTATGTTCTCTTATATTAATATTTTGATTCTGCCATTTAAAGACAAGTTTGTAAACTGGAAATTTCTGAGGAAGTTTTCCAGTAAATGTAATTTTATTTGTTCAGGATATTTAGGTCCACACATTGATTTGGTTCATCAGTTCAGAAAACAATGCCGTGTTCAAGTAGAAACACAATAAATAAAGTCACCTTGAAGTAGTGCAGCAGGTCTCTGCAGGTGATTTTGACTCCTCCGATCTCCTTCTCCACCAGGTTCTCTGGAGACAGCAGCGTCGGGACGAGGTTCACCAGCTCCTTCTGAAAATCCCCGTCGATATCTGAGACACACATGGATCATTCAAATTTTATCAATACAGATGCTGGAATTAATGTTTGTTAGTCCAATGTCTAGATTAGTAATGTTAAAGATTATAGATTAATCCTTTTCCATTCAATGTCTAAAACACAGTTTAGAGGTCAGGCTGCTAAATCTGCAGATCATAATCAATCACCTGACAGAAACTGTAGTTAATGACCTTTTATTGATCCTTTGTGAGCTTCCTGTTTTCATTCATCCTGATGTTTGATCAGTCACTCTATTAGAGAAGCTGCAGCACAAACTAAAGCTGTTAGCTGTTAAATAATAAACACTAGAAATGTGGTCTGAAAAACAATGACTCTGACCTTTAAAGCTTATTATTTATGGACCAACAATTATATTCTAATGTTTAATTAATGTTTACAACCTCGTTTCAGACTTTGGTTTCATTTCAATCATTACATGAGTTTGTATTTAAATTTATGTGTTGCTGAAATCAGGATTACTGTCACTTTACCTCGTCATTTTGACTGACTGACAGGTGGTTTTGACTGGCTGACAGGTGGTTTTGACTGGCTGACAGGTGGTTTTGACTGGCTGACCGGTGGTTTTGACTGGCTGACAGGTGGTTTAGACTGGCTGACAGGTGGTTTAGACTGGCTGACAGGTGGTTCTGACTGGCTGACAGGTGGTTTTGACTGGCTGACAGGTGGTTTAGACTGGCTGACAGGTGGTTTAGACTGGCTGACAGGTGGTTCTGACTGGCTGACAGGTGGTTTTGACTGGCTGACAGGTGGTTTTGACTGGCTGACAGGTGGTTTTGACTGGCTGACCGGTGGTTTTGACTGGCTGACAGGTGGTTTTGACTGGCTGACAGGTGGTTCTGACTGGCTGACAGGTGGTTCTGACTGGCTGACCGGTGGTTTTGACTGGCTGACCGGTGGTTCTGACTGGCTGACAGGTGGTTCTGACTGGCTGACAGGTGGTTTTGACTGGCTGACCGGTGGTTTAGACTGGCTGACCGGTGGTTTAGACTGGCTGACCGGTGGTTTTGACTGGCTGACCGGTGGTTTTGACTGGCTGACCGGTGGTTCTGACTGGCTGACCGGTGGTTTTGACTGGCTGACCGGTGGTTTTGACTGGCTGACCGGTGGTTTTGACTGGCCGACTGGCTGATTGGCCGACTGGCTGATTGGCCGACTGGCTGATTGGCCGACTGGCTGATTGGCCGACTGGCTGATTGGCCGACTGGCTGCTGAGTTTGTGTTGTTTTCTTTCACCTCTGAGCCGGCCGTCAAAGTGAGGGTTGGTGGCCACCTTGAGGCCGGGGTGTGGCAGCAGGAAACAGCTGATGTTGGAGAAGCAGGAGTGGATGTGTTTCCTGACGTTCTGCAGCTCCTCATGTTGGTTCTGCTTCACCTGAACACACGTCGACACGTTAACGCCTGTCCGATGGTGACGGACAGACAGAAGTCTTCAGCTTACAGCCGGACTGGTGAAACTCACCTGCAGTCGTTTCTCCAGGAAGCTCCGTCCTCCGTCCAGACCATACGGATGCTCGTAGGGGTAACTCCAGTCTCTGATCAGGAACATCAGAGTCTGAACAGACGGACACATTCAGGTTATTGATCCAGGATCACAAGTCATTCAGGCACAAGATAAAGCATCTGAGTGCAATTTGCAATCTGCACTTCTTACGGCTTTAAATTGGTTTGTAATACGAATACTAGTGCAAAGTTACAATAACAAACCTAAAAACATTTACTTACTGATTGTTCAGTTTCTTTAAAATTTGAAAGGATCCAGTCTTTACAAATGTTTAATTTAGCTGTTCAGTGACTGAATTTGAGATGCTGTGCTGTTCATGTCTGAGAAGGTGAAATCATATCCTGAATATTTGGAGGTTGGCAGATGGTACCTGGAAGGGTTTCTCGTAGACCTCCTCCATAGCCAGTCGTCCGTACTCAGTGAAGAGCTGCAGAGAGGAAACAACCACTCAGCTTAAAATCTAATCAAACACCACAACACAGTCATAAAGCTCAATCAGTATCTGAATAAACGTGTGCACATCCTGATTGTTGCAACAGTGATGCAGCTTCATCCGGTCCGTGAAAGCTTTTCCATTTGCTGCTCTCAACACTTATTGTGTAGAAGCTCTTTGCTGCTGCACAGCGAGAGATAAGATTTGCTTTAGTTTGGATTCAGCAGAAGAAGAACTGGGATGAAGTTAGTTAAGAGCTCTGTTGCCCCGTTTTAAAGAATCTTTAAATCTTTCCAACTTTCTACTAAAAGTTTGACTTAAAATAGTCAAACATCATTTCTTGCACATTTTATTTCAATAAAAAAAAAAATCAAAAAAGGAAGAAGACGTCAGTCCCGGCCACGCTGTTTGATTGGCAGGTGATCTGAGGTGCAGTTGGGACCAAAGATGGAAGAGAACTTTCCACTATAAGGGATTTCTGTCTGAGCTGCGCTTTGCCTCATATGGCTGCCTGCTGGTTTCAGTTAATCCTGACCTGAACGCATCATAAAACACCTGATATGGTCCTCTTCACTCACGGCTTCAACAACATGAGCTTTAACAGAAATGCTGCAGGAACTTCTGTGGATGACAAATCAGCATGAAGCTGCTCTGACAGGCCCGACAGATTATTAGTTATCAGGACTGGAAGGTAGAAAGATGTTTCTGCTGATTAACACAATCACAACACAAACAGAGCTTCACCAGCTTGTTGTGCTACATTACAAATTTCTCAAAGAACTTCAGTGCAAAGTCCCTAGTAAAGCTGTAAACAGAACCGTGTTCCTGCACATGCTCAGTGGCGTCTGCCTTACACAGAACTACTCTCCAGAGACTGAAAACATGATGCTGTTATTAGTCTTTGGAGCCGTTTCTAAACAAACTAACGTGACCAAACTCTTCATGATGAAGGAACATGTGACCCAGTGCAGTGGTGTGACTCACTGACCTGTTTTTAATAGTTTTTGGACACAACAGAGGAATAAGATATATCAGACTTTGATACACACACAATACTGTTAGTTGTTCATTGTTGGTTTGAAATGATCAGAATTATCCTTTAATGTTATTAACTGCACTTGTGCTTCTCCTGCCTTCACAAGTCAACAGCTAAAAATGCTCATGTGAGCAGTTAGTAAAACCGTCCTCCTGATACTGACCTGGAGGTGCTGGAGGTCGTCTTCCTGGACGTTCTGGGACAAGTTGTACACCTGAAACACACAAAACAAACAGAGACCTCGATCTGTTAGTCAGCTGGTTTCATCACACACAGACAGTTTAAAGCCTCACACTGCTTCTCATCTGACGGAGCTCTTTAACATGTGTACGGCGTCCACACTTTACTGTCAGACTGACTTAATGGGCTGAGCTCACAACAGAAATAAACAGCTGACCTGGACAGAGCTGGTCATGGTGCTCAGGGCGAACAGCGTTGCACAGTCTTTGATGGTCGACTGGCTGTCAAACGCCCCCTGTGTGTCGATTAGTAGAACTGCAACCTGCAGACACAACAAGCGACATTACAGTTAACAAAAAAATCAGTTTTCCTGGTTCAACTATAATATTTTATTACTGATGAATTTTCAGTTTGATTCTCTGATTAAAGCTGTAGTGGACATGTTCTAAATAAAGAAACATCACCTCTGTTACACAAACAGAAAACACAAAGCATATAAACGGTGTAATTCATGATCAAACTGGACTCAGTCCTTCAGCAACATCTCTTCTATATTTTCTCTGGATTGGATGAAAGCGTGTTTGTCTCCCAACAAATATTGTATTGTAACAAGGGTAAGGAAGTCACTTTAGGATTCTTCGTATTATATCTTCTTGCTACTCCCAGTTATCAAAATGTACTGATGTGTCTGATGTGTGTTCTGCTTGAAAGAGGAATGATTCTAAAAAGAATCTAGACCTGTGAAAGACTGATTAAAGACGCTTTATTTCTGATCAAATGAATAGTAGCTTAGTTGTTTTCTCAATTTGTGATATGTGCTACTATAAAAATGCTAAAAAAACACAAACATATAGTGAAAAAGTAACACAGACAAATCACTGGACAGACACACTCTGGCTTCATATTCATTTCTCTTTTATTAGGATGATGTTTGGGCCCTCAGACTTTCTTCAAGATCAACAATCATAGAATGATTATTGATTGTATGAGGGTCGAAACATCATCCAAATAAAAGAGAAATACATATGGAGCCAGATTGTGCGACAAAAAAACAAACAAACTGAATTATTGGTATGTTTTAATATTAATTGCAAAATTCTTTATTCACAAGCAAAAAAAAGATTTTTTTTTGTTGACCTAACTAGAAAAAGTCAAATACAGTCAGTGAGATTTATCAATAACAGATGTTTGTGAACCCTGCACTGAATACTATACTTTATTTTATATATTACTGATCTGATCTGTCTTGATATGAATTATTTGGACTTCTGTTATAATGGTGTACTGACCTGATCTCATAATATTTTGCCTGTATTTGCTCTGTATTCTTGTTTGTTCCATGTTCAGTAATAATAAAAAACCTAGTTTCCTATAATGAGTGGGGATTACTATAAACAAACTACAAAAAAAATACTTTTTTTTTGTTTGTTGTGAGAAGGAATTAAAGCTGCCGGCTGCGAGCGCAGCCTCACTTCCAGCCTGTGAACAGACCTTGCAGCCGTCTGGTTTCTCCACCACGAACACCTCGCTCCAGGCCAGGATGCCCGTGGTCTCCCTCTCACAGCCGCCCCGCCAGGTGAAGCCGGTCAGAGGCTCGTCCTCGCCACCGATCCACGAACGGGACGACTAGACAGAGACAGGAGGAGAAGTTAGCACACTGACTCTGATGTCCAACCCACAGTGAAATGACATGTTGCTTCCTTCCTGTGATGAACAGTATTATGTGTTATAATGGGACGTAAAGCAGAGAAGTTAAAACAACAGACTCAGGGAGAGAAAGGCAAACTGCTGCCTTTTCACAGACAGTAAGAGTCTTAATACATTAATACAGAACCATGACAGAACTGACATGAGAACTTAGGAAAGAAAAAAAAGGTAGTTGTAGTGTTTTGACTGGTTGACATTCAGTCTGATTCAGCTGAACCAGACTAGAAGCTGCGGCTTCACATTATTCTCTAGTTTATGATCATTTGTGTAAAAAGCAGCAGGAGTCTTCTGGGTCTTCTGATTATTTTTCAGCTCAATCATCAGTGTCTTATTTTAATTTCCTTCCTTTCCAGTTTCTCATTTATTGGAGGACAGAAGCCACAGTCCTCCTGTGTAAAAATGATATGAGGTTATCTTACAAAGTTACACTCAGTTTAGTACAAAATTCTCTTTGTGTTTCTGTGCTGAGCTGCGGTGGATGGACTAAAAAGGCCGTAAGTTTGGAAGATACTCAGTGGATTTGTCTCACTCAGATGCTGATGTGTCGTTATGTTCAGATGAACTTAAGTTGCCTAAATGCCTGTGCAATCTAATGCATAAACTCTACTTATACCCCCCCCCACCCCCCCCACCCCATGTATGTTAATGAGGTGGGAAAAAAACAAAAACACCACCCACTACAACCTCAATAATAAACAAAGTAGAATTATTCCACCAAGTTCCTGCATATAATGGTTAATATATCAGAGAGTTGACAAATGTACGCTGTCTCATGGTATACGTCGTCATGGCAACCAATCCAGGATTTGTGGTTAATCAGCTAAAACATGGAAAACTACCAGTATGGTCCAGGAAATGTCTGAGCTGCAGTTTTCCAAACTCTTTCAGGCGGGTGTGGGAGGTGTGTGAACAGAGACCCTACATCACCTGACCTGTGGGGGCGGGGCTTATTCCATGCATAAAGATGGCCTTTATGTGTGGAATAAGCAGCGGTGAGCTGTGCGGAGGCCCAGCCACAGAGCCGCCATTGTGCCGGCCTAAAATCCTCTTTACAGCGGGATGAAGCCCTCCAGAATGTTCCTCAGTGCTTACCGTAGATTAACACGGACAAAGGTCGAGTCACAGATCAACACTCAGTCCAGAGTTTCCTCTACACCCTGTTTTTTACACTTAACTGGATTTATTTCCTGCTGCAGTGTTTGATACTGTCAGCAGCTAACAGGAAGTTCACTGGAACAACTTTTGTCAGCCTGAAGAGTTCCAGTGAAACAGTGAAACGGTGAAACGGTGAAACAGTGAAACAGTGAAACAGTGAAACAGTCATCCTGACTTTTATATTTTCATGTAAAGCTCCTTCCAGTGTGTTTCCACAAACCTGAGTGGAAACCCAGAAAACTCAAAATATCACAAAGAGAGTGATCAGGCGTGAATAAATCCTGATGTACATGAAGCACGCAGAGCTGCAACTAGCAATCATTTTCATAATCAATTAATCTGTTGATCATTTTCTTGTTTCATCAACTGTTTGGTCTATAAAATGTCAGAAATAGTGAAAATGGCCAACAGTCTAATATTATATATTCAGATATTCAGTTTGTCATATACGACAAAAGAAAAGCAGCAAATTGTTACGATTAAAAAGCTGAATGTTTAAAAGACTCAAACAATTAACACAGTTGCTGATTTATTTCCTGACAATCAATCAATCAACTAATAGTTGCAGCTCTAGATGACACATATCAACTCAAAGTGTTCCACCTGTAAATACTTAATGAACCTGAAGATTAAAACCTTTTTCTATGTTTCCAGTCTTAGTGAAGACATGAGTAGCAACATTTAGTCCATTAATTGATCCAAACAAAATGAATCAGCAACTATTTTGATAATTGATTTATCATTATCGTCATTTTTAGTAAAAGCACAGAATATTTGGTGGCTCCAGATTTGCTGCTTTTCTCGGTTCCTTCATTATAGTTAATTGAATTGTGGAGTTCTGGACTGTTTGTATGACTAATCAAGACATTTGTAGACATCAGCTCGCACTCTGGGATAATCTGAGGTTTCACTGACCTAATGATTAATGTAGAAAATAATCTGCAGATTAGTCGATAATGAAATAATTGTGAGTTGCAGCTGTAGATTAAAATAACAGATTGACAGAGGTGTCCGGCCTTGGTAAAGCCTGGAGCTGTGAGGGGGAGTACCTGGCTGTACATGTAGCGCAGCATGAAGTCCAGCAGGAAGGACTTGCCCTTGCGGAAAGCTCCGGCCACAGAGACGACGACCACGTGGAGGTCCTGCACCTCCTCCTGCAGCAGCAGCCGCTCCAGCGCCGCCTCCTGCAGAGAGAACGAGTGCTCCTCCTCATCCGCCACCACGATCTGCACCGGTCGGGCCACGCCCACCTCCTTCTCCAGCAGGTCCTCCTCTTCCTCCTCTTCACGCCTCATCTGGGAGGTGTCTGATTTAAAGCCTCCTGAGAAGAAACACATCACTTAGCTTACAGAGGAACTCCACACTTGTAAAATCATTTTGTTTGATCTGTACAGATAATCACGTAGCTTCTTGTTGGTTTATGACATGAATACAGGTGATTTTTACAAAAATAAACATTTTGTGTGCAGAAACCTTTTTGGATTTGAAAGTTCAGTTCAGCTGATTCTCTGTCCCTCCCTAACGTGATGTAACAGGCAAGACTCTGAGGTATATTTCATACATCAGCCACCATCAAATATAAAGTATAAAAGTCTGGCTGCAGCCTCAGTTTGTGCCTCTCATACAGAGCTGACAGAGATTTATTCCTCTTCTTTAGAGCTGCAATGATCAGTCGATTGACAGAAAATTAATTAGTAACTATTCTGATAAACTTTAGTTATTTTAGAAAGAGCCGCTTTCTGTGTCGTTCATGATTGAACTGATTATCTTTGGGCTCCAGATGTCAGCTGAACAAAATAAGATATATAAATTCGTCACCTTTATCTCTGGGAAATTATGACAGCAATTGTTCACTATTTTCACATTTTATAGACAAAGATTAATCAAGAATGTATGACCCTGCTGATAACTGATATATTTAGAGTAAGGCTGGGCTGATATGGCCACAGTTATGTATTTGGGTCATTTAGAGACAAGAAAAGTTTACAGCCTGTCACGCTGTCACGCTGCGTTACTCGGTTTATAATTGCAAGTGGACTCAGGCTTATTGACGGATGTCGACTCAGAGACTTTTAGGCGGCAGCACTGGACTCAATATCAGCACATTTTCAAATTCATCCATGTTAAAAAAAACTGCAATTACAGCGTTAATAACTATCTGTGACTAACGATTATTTCAATTATCGATTAATTTGCAGATTATTTTCTCAGTTCATCAGTTAGTCTTTGATTTGTTAACATCGTGTCTGTGAATTCAGTTTACTGTCGTACGACAAAGAAAAACACCAAATTGGCACATTTGAGACGCTGTAATCAGAAAAGGTTTGACTACTGCAGTACCACTTCCTTTTTGCTAACATAAAAGAACAAAAAAAAAAAAAAAGATTAATAAATTAGTTGCAAAGTAATTTTCTGACTAATCGCTGCAGTTCTGGTTGTATATGGGATTAAATCTGTGTCATAATAATTCAACAAAATCTGCAGAGAATCAAACAAAAATGTGAATAAAAATAAATTGAAACCAAAAAATGACCTCAGAGCAAAACTTACTATAAAACTATTAGTATAAAGTAAACTAAGAGTCAAACATTTGATCACAATAATCTCACTTTTTCTTCACTGATCAGGATTTTTCACTTTTTTCAGTTTCGCTGCAGTTTTGCCTTTCAGGTGTTTTTTTCCCCCAAATTTAGTTTTATTCACTTTCAGTTGTTTTGTTTGATTTTTCATGATAACTTTAATCCCACAGCAGTGACTGGAGTGACTCCCACAGATCAATAACCTCTCTGATGCTCAGGAGTGACAGCGGCTGCTGGACTGAAACTTTCCTGACCTCCTCCAGTTAGTGAAGCTTCACAGGAGCTCAGCCAACAGGAAGGCTATTATGGGATGGCAGTGCTGGCAGGAGGTTTACAGTAAATAGACAGAGCCTTTCAGCTCTCCTTGTACGGCAGCAGTCACACTTCACTGATCTCCAGCGATGTTACGTAGTAATCTTGATATTTTAGGACAATATTTCTGACTCTGTTTGGGCACTTTTGACTTCATCTGATTGGTCAGTAAAGTAGATTTTTCTTTTAAATCTCCAGCTGACTGTCAACAGTCTGACATCAGGTGAAACAAGGAGCAACGGTTTGTGTAAATAATGCAACACTTTCACTCATCGATGAGGTAACCGATTATTTTTCATAATCGAGTCATCCGCAGATTTTCGATTGATCATTTGGCCGATATAACATCAGAGAACAGTAAAAGATGCCCATGACCACTTCCTAGAGCCAAAGGTGATGTCATACAATCATTATTGTGTTGGACCAACAGTCCAAAACACAGACAAAGCAGCACATTTTCACATTTCTGATGTTCAACAATAAAATGTTTGGATTTCACTTAAAAGTGACTTTTAAGTGACAATTATCAAAGTATTTGCAGATTATTTTCTGATGAATCGACTCTAGTTTCAGGGACTGAACCTGTGACCTCATGGTTACGTGACGCTCTCACTCAGATGCTGTCATGGGATTCAACAGCTAACCGAGCAGCCTGCAGCCTGAGGCCTCATGGGAAGAAAACAGCGCCTTCATTCAGGTCAGCGTCGAGCTGGTCGGGACATGTGACGACGACACTGACCCGCTTCCTCCACAACCAGGACGATAAAAAATAAACCGCAACATCATCCAGAGGACCATGACGTGTTTTAACTGCGGCTTTAGAAACAGACTCAGTGTGGTCGTGTTCTCTGTGAGCTGCCTGAGAGACGCAGTGTGGAGCTGAAACCATTCGTCAGTTAGTGATCGACGGAAAATTAATAAGCTATGATAAAAGTTATGATCAGTCACTCATTTCAAATGAAGGCTGGGTGAGATGGCCAAAAACATAATTCAAGCTTGGGGTCAATTCACACTTTAAAAAAGTTACTTACACACCTGTTAACATCAACAATAACAACAACAACAGAAAGGCAAACAAAACTGAAAAATCCCACAAACATCACACGACAAACGCTGCAAAATACAAACATTAAAAACATATATATACACACTTTATACAGGAATACATAATAATAATAATAATAATAATAATACATTTTGATGTCTGTATCATTTTCATCTTGGATCACAGAAGGAACCTCTTTTCAAAATGTCTGGATGTGATCACATGACCAAAACAGCTGGATAAACATACCTTTGTGTGTTTTACAGTTATAGCAGAGGTTTGAGCTGCTGGTGAAAATGACCTGAACTACACGTTACCCCAGATTACGCTCCTACAGCGGCACAAGCTGAACAATGTGTCTTTTTACCACTGACAGATTTGGCTGAAACCCTGAAATTTATTCTGCAAAATGCAGGATTGAAACATCACACTTCTTCAGACAGTAGAGCTGCAGACTGTCATCATTACACATAAAATACATTCAATGAGCTCACTACAGACAGAGCAGGAAGGTCCAAACACTGATTGATCTGCTGTAGAGCTGCATCATTTAGTCAATTGATCGATTAGTCGTTGAACAGAAAAGGAATCCCCAACTATTTTGATAATCAATTAACTGTATATTCATATTTTATCATCCTAAATGTACAGTTCTGGTTTAGTCCATATATCTTCTGTGAGCAGACGGATGTTGATCTTTTCATTAATTAAAATGCCTCACCAAACTGCACACGTCTTTTTACCAAGAACTATTAATATGTTTATCAGAACTGCAACAAATTATCGATTAAGCAATTAGTTGTTTTGAGTCATTCTTTAAGAAAAAAAATTCTCTGATTCCAGCTTGTTAAATGTGAATATTTTCTGGTTTCTTTAGTCTCTGTGACAGTAAACTGAATATCTTTGTGTTGTGGACAAAACGAGACATTTGAGGACGTCAGCTTGGACTTTGGGAAACACTGATCAACATTTTTCACCATTTTCTGACATTTGATAAACCAAATGACTTATTGATTCATCAAGAAATTAAATTGGCAGATTAACTGATAATGAATATCATCATTACTGCTACTACAGCAGCTGTTTGTCACATAGACGATAGCTGACGAGATGAAACCTCGTCTATGTGACTTTTGGACTGAAAGTAACTTGAATTATTGAAACCTTTAGTTTTAATAATTCAGTTTCCCCTCATTTTAAATTGTGCATTGTTTACAAAATTTGAATAAATCAAATTAATTCAATTCATCACTATTTTAATGTCAATATACTTAATTGCATGATACAGATGTCACAAAACTGTAAATGTTGATTTTGACATTAGATCATGAGATGATGTGTTGATCATGTGATTACATTTATGAGCTGCAAACTAAAACAACCAAAATGAAGTCGTTAAGTTATCTGACAGGTATTAAACCTGATCAGCAGCAGAAACATCTTGAGGCTGAAGTAAAATGCTCCAACTGACTCCATTCAAAAAGCCTCAACTTCTCTCTAAACACTGAGTCAGTCATTGTTTCCAAAGAGTCATTAAGGTCTCAGTCTCTAAATTCAGACCCTCTAATCAGTGTGCAGGTGGTCATTTAGGAAATTATTGCTCCATTAATAAGATTTGAAGACTTATAGTAGCTTTGATGTCTGCTGTGTGGGTGTTGATTGACAGCTGTGATTGACAGTTGGCTCACCTGCTCCAAGACTCGCACTGAGTCGCACTATTGTTGCAATATTTCACTAAGTTTAATGTGACTTGATTACGATACCTGCCCTGTTAGCACAAGTTAGCTAAAGTAGCTAACGTTAGCCCAAGTGTGTTAGCCCAGCGCTGGGTGTGAAGTGTGAAGCTCCTGGTTCCAAACGGAAAAGACTGAAGGAAAGAGGCTTCACCAACAGGTGACGTCACACCTCACTACATTTAGCTTTATATACAGTCTGTGGTTAAAACAGCAGCAGCTGCTAATAACCTGATGCTTCACTGTTTGTAGTCATGTGTTTCTGCTGGCTGCAGTGACGCCTCAGTGACTTTCTGACATTATTCGTTCACTAATACAACAGCACTACAGCAGTGAGTAAGCATGTGTTCTGGTCAAGTTGGCTGCTGAATTCCTGCAATCTGATCTCATCTGACTGGTAAACCTCCTCACAGCAGAGCTCGCCTCTGCTTGAAGGACCTTCCCTTAGTGACTGTCATTACACCCTCAGCAGAGCAGAGGAATCTGCTCAGATGTCCACGTGTGCTGCTGCCGACAGTCCTGTTCAGTAATAACAGTCACACCAGGCTCTCCCAGCACTGCTGACCTACTGTCCTGAGGACATGTTGTTAGGAAACACTCACAGGCAGGGTGTGTGGTGACTGGATGAAAATATAAAGGATTTTCAAGATTTGCAAACAGCAACATTTCTCATGACTTTTACTTTAATGAGACCAAGCGGCACCTATTCCTCATTCAGCAGCAAGCAGAGTTTCAGCCTTCTAATGTGAATCTGGAAGAACAGAATGCCTCCTCTTACTGAGAGAAGATGCCCCACCAACACTGAACCTGAAAGCCACTCCCAAAGCATCCTATCCTCACGTAAGGAGAGACATTATACACCAAACTGCAGTCAAGAATCTGTTAATTTAATGTTGCTGAGCTGCTTTGAAAAGCATGTGGCAATTCTGCAGTGATGTACAGTTGGCCTTCAAAGTGTGAGCTCAGGATATTAATCTGGAATCAAACAAGATAACTGTATAAAATCCCAAGACAGGCTAAAGCTGCACTGCCAACTTACAGGTTACAGTTTGTTTTTCAGGTTTCTTGTGGCCGGATCTCGCTGCGCACGAGATCTCGCATTAGAGATTTTGTTGTGCACGATCTCGTGGCCAGATCTTGTTGAACATGGCGGGAACTGCTCCACTGAAGGCATCGCCAAGCCTGTTGCACAAAAAATTTGTGAGCCAATCACAGCAAAGTGTATGTTTTCCTGAGGTATTAGTGATGTTTACATGACAGTAGGTATGTTTGTAGCCACTATTTACACCGGCTGCCTGCTGATTGGATTTAAAATCTAAAGTTGGCGTTTATACACTACAGTAAAGAAAGCACTCATCTGGTCGCTCACTACTCACTGACTGTAGAGTCTGTAGTCATGTTAAATAAAAAGTACATTAATGTAACTGCTTTGGGGTCAGTTCTTAGTGTAAATATTCATATTTTAATAATGCACCAGGTAGAGGGTTCCTTGTGTAATTTACCACATTAGTTCTTTGAGAATCTCTTTCATACTCAAGCAAAACTGTATCTGAAATATCACTAACCGAATCGGGAATCGAATCGGGACCTTGTGAATCGGAATCGATACCCAGCCCTCGTTAAACAGCGGTTGACAGGACCTTTCAGCAGATGTTGACAGGACCGTTAAACAGCTGTTGACAGGACCTTTAAACAGCTGTTGACAGGACCGTTAAACAGCTGTTGACAGGACCTTTAAACAGCTGTTGACAGGACCGTTACACAGATGTTAGAAACAGAACAAAGAAGAAACAGCTGGAAGCAGCTAGCAGCTGATAGCCGCGCCGCTAATAACAAACCCTGAGCGGCAGGTGAGGCGCTGGGCGGCTTAACGTTAACAAAGCGCTTAACTGGCTGCTTTATGACAATACACAGCAGGGATAAGCCGGTGTCGGTTCAAACACTGCCCCCGGTCACCGTCAGCACTGATAAACGCTGTTTTTAGGGACATTTCTCCGCTCGGACGCAGCGGGACGCGGAACGACAGAAGATGCGATTATTCTGCCTGCAGCGTCATCTCATAACGTTTATATCCCATACAACACACAGCGATGGACACCGCGTGACCAGAAAAACGCCGCTGTCGCCTGCCGCGTCGCTTACATCATTTGATCTTCGACAAATGTGTCATTACCTTCTGTGAAGATGCTGTTTTTGTGACTCCGCTGCTTCAACCTGCTCTCCTCCGCCGCCATCTTTCCTGACTGCTGAGCGCATGGATGCATTATAAGATCGGCAGACTGCCATGACGTCACAGGATCAGCTCTTTGGCGGTTTCCGCGCGGTCCTAAAGAGCGGTGTAAGCTAACTTCTGTTCTGCTAGCTAACATAACTACATTTATCTTTATTAAAATATTAATCATTATACTGAGGCTTTCTCTACACATTTTATTAGATAAATCAGTATCTATTGGTGAAGTTGTCATTTGAACTGAGATAAAACCGTTGTTTTGTGAGCATTCAACAGGAGAAGCTGTAGTTGCACTTAACCTTAAATATCTTAAATGTTAAAATGAAGATTTGTTCACAGTTTATAAACCAGGACAGAAACAGACACTCATGTATTCTCAGAATATGGACAGGGTGTTTGTCCCAGTACAGACTGAACACAGACTGAATGATGAAGAAGAAATCAATTTATTGGATTATTTAATCAGGGTTTGAAATTAACACCTGCCAAATGTGGGTAAAAATGAACTGTGGTGGGTTTGAAGCTGCAGAATCAATCCTAATCCTACATTTCCCATGAACACCATGTGTAATCAGGGGCAACGGATTCATTTCAGAAGTGGCCAAAAATGTGTGTGTGTGTGTGTGTGTGTAGCATTGCACTGTATATAAATATGGACACGTCTTCATACCTCTATGCAATGATATGCAAAATATTTAATTTCCGGGAGCTGCCCTCTTGCTTGTGTAATGTCATTTGGAGCCAGAGTCTGTGCAGTAGAGTCAGATGGTGGGATGACGACCTACGGGATACACCCAGCTGTCAATCATGATGTCACACCCCCTTTTAATATCATCAAATAACTAATAAAAAACAAACCTATCAGAAAAATGAGCACTTGAACAAACATCAGCGTGATAAGAACAGAATGACAGAAACCTTTAGTTTGGTTCATGTCCCATCCGCTAACATGGAGGGGGCGGGACTTATGACCTATCCTGCAGCCAGCCACCAGGGGGCCATCGATACAAGCTTTTTTGTTCAATTACCCAAAACTACAAGTTTACAGAACAGTAACACTTCTGCGGCTGAGTAACAACAAGCAGGCAATAGGAGTTAATGTTGGCGTTGTCCTTGTGTTGTAAGCAGCCATGCCTCAAATCCATATTTAACGATAAATCCCATCTCTATGTCCCGACAACAACCCTCCATGCAGTCGCAGCCAGCACTAGCCTATTTCGGTTCAATGCTGGTGGCATGTGTTTCTTTTCTAATTATTGCAGGGATTTTAATGAGAAGCAGCAGCTGCAATTCAGTTAAAAACCAAACCAGACCTAATTCAGCCTGCATGTCAGAACTTGTTTTTGAAACCTTGTGACTTTTCTGTAGAAAATGGATTTGAGTAGATAGACGATCTGATTCCTTCCTGAACACACTGAACACTGTCTGTCAGCAGGAAACATTCCTTTTCTTTGAATCCATCCTCCCTCGGTGTTATGATAGCAGCATGACTATGGATTGAAATCTTGTCGGTTCAGACTGAAATATCTCAACAACTACAGGACGAAGTGCCATGAAATTTAGTACAGATGTTGATTTTCCCCAGAGGATGAATTACACTGACTTTGGTGATCTTCTTTTTTATTAATAGTTTTTAATAACAAAAAGAGACAGTGACCACAATAATACAAAAAAGACAAAGACAAAAAACAAAACATGTCCATCAGGCCTGTCATTGTCCTCACACCAGTTCTCCATACTGAAACAGTTTGGTTTATGTTGTTGCCGCTTCATTAAAATGATCTGCCTGGCTGATAGAAAGGCCAGTGTTATAATATAATTAATACAGTTTTTGGTTGCACAGTGGCCATTTTCACACCTACTATACAAGTTACTGGACAAGGTTTGATATCTATATTAAGAAAGCATGACAAGTTTCCAGTAACATCTGACCACAAGAGAGGACAGTACCACAACAAGTGCTTTGGATTTACTAATGTTAATAATATGTAATCGGCAAAAAGGCTGATTCATAGTCACCAATACTAATACCTGTTATATCCTTTTGAGCCTGTATAGCACAAGCAAGGGGTTCCTTAGTGTTTAGACCGGTAAAGATGGAATGGGTCAGACCTTACATCATTTGTTTTAACTGTCACTACTGGTTCATGATAAAGTGCCTTTACCCATTTCATAAAAAAACGGTCCAAATCTATATTTGGGAAGTGCATAATACAAAGTATTTCCTCTATTCTATTAAGGGCCCCCGCCCTTGTCATAACATGTAGCTTCCTCATATTATTTGAGGCTAAGTGACCTTGTATAAAGCCTGCTTAATCAATATGTATCAAAGAAGTCATAACCTTTTCCATCTTTGCAAACAGCTTGTAATGTTATTTACAATGCTCAAAGGTCTACAGTTACTCATATGCAGGTGGTCCTTGCCTAGTTCTGGAATTAAATGCTATAAAACTTTGTAAATGCTTGATTATTTTGACTGGAGATGTTCTTGTTGTTTCAGTCTTCTGCGTAGCTGAAAAAGAGCAAATGCATTTTCCTCATGTAGGATTGTTTGTAATTCTGTTTGTAATTCAGTAATCAGTCATGTTTCGTTGCCATTTTTCCTTTTTCTTAGCTGTTGAGTAGTTTATAATCCAGACCCCTGAAAAGCTTCCCATAAAGTCTGCACTGACTACACTGATTTAAGATGAATGTGTTTCTTCTCCTACTATAGACACAAAATCTTTGTCTTTCAACAGAAGAATTATTAAATCTCCGTTGTTTAATTTTATTGTTAATTACAGTAGGAATGAAGAGGACTGACAAAGGAGCATGGTCTGAGATAATAATGTTATGAATTTTATGAATTATCAATTACATTACCAACCAAAGACTGTGAGAAAAGCAGAGTGATGATCAGAGTGGTCATCGTCTAATATTTCCTATAACGCCACCAGCAGGATGACATTTTTGTTTTTCAGTGACATGTCTTTACAAATATGGAAGGAACACCATGAAACTCTGTATAGACATTCATGTTTCCCAGAGGATGAACTGACTTTGATGTTTGCCTCATTTTTCCTGTAGCAGGTCAAATTCTTCACTTATCTTGTGTAATATCTCAGCATCTACTGAAAGGATTGGCACCAAATTTTCTACACATATTCATGTTCCCCAGATGATGAATTACAATGAATTTGGTGATTCTGGTGCCACCATGAGTTCACATTTTAGTTTTTTATTGAAATATCTCAACATCTGTTGTTACCGTCAACAACTTTGTTCCTCTAACTTTTCATCTAGCGCCATCATCTGGTCAAAATGTTAATGTGTCCAATACTTTGGTTTCATGACCAAATACCTGCAAAACTAATGAAATTCCTATCAGCCTCAGATGTAGTTTATTTTTTAGTGCTAATTAGCAAATGCTAAGATGGTGAACAACCCAAAACTATACTACATACTAATACTAGTAACTTTTAGTACCTTTCTATTTTGATACATACATACAGTATTATGAGCTTGATGTAGTTAAAGTATTGCAGTAAAAGTACATAAGTATTATGAGCTTGATGTAGTTAAAGTATTGCAGTAAAAGTACATAAGTATTATGAGCTTGATGTAGTTAAAGTATTGCAGTAAAAGTACATAAGTATTATGAGCTTGATGTAGTTAAAGTATTGCAGTAAAAGTACATAAGTATTATGAGCTTGATGTAGTTTCTCGTCTGTTTCCGTTGTACACTGCATTGTGGGACAATAGTATCCATCCATAGTTCACTCAATAATCCACTGAATTTGAGCTGCATGCTGTCTGGTTTGAGTAAACTGAATATGTCACTTTTGCAGTGTGAACACACAACACACTAAAATAGAACAAACATTTATCTTAGTTCAAACTTTGACCTGGTTTTCCTTCTGTGCTGTGTGTCCTCTGCAGCTGGTTTGATCAGATTACAGCCTGTCTTCACACCTGGTTGTTAGCGTGGTTGAGTGTTATCTGATGACAGACCGGTCAGACGGGCTGTCTGCTGTCTGTATTCTGCCTTCAGTAAAACAGAGCAGGCTGAGAAGCTGCAGTCAACCTTCACCTGCACACAGCTGCAGGTGAAACACACTGCTGAGCCTTCAACTGTCATTTTCTTACACCTGTATATTAAAAGTAACCTGCGTGTTTTGTCTCAGATTGGGCTGCGATTGGCTGATCACATCACAAACAGCAACACTGACACTGATGTCGGTCTGTGGGTCGGTCAGTCAGTCAGTCCACCACTCTGGTCCAGACTGAGATATCTTGACTATTTGCTGTATTGCTGTAAAATTTGGTTCAGATATTCGTGTTCCCCAGGTGATGAATCCTGACTCTGGTGATCCTCTGACTTATCCTCTAGCGCCACCATGAGGTGGTGCCATCATGGTGATGGTGATCTAGTGCCAACATCTGGTCAACATTTTAATGTGTCCAATACTGTAGTTTATTTATATAAAATACCTGCAGACATTCCCATCAGCCTCAGGTGCATTTTGTGCTCACTGCTAATTGTACTAACACAATAAACTAAGACAGTGAACATGGGGAACATTATACCTGCTAAACATCAGCATGTTAGTAGATCTGCAACTAACAGTTATTTTCTTTGATTAATCGTTTTGTCAATGAAATAGTGAAAAAATTACATTCGCATTTTCTCAGAGCCCACAATGATGTCTTCAGATATTCAATTTACCTGATTTCATTTGTTCTTTGTTTGCTTGCTGACATTTGATAAATAAACCTGAAGAAAACAAAAAGGCGCCTTTTGCCTGTGTACATTACATTCCCATAGTGTATCAGTTTGGTTCAAGTTTGTTTTTCATCATGGACAAATGTACTATAAATATACTCATACTATCCTAATTATTAAGGGATAAATGATCAAATACAAAAATGATGATGCACCTGGAGCACTGGATGCACAGCTGAAGATCTGTCTTTTTACAATCAGAGACAAATAACCAGCAAACTTCTAAACATTTTAATGAACAATATGTCAGGTTGAGTCTTTACAGGCGGAGACAGAAGACGAACACGCTGCTGATCCCAGAACAGAGTCTCATCCTTCATGTGGTCATTTCAGAATTTAATTTAAATAAAAAAACAAAGAAACCGTGAATCTGCTCTCAGCTTCCTGTTAGTTTAACTGACAGTAACACACACCCAAACATTTATTACTATTAACATCTAAAGAAAACTGGTTTCTGATTGACTTTAGACATGATTCTGTTTAACAGTTCACCCATAATTAAAAACCAGCGCTCAAGATATTATTTAAAGGGTTGGTTCACTAAAAAATATAGTCACACACACACAAAAGTTGTTTCTCACTTTCCTCTAGTGGCATCAATCCAGATAGTTTTGGTTTTCTTTGTTTTTGAGATTTCTGCCTCTGTAACTGTTCAGTGGAAATGAACCAAGTTTAGTTTGTGCTGATTTGAAAAATGACTTTTAACAACTTAAACAGCTACACGTCTTTCCAGAAATAACATCCCAGTTATTCTGGAGAAATAAGTTCAACATGTTCTGTGGATTATTCAGATAAAGTGCTAAATTTAGGATCTTAGCATGCTAACATGTTAAAATTAGCAAAGGGCTTTGAAAAGTTGATGTTTTCACAAAGATATGAGCAGATATGTGGTTATCTTGCGGTTTAATCATGTGAAACTTTCATCAACACACATTTTCGCCATGATTGTTTTCATGGCGAAGACCGGCAACATGTTTTAAAACTGCATTAATTAATTAACTAATTAACCAAACACAAATTATTGCTACTTAAAAAGTCCAAACAACTAGAAATAAAATGATTTTATCCTCAAAATGAAAATATTCTGTAAACATAATTTCAACACTGGACATTAATAATGTTCGGCTTTATCTCCATTCACATCTAGACTGATGACGATAAAGAAAACTATAAGCTGTGATGATATTTGTCAGTAAATCTCAGGTCAGACATATTTAGTTTCAAACAATGATGAAAGCAACACTGAACTTTTTCCTTTAGTAGCAATCTCAATGCAGAGCAACAAAGAAAATGTATTTTAAAATTAAAAAATTTAAAATATGACATTGTAATTGAAGAAAAAAAAAACAACTAAAACTGGATTTAAAAAACAGTTTTGTCTTGAAGTTAAGTTAAATAAAATCAAACTAAATGATTTCAAATTTAACAAAATAAATACACAAAATAACAAACAAAACAAACATAAAATATCAACAAAAGAAAAATACTTCAAAAATCTGTGTCTGTCTCTTTGTTGCTGATATCTGATTGGTTGACAGTTTTTAATGATTCCTCCCTGAGTTACAAACACAAACTGTTTCACTACAGTTCTTATTTTTATCTTCAGGATATGAAAGAGACTTTGTGGACAATAATATGATATTTACTGAAACAAAGATTTGACTTCTCATGTGTGATTAAATGAAACTGTTCAGTCGGAAGAAAACTGTTCACATTACAGCCGGAGCAGAAGATTTCCTCTCCAGCTGCTGACATCATTCAGGAAAAAAGAAAACAAAAGTGTTTCGATCCACGTCGAGTGTTTATTCTTCATCAGAGTGCCTCATCACAGCTCCTCACTTCCTGCTCCACACTGAGTCGAGTAAACAAGAAACACACCAAGACGCCGTTTGTCCTTTTCTTCTCTGTGCTGAACAGACGTCCTCTCTCCTGGAGGAGAGGCCGACTGCTTTCAGGTCACAGGTGGGAGGAGGTGGAGAAGCAGAGCTTCAGGGTGAAAGGATTGGAGCTGTCTGCAGGTGACAGATGGAGAACAAGTTCATTTACACTGACTGTGCGTGTGAAGGCTTTCAGTACAAAATAACAAAACACTCCAAAAATGATTTAAAGGCAAACATCTTCAGACATTCAGGGAGAAAAGGAAACATGAAGCACTTTTCAACAGTGAAGTTACAGGATGATAGATGACAAAATATTAAAGATCAAGAGAAAACAAATAAGTTTCAAGATGTTTTTTAAAGAAGTGACTGATTTGTCTTCTGAGACTTTGTGGGAGGCTGTTGTTGCTCCTCCCAGAGGTCAGAGGTCAACAACTCCTTTAAATACACAGGTGCCTGACCAGGTGATGCATTGTGAGTCAAAAGTAAAAACTTAACATCAATCCTAAAAGTTACAGGGAGCCACTTAAACTGGTCTAACCAGTGACTAAGTTTAGTTTTTGTTAAAAGCCATTAAGGAACGTACTGGATCCGCCTGACATCCAGTGGTGAAAGCAGGAAGTGACTTACTTTTTATCAGTTATTTTGGACAAAAGTGTCTGCCAAATGAAGAAATACTGACAGTAAAGACAGTATAGATAATGACCTGGTCAGGTGACATCATCTGCAGCAGAGAGACCAGCCAGCAGCACATCAAGTTCAGTGTTTGTCACCAACATCAAAGTTACGTCATGATCACAGATCATGTCTGAAGTTTAAGGGGACCAGCAACTTTAAAATTAACTGACTGATGGACTGATTTTACATTGTCCACTGGTTTCCATCAGAAACAAGCTTTGGATAAAAATGTTACATAAATTTAGTAGTACATTTTAGTATGCTAACACATGCTAGTGTGCAACCTACATACTGAAGTTCATCGATGCAATGCTTCTCAGAAGCTGACTCTAAAATCTAAGATATTGAAACATCTTTGAATGCACCACCAAGCTGCATTTTGGGAAATACACTTATTTGCTTTCTTGCTGAGAGTAAGACGAGAGGATTGATATAATCTCAGATGTGTACATTGAGTAGCTGGAGCTGAGAGGAAATTAGCCTAGCTTAGCATAAATACTGGAAACAGGGGGAACCAGCTAGCCTGGCTCCATCCAAAGGGAACAAAATCCACCAACAAACACCTCCAAAGTTCACTGATTAACACGCTGAATGTTTGTTACCTTTAACAGCATGATTATTACATTTTTCTATATCCTGTGGACACTGTTCTATATGTAAAGGTGTTTTAAATAAAGATCCATACAGTTTGAAACTAGGCTTGACTGATCACCACACCCACATGCCACCTGATTGGTTGTATGTAATGTAAACAGTGTGTCAGCGTCAGTGGAGTACTTACTGGGTATTCTGATCTGGTGGTGGTTGAGAACAGTCAGCGTCTCCACAGCTTCAGTCTTACTGTCAAACTCCAACAGACCCGACAGAGTCTTAGAGCTGGCTGCAGCGACGAAGAAGAGGACGAAGAGGACGAAGAGGATGAAGAGGAGAGACAGACAGGAAGAAGGAAGAGAAGACAGTAAATAAAAGTTAATGATGGCTCCATATTTCAGTCCTGATCACACTGCGGAGCCGAGCTGTGTGATGGGTTAAACTCACGTTTGGCATCAAAGATCTTGAACTTGTTGAAGGTGGGAGCGCTATGTTCAGTACAGAGCTGCAGAGAGAGAGAGAGAGAGAGGTCTGACTGTTTTTAACTCATCTCAACTAAAATAAGATCAATTAAAAAAAGTTCAGGTTTTCAAGTTATTGATGCTTAAAGGACAAGTTCACAATTTTTCAAGTGTCTTAAGTTTTTAGTGCCAAAGTCCCTCTTTTTGTTACTATACTTCCACCGCAGCTCAACAGGGAAACACTGTCCGAGGAAACACAAAGAGGGAATTTGATGCTAAAAAGACTGTAAATGTGGCAGATATCCACTTGATATGACTAACTCAGACTGCTGAAGCCTCATATAAGCTTCACATCTACTCCTTTAAAGTGAGACTATGCTACCTGAAAGAAGAAATGATAAATAATTTATTTTACAAATGAAAAGTTGAATTCCGAAGCAATGAAACACATTATTTATTATGGTGGCTAATGTTAGCTTATGCTAGCAGACTTTAGGTTAATATTTCAGTGGAAAGATTACACATGACAGTAAATGTTCAGTGACCTTTTGTGAAAGCCACATCATAATAATGTGGCAGGGAACGTTTTGTGTTGAAATGAACTGAAGTGAAACACTGATTTTGTGAACATTTATGATCCATTTGAAGCTACTGCGCAGTTTTTCTGTTCAGAAGCCAAAAAGTAAGCTCAGACATATCAGCATTTAAAACATTTACCTTAATAAAGATTCTTTCAGAATGATTCTCATCTCTAATGGTGTCCCACAGGGCTCCTGACTCGGTCCCTTTCCCTTCTCAGTTTACACCTTTTCAGAAAGCTTTCTCAGTCTCCAAACTCCATCCAATCCAACTAAACCCAACTATAATCTAATTTAGATATGACCTCACCTTGTGCAGCTGGTGTTGACTGAGGGTGGGTGGGGCATTGTAGAAGTGCAGGACGGTGGCAGGTGGCTGGATAATGTTCCTGCTGCTCTGTGTGCTGCTGAAGCGGTTGTTTCTGGTCAGACTGAAGTCCTGGTAGCTGCTGCTGCCGTCTGGCAGCTCAAACACCTGACTGGGAATCACCGTCTGCTGCTTGGACACACTGAGGGGTAAAGAAAGCCATGTAAACACAGAAAAATGGAAGGAAAACAAACCTAGATTTGTTAGTTAGTTAGTTTTGTTGTGCAGCACAGCACAAAAATTGTGAAAATACAGTTTGTTATGAGGCAAAAGGAGTTTAAAAAACAGTCAACACGGAGAATCTGTCGTATTGTAGCTCAATATCTATATCGGTCATTGTATTACAGTAATATTGGCTTTTGGTGTTGACACAAGACTTCACTGCTGTATGTGTACAAATAATAATAATAATTTAGCTAATTTCTTTACTTCAAATATTTTTTCTTTTGTTCTGACCTTATTAAAACCAGATACATAGAAAAGTATTGAATTGGTAATTCTCCTTTGATACAAACTGGAATTGCATTTTTAATGGAGTTTAAAAAATGTGGAATTAAACACAAAGCATTATTATGACACCAAATACAGACATATTTCATGTTTTATGTGTATGTGTATGAACAAATATATTCAGTATTCAGTATTTTGCTGTAGTAGGAGTAGAGGTTTTGTCCTCATGGTGGTGCTCAAGGAAAGGTGGTCATTAAAATCTATTAAAATTAAGATCTCACTTAACGTTTCCTAAATGTTGTTCAAACATTAAAGGGAGTATCAGCGCTCACCACACGTTGAGTTTCTTGCCGAACACCTTGACGCCGTTGAGGTGAGTCACAGCTCGGTCCACAGCGTACTCATCTCCCATCTCCACCAACGCCGTGCCAGGAACGCTCTTCATGAACTTCACCTGCAAACACAAACATCAGGTCAGAGGTCGCAGCAGGTGACTCACAGGTTGTTGTTTCGCCCCAACGTACAACTGCAACGATTAAATATTATTTAATTTTCTTCCAAAATAACACAGAAAAGAAATGCTGCTGCAGTTTGTCATCAACATCTGGCTGCAATAATCACAAAAAATTCAGCAAGATCCTGTTTGGATGACAAAGTGTAAAATGTGTTCTGAGGACAGGTTCATCTTATAGGAAGCCTGTACTGTATATTTGTACCAAGTTTTAATGGAAATCTTGATGATCGTTGTTGAGACGTCCAAAAGTGTTGTTTTGAAACCAAACAAACCAACTTTGCCATCTTCAGCCCTGCAATTCACAACCTGAACTGCTGCCAGTCATTTAAAGATGACTTACAGGTATTTTCCACCTTTACATTTGTTTACAGGTATTTCTCTGTGTAAAAAGTCATATAAAGCCTTTTGTGCTTTCAGAGGAGCTGATGATATCACTGATGATGTCACAGTGTGCGCTGGGGCTGAAGACTACAAGTTTGAAAAAGTAAAAAAATCTAGTTTTGTGGAGTCAGAAAGAAGTGCAGTTATCAGAACTAGCAGGCTAGCAGCTCCAGGCTACATTAGCTGCTACTAGCACAACACACCACAATCTCCAGGTGCAGTGAGAAGAATGTGTGGAATAAAAAC
Organism: Scomberomorus guttatus; assembly: GCA_038419695.1. Classification (NCBI taxonomy): domain Eukaryota; kingdom Metazoa; phylum Chordata; class Actinopteri; order Scombriformes; family Scombridae; genus Scomberomorus; species Scomberomorus guttatus. The sequence continues at coordinate 1,062,711 of CM076447.1, read as the reverse complement.
GATGGTATCTCTGGTTCTGATACATCGATTTTCATCCTCATTATGTTATGTTATAAAAGTGCAATGCTAAATCAGTGGGCTACTCTTTAAAATAATCAGTGTCACCTCGATCAATTTACAAAAATGATTGGTCTTTTTTTTTTACACAAGATCGAATGTAAGTCAAAAGAATCTCAGTCAGTTCCTGTCTGTCTACATCATGTTTGCATTTCCCTCTGTGAGCCTTCAGTGTATTAAGTGTGTAATTAGAGAACATTAACATGTTCTTACTAATTTTTATGATACAAACTATGCATAAATTCACCTACAGCATCTTAGAATAATCAGAAAAATTTAGATGTGACAGTTGAGTTTTTTGAGGGATTATTTCCAGATGATTGACAGGTGGCAGACAATAACTCCACACAACATTTATACACAAAAACAAAACACTAATTTAAAATACAGTAATTGCTCTTAACTCTAAGGGTAAGGAGGGACAACACACCTTCTCCACATTGCCGTAGAGACAGAAGAGGTTGAAGATGCGGCTGCAGTTCATCTGGACAGGATGCAGGCTGCTCACCATGGCAACGGAGCTAGAAGTGGCGTGGCCCAGAAGGGAGGAGGAGGAGCTCTTGTGGAGGAGGAGTGGATAGGAGATCATGTCCTGCACCTCCTGGCTGCTCCTCCTGTACCTGCTGTCCCTAGGCAGAGGCAGCAGGGGGCAGGATGGGCCTGCAGACACAGTGACACAGCTGGAGGAGAGAAGACAGACATGCTGGAGAGACAGAAACAGACAAGACAGACAGGCAGACGGTACCATAGCCGTTGGATGGATGCTCTCCGAGGATGGCCTGACGCTGCCTCCCCTTCCCCCGCTCTGCAACACACACACACACACACACACACACACACACACACACACACACACACACACACACACACACACACACACACACACACACAGTTTTGGTTTGATATTAGCAGGTTAGCAGAGTCAGACCCAAATGCAGGCAGAGCAGTGGGAGGTGAAACTGATATTCCTCCTCAGCAGGAAAATCTATTTCTATCCATCCTTCAGCACCTTCAGTTTAACCTTTGTGTGTCCAGGTACAACTCTGCTTCACTTTCAAACCAGCTGCGTCCCAGTTGGTAGTCAGGTTTACCTTCCAAATGTAGTGAAGATATTAATTGAATTTCCAGAAAATAAACAAAAGAAAATGTAGTGAATGTTTGTTTCCATCCACTGCTGTTGTGTGAATATTAGCAGATAAACAGCAGGTGGCGCTAATTGTCCAGTTGGTGCCATTGCAGAGGAAGAGGACACAACAAGATGACGTCATTAAAAGAGCGACAGTCAAAGCTCAAATGAAAACCATGTGGAAACATGATGGAAACATGACATTTCACATGCTTCATGTACATCATCATTTATTCACTAAGTCTGTTTACATTTTCTTTTTATCTGAAGGATCTTTTACAAATGTCAGTCTGACATTTAGGTATGAAGGGAAAATAAAAGAATGTGGAGCCACTATAGGAGCTTTTTGAACTCACAAACATTAACATCGACTACCAACATCAGTAACAATTACTGACACCAACATCATCAACTACAAAAACTAAAGATTTTCTTGGCCGATTCCGAATGCTGTTTTTTTTAAAAAGCCTGACCTGCTCATACCAATTGTCTTTAGAGTTTGGTGAAGGTCTCTGGGAAATTCCCATTTTCATCCAAGATTATGTAAAGAGACGAGTGACCTGTTCTCTTTGGCAGACAGGTGCGCCGGCTGCAGCACGGTGACTGTCTGGGGGAGGTCGTGGTGGGAGAGAAACCCGTCTATGGAGAAGTGATGTATATGGAGATATGGAGAGTATAATCATTGTAAGGTAAAATTACCTGCTTACTTTCAATAATCGTTTTTCTTGTCTGCATGTTAACGTAGCCGCAGTGCGACACCAGATCGGCTAATACAATCTGCTTTACAGTCAGAGAGACGTAAAATTGGCCAGTTTTGATTGGTGGCAAATCGATCGGTGCACCCCTACAAAAATCAATACTGTTCATTAGGGCTGCAACAAACTAACATTTTAATTATCAATTATTCTGCAGATTATTTTGTAGATTAATTGTTTTCTCTATAAAATGTCAAAAAATATTGAAAAATGGTCATCATGTGTTCCTCGTTCCTCTTTAAATATCTTGTTTTTTTTGACTAACAGTCCAAAACCCAAAGATATTCAGTTTTTTAACAATTCTACAACATCAACTTCACTGAAGAGTCTACCAACCAGGTTAAAAACAAGTTAAAGGTGTTTAAGTATTTAACTGTGTGTGTGTGTGTGTGTATGTGCGTGTGTGTGTGTGTGTATGTGTGTGTGTGTGTGAGCAGGGGTTATTAAAGGTGGTGTCCTACCTCGGTGCAGGAGGAAAGGTTTGGTGTAATCCCAGCTGGTGTTGTCATTGCGGACGACGTTCAGTCTGTTGGGCTGCAGGGGGCGACAGAGCACAGCACCTCTGGGTGGGTGTGTGTGCGTGTGCATGAGTGTGAGAGTGTGTATGTGTGCACGCATGTGAGTGTGTGTTTATCAAGCGGCAACCTCCGGGGTGGAAAAATGAAGCTAATGCATTAGCTCACAAATGCCAAAACAGTTCCTCGAATGTCCACTTGAGGCTGGCTCCAAAAGCGAGTCAGTCCCCATAAACCCCCATGTTAAAACATTACAGCAGAAATAAACATGTTTACAGCCTGCTACAAAAAATGGTTTTGGTCTCTATTGCTAATTTCCCCTTTCATTACAACTGTACGGGGGGGGGGGGGGTGAATTGTTTTATAACTCACCCGTTTAAATTTTATTAAGCCGTAAAGTTATGCATAATTAAGGACGTGGCCGCTTTGAGTGACAGGTCGCTAGCCGCTAGGTGGCTTGTTTCAGCAACCAGGCTTCATTCGCCTCAGCTCCACCTCTTTGCCCATTTTTGATTAGCCAGGTGTTAGGCGGAGTCAGGCTCTGCCAAGATGGCGACAGCCGGAGCCGCCCACTTTGAACTTTAGAACCGCTTTTCAGAAACCAGTGGGTGACGTCACGGTGGCTACGTCCATATTTGTTACAGTCTATGGTGTTAATCAAGAGCACTGTTTAACTGTGTGTGCATGTGTGTGTGTGTGTGAGAGTGTGTTCTTGTACATCTATCTTCATGAGGACCTATTTGAGTTTTTGCAAAGTGAGCCCATTTTGGGCAGTCTTCACTTTAGGACAAACCTTTACAGGACTGTTTGAGGGTTGAGATGTTTAAGAATTAAGTTTAGTTTCAGTTAAGGGAGAGAGTTGGAGGTCCAGTAGGTATTAAGTTGTGATGGTTAAGGTTTGGTTAAGAGGGTAGGGGATGCATTATGTCGACCAGGGTACTCACAAGTATAGAAATACAAACGTGTGTGTGTGCGTGTGTGTGTGTGTTTACCCGAGCGTATTCGATCTTCAGTGTGCAGCAGCCAGCGTAGATGCCGGCTCCGTTCAGAGCCAGCTTGGCCTTCTGAGCGTCCCCCACTGACTCGAATGTTAACAAGCTCGTTAAGGAGGACTATCAACAAGGCCGATTCTCAGACTTAGTGAATCATATTTTTAACTTTAAAACTTTTACAGGTTTTAACAGATTCAGTTCTTCTTTTCTCTTGTGCTTGTTTTATCTACAGCAGCTCTAAAGGAGTTCATTAATTATTAATGAAAGAGTCTCAGCTGATCTGTGAAACACTTTAAACACACGTACGATGACACAAACACAGTCAGGATATTCCACCATGGCCTGGATGCCGCTGCGTTTGAAGATGACGATGCGCAGGACGTTACCGACCGGGTTACAGACTTTGTACAGAACATCCTGGCAGAGAGAAAACACATCAATGACTGACAGCATGTCAAACAACAAGAGTTATCAAGTCCCATAGAGGAGGTTCGTAATAGGTTAGAGAAGGTTGTTTTAGGGTTCAGGAGATTCAGGGAGAGGAGGAGTAGGCTCTTTAACCAATGCTCAGCTCTTAGTCCAGTACTTTTAAATGAGACTCTTATTCTCTTTTACTGCATTTGTTTTCTACTTTTAACACTGCATCTTTCCTGCTGCTCTGTTGTTGTAGTTGTTGTTGTCAGTGGTGGAAGTACCTATCTCAGAAGGTACCAATACAGCTATGTAAAAATACTCCATTTCAAGTAAAAGTCCTGCATGAAAAATCCTACTACAGTAAAAGTACATAAGTATTATGAGCTTGATGTAGTTAAAGTATTGCAGTAAAAGTACATAAGTATTATGAGCTCGATGTAGTTAAAAGTATTGCAGTAAAAGTACATAAGTATTATGAGCTCGATGTAGTTAAAGTATTGCAGTAAAAGTACATAAGTATTATGAGCTCGATGTAGTTAAAGTATTGCAGTAAAAGTACATAAGTATTATGAGCTCGATGTAGTTAAAGTATTGCAGTAAAAGTACATAAGTATTATGAGCTCGATGTAGTTAAAGTATTGCAGTAAAAGTACATAAGTATTATGAGCTCGATGTAGTTAAAGTATTGCAGTAAAAGTACAGAAGTATTTTATGAGCTCTATGTAGTTAAAGTATTGCAGTAAAAGTACATAAGTATTACGAGCTCGATGTAGTTAAAGTATTGCAGTAAAAGTACATAAGTATTATGAGCTTGATGTAGTTAAAGTATTGCAGTAGAAGTACATAAGTATTATGAGCTTGATGTAGTTAAAGTATTGCAGTAAAAGTACATAAGTATTATGAGCTTGATGTAGTTAAAGTATTGCAGTAAAAGTACATAAGTATTATGAGCTTGATGTAGTTAAAGTATTGCAGTAAAAGTACATAAGTATTATGAGCTTGATGTAGTTAAAGTATTGCAGTAAAAGTACATAAGTATTATGAGCTTGATGTAGTTAAAGTATTGCAGTAAAAGTACATAAGTATTATGAGCTTGATGTAGTTAAAGTATTGCAGTAAAAGTAGTGGTTTGGTCCCTCTGACTGATATATTATTATATATGACATCATTAGATTATTAATACTGAAGCATCAGTGTGTAAGCAGCATGTTACTGTTGTAGCTGCTGGAGGTGGAGCTAGTTTCAACTACTTTATATACAGTTAGCTAGTTTAGTCCAGTGGTTCCCAACCTAGGGGTGGGGCCCCTCCAAAGGGTCAGCAGATAAATCTGAGGGGTCGTGAGATGATTAATGGGAGAGGAAAGAAGAAAAAACAAAGTTCTGATACACAAATCTGTTTTCACTTTTTGGACTTTTTCTCTAATCTTTGATTTTTGCTGAAATATTGGATCATTTGAACATTTATTGAAATGAAACCATGTGAGAAGTTTAGAGGGAAAAATCACTATTTGGTGGAGCTGTTAACAACTCATAGACATCTGAAATGTGACCCCGACTACACACTGCTTTTTGTAAGACGTCAAAAGCCAAAAAGGTTGGAAACCACTGGTTTCATCTTTAACAATGTGTTGTATTTTAAAAGCTTGTTATATTATCCATTGTGTCAAATCTTCATCTGAAAAGTAACTAAAACTGTCAAATAAATGTAGTGGAGTAGAAAGTACAATATTTCCCTCTGAAATGTAGTGGAGTGGAAGTATAAAGTAGCATCACATGGAAATACTCAAGTAAAGTACAATTACCTCAAAATTGTACGCAAGTACAGTACTTGAGTGAATGTACTTAGTTACTTTCCACCACTGGTTGTTGTTGTGTGTAATTTCTTTTTGCCAATTCATTTAAAGCATCTTTGAGTGCATTTTATAGATGATATATTGTATGGTATAAATCAAATGTATTATTATTATTATTGTTATTATTACAGGTGTGGCAAAGGAGGAGGTAAGGTAGGGGAGATTCTGAAATACACAAGGAAGGTTGTAGGTGGGGAAGAGTCGGTTTTAGGTATTGTAGAGGACATTTGGAGCATGGTGTGGGAGGTTCTGGTTGGGTAGAGGAGATTTAAGATTTCATGAGAGGGTCCTGAATGAAGGACAGGTAGTTCAAGTTCAAGGGTTGTGGGTGGGGTAGAGGAGATTGTGGATGGCGTAAAAGATGTTTTGAGGTGATGTAGAGTAGATTCAAGGTGGGTACTGGAGGTTCTGATGAGGAGGAAATGCTTCTGGTGAGGGAAATGAGGTTTGGGTGGATAGAAGTTTTGTTTTGTTGCAGGTGAAGCAGAGAAGCTTTTAACATCGTAGAGAAGGTGTGGATAAGTTAGAGGGGAGTATTTGGGAGAGGTGAAGAAGTATTTGAGTATGTTCTCCTTTACCAGTAAGTTCAGGTAAAGGAGAATCAGTTGAAGAAGTGAAGTGTTTCGATCCAAAAGGTAAAAGACGTAATGAAAGTTTGAAAAATGGTAAATGTGTCTGAGGCGGGAACAAGAACATAAACACAGAAAGAAGGTCCACTGGCCAAATACAACAGAGTATGTTGCTTAGTGGCATCTGCCTTACACAGAACTACGCTCCAGAGACTGAAAATGTGATCGCTGTTATTAGTCTTTGGAACCATTTCTAGGCACATATGGGACACTGGCCAAATACAATATTCTACACTGTATAAATGAAATTAAATCAAGAGGCAGTTTTCTGAAAAGCTTGAACAGTTCACTGGACTTAATATTAAGACTTAACTCCATTAGACTGTCAGATGGAAGTGTGTTTGTCCATGTAATTACTTTACAAATGTATCATATTCATGGTAACTGTACAACATACTATGTTGTATTCGTCCAAGTTGGACCTCGATTCATTCTCGGGCTACATGCTAGCAACTGTTGAATTCACTAATCCGCATCCCAGCATGCAAAGCACACCTGGCAACAGGGAACATTTTGCTCAAACTCACAGAGTACACCTTGTAGTTGGGTCAGATCGAGGTCAGATCACGTTCCCACCACAAACAACCTGCTCCAGAGTTCACTTGTGACCGGACTGAGACCACTTCCTCTAACGGGTCTGTGTCTGGTTGTTTTGGTCCATGCTTGAGTACGATTGCTTAGTTTAGATCTGCCTTAACGAATTGTGCCAAGGAGAATCTGATTCAACTGATTCAGTGCAGGTGTGAAAATTCCCTAAGAGGATAGAAGACTATAGGTGGAGTAGAGACGATTTTTAGATAAGGTTTTCAGAGAGGTAAAGAAGGTTCTAGGCATGGTAGAGAAGTTCTGGCGGAGGAGGACCATGAAGGGTAAAGAAAGTTCAGGTAAAGGAGGATCAGCTGAGATAGTGGAAGTTTCTGTTCCAACAAAGGTAAATAAGATAATGGAGCAGAGGTGATAACAGAAGAGGTTCAGGTGAGGCAGAGGAGGTTCTGGTGAGATGGAGGCTCTGCTGGACTTACGGTGGTGATAGGGTACAGCGGGTTCTGGATGGACAGCAGCAGAACCTTGTTTCCACTGGTAGGGTCGTCTGTATTGGTGGGCCTGGTGATCCTCTGGCTGGTGGAGAAGTTGAAGAAGGCCTGCTGCTCGGCGATGTAGACGGCCTCTCGGGTTCCACACACCACGCAGCGCTCTGCGCTTTCCATGCTGTCAAACTCCACCAGGGCCTGTCGCTTAAACGGCATCATCATCACATAGCTGCCGATAGAACAGACAGGTATGAAGGTGAGAGAAGGTGCGGCTTCACTCAGACACTCAGGTGGAAAGTTGCTTTGTCTTTGTATAAGATGGGCTTCTGGTTAAAGCTGCTGTTAGTTTTGTTTATAGAGTTGGGTGAACTGTATTTACAGTGTGGCATTTATGCATGTAGAGAAAATGATTACAAACTTTGCAAGAACACAATGAAACTTTGGAGGAAGTTTTAAAAAAATGTTTTTAGTATTTTTGAGGTAGACGTCTGTTGTCCAAAAAGTTTTAAAAACACGTCAGTGAGTCACACCGCTGCACTGGGTCACATGTTCCTTCATCATGAAGAGTTTGGTCACGTTAGTTTGTTTAGAAACGGCTCCAAAGACTAATAACAGCATCATGTTTTAGTAGTTCTGTGTACTTTACTAAATTTATAATGTAGTACAAAGACCAGAGGTTGTGATATGTAGCACAAGAAGCCAGCAAAGCTGTATACAGAATTGCGTACCGCACATGCTTAGTGGCGTCTACCTTACACAGAACTACTCCCTGGAGACTGAAAACATGATGCTGTTATTAGTCTTTGGAGCCGTTTCTAAACAAACTAACGTGACCAAACTCTTCATGATGAAGGAACATGAGACCCAGTGCAGCGGTGTGACTCACTGACGTGTCGTATTCATACGAACACCAATCTGCCAAATCATAACCACACTTTTCTGATGTACAGACATTATTTAAAGGTTAAGTGTTACCAGATGGTGCCGAACTTGTCGAGCGCCTCCACCAGGTCGGCCTCCACCACGGCGTCACAGAGCCCTCGGACATGGACAACTGGAGACGGGAGGATCCGGTGACTGTCCTCCACACCGTCCTGCAGACAGAAGACAGTAAAAACACAAACTCAGACACTGAGCGGAAGCCAACTGGGGGAGGGGTTGGTGGAACCTTCTCGATTTATTCTTTCATTGACATACACAGGCTGTGCCTGTACAATCTGAGATTGGCTCTTTTTCAGTTGAAAACCAGACAAAATTTGGAAGTAACCAATCAGCTCACCTCATCAGTCTGAGACTCCTGTTTGTATCCAAGTGTGCACACACTGCACAAAGTCCTGATAGGAGGTCATTTCATTAATACTGACTATATGGTTTCTCTGGAAACACGCTCCACTACCTCAGACCCAAGCTAACGCTAGCTTGCTGGGAACACCGAGCGCTGCACGCTTGGGCTAATGTTAGTTAGTGTGCTAACAGGGCAGTTATTGTAAGCAATTAACATTAAACTTTGTGAAATATTATGACAATAGTTCGTGGAGAGCAGCAGGTGAGCTAACTGTCAATCATAGCTGTCAATCAATGTCCACATCGCAGACATCAAAGCTACTATAAGCCTTCAAATCTTATTAATAGAGCAATAATTTCCAAAATGATCAGCAGCACACTGATTAGAGGGCCTGAATTTAGAGATTGAGACCAGAATGACTCGTTGAAAAATGATTGACTCAGTATTTCTAGAGAGAAGTTGAGGCTTTTTAAATGGAGTCAGTTGGAGCACTTTAAGATACTTCAGTCTCAAGCTGTGGGAGCTGCTGATTGGTTTTAACCCTTTAACAACAACACAGAACAGACACAGTTCAGAATTGCCAAACGTGAGCCACAAGTATGTGAGCCAGATTTTCAAAAGGCAGGTGAGTCTTATGACCGCCTATCTAAAATGTTCTGTAGGATCACGGAGAATGAAGGACAGGTGAAGACCACCTGTCTCACACACTAAACAGTATTCTGGCTCTTTTATCCCACAGGGGATGTGACAGTATAACCATAACTTTGTAAGGAAGTACATTCATCAACAAGAAGAACAAGGAGTCCTGCAGCAGATGGTTTGGCCCCCACAGAGCCCTGATCTCAACATCATGGAGTCAGTCTGGGATTACATGAAGAGACAGAAGCAGCTGAGACGCCGAAATCCACAGAAGAACTGTGGCAACTTCTCCAAGATGCAGGAACAACCGACCTGCCAAGTACCTGAAAACCTGTGTGCAGGTGTACCGAGGAGAACTGCTGCTGTTTTAAAGGCAAAGCTGCTCACTGCAGATACTGATTTACTTTATGTTTCTGCTGTTTACTCAACTTTGGATCAAGTTAACTGATAAATAAAAACTATTCATTTGCACAGTTCTGTATTTAGGAGGTCATGTACCAGTACCCCCGCACTGTGTGGACTGTAAGCAGCAGGTGTGACACAAATACAGATATAGTCCTATTTCTGACCCACGCTGTGAGCTTCTAGTGTTTCAACCACATAAAGATAAAAAACTAGAACACACACACACACACACACACACACACACACACACACACACACACACACACACACTTACCTCTCATGTGAAAACAAGAAGATCACAGAAGTCAGGACAGGAAGGCAGACAGTAATCAAAACCGTGAGAGACACACAATGCAAAACACAGGCTGGTTAGACTTTTGTTCCAGACTGAAACATGTTCAAAAACTCTTCAATGACGGTCGTGAAACATGTGAGATGTCCAGACGTTCTCAGCTGTGCTGGACTTTAATGCAAATTGTTATTCTGTTTCAGGAATGGTTTATGAGGACAGGATGGAGCAGATTTGTTCAGCGTCATTCTCCAACTTGTGGCAGAATAAGTTTAGAGTAACTCTGCTCTATAACAACGATAAAATGAGATTAAACTTTATTGATCTCCAGTGGAGCATCAGAGGACAAAGGGGATTGTGGGTGAGAAAAAAATCTTGCTGGTTACAGGAAAAAAAACAACTGAAAACATGTCAAAGTGTCATTCTCAGGAAGAGGTTGAGCATGCATTGCAGTTTTTGCAAGCTGATCTGTTTTCTGCTGTAGGTTGAAGCTGCAGGTTGAGGTGTCTGCAGGAAACACGCTCTGATCTGCTGCCTGACAGCCAGCGGTGCAGCGTGTCAACATGTAGACAAACTCGATCTGTCTCACACTGTCAGTCCAACACTTTAGCCTCTTTCGCACATAGTTCCTGGTAAATTACTGGGATAACCTTTTGTCTTTGTTGTATCGCCACATTCGGTCCCAAAATTAAATCTTCAGTTTTAAAAAGTCGACAAAGGTAGAACTAAAAAAAAAAAGCACAAGAGTATTTTTAAAGGAGTCTGATGTATATTTCACTTGTTGGTTGACTAAATGTCACAATGTTCAAACTGGATCAGGTAAATTTTTAATGAAAACTTTAAATAAAAAACTTTGGTTAAAGAGAATTTCTCTACAACTGTGGTGTCTTAAATACATTTTCTGCCTTCAAATGGAAATCCAGTTTTCTTAAATGGTTTTCAGTTTTTTTAACAGAATGTTGAACATGAAAGCATCAGACGATAAAAGCTGACTGATGTCCTCGGCCTCCCACATTTATTAAAACATCAGCAACTCGTCAATTTCTAATGAAGTCATTTCTGATTGTCACTCTGTGAAGATGAGTCACATGGCAGCATCCAACTGACTGAACTGAACTTCAGCCACTGATGGTTTAGTAGAAAAGCTAGTTTACACATCAGCACTGACCTTGTTAGGTACACTGTTCAAGGATAATTCTGCTTTTTACAACGTGGGTCTTAATTTTCTGTCAGTAATAATAACACATTGTACTTAGTTACTTTCCGTCACTGATTTGTTAATTTTAATTAAATTAATTAATCTTTAATCTTGTTTTCTGAAGCTTTTTGTGCTGCATCTTTGCATGACAGATGCTGTACAAATAAAGTTAAAATGATTATTATAATCATGATAATCATCATGGAGCCGTAAACTCAAACTCCAGCATGTCTTCAGACACACGGCTCACAAACGTGTTCACAAAGAGTGAGACGTTAAACTGTTTAAAGTAACTCTCTCAGAAGAAAGATAAATAGTTTCACACACTGAGTAGTCCAGTGCTCACTCAACTGTGCCTACGCTTGGCTCAGTTACCATAGCAACGCAGAGTGGGAGGCAGGCGGATGTTGAGGAAGAGCAGGAGAGGTGTTACTATCGTACTCACGAGTCTACAACGAAGTGACACCGAGACGTGTTTTACTTTGTGTTGGTAACATGATGTGGTTACCATGGTTACCAGCTCTTTATCCATGTAATAGCATCAGGAGGAGGTGCAGCTCAAATCCAAACACACACACACACATACACGCACACACGCGTGCGCGTGGGCTGGTCACCATGGAGACCAAGCCTCTGCTTTTTTGGCGTGTGAGTGTGTGTGTGAGTGTGTGTGCTGCTTCCTTCCTGTCTGACTCTGAGGCCTCAGCTCATCTCCCCTCCTCCCTCTTCATCTCTCCCTCTTCCTCCTGCTGCCTCTGTCTTCCTCACCTCTTCTTCTTCTTACTGTCTGAAGTGAGCATTAGCTGGGTCAGCGGCTGAGCTAACGAGGCTAACGAGGCAGCAGGATACATCATTTATAAATCTCATCACCCTCAGACTGATTCACAGGAGAGAACAACATGATGAGACAATATTGTTTTTGTCTAAAGGAGTTCAGCAGATGTAGCACTAACCTGTGTGTGTGTGTGTGTGTGTGTGTGGGTGTGTGAACACAGAGCAGATCTGAAAGTTTGGTAAACAAAGGTTCAACACACAAACAACATAAAAGGACTACATCTTTTCAAACAACAAAACTGCATCACAGCCAACATCTGGTGATGACAGAGACAGAAGAGATCAAAGACCAAAACTGTCACACATCACTGTTGGAAAATAAATCTGCTTTGTGATGTGACAACACTGTAGTTAAACTTGACTTTTTGTTTCCATCAGAAACAAACAGTAAACACATTGACATCTTAAAGCTGATATGTTGAACTTGTTACAACATTATCATTCATTAGGAGTCGTGTTTCTGTCCACCTGGTGAATGTAAGTCCAATATTCACTCTCTGTTAGCTGTTTCTGCTCTCTACCAACTCCTGAGGGAAATATGTGTTAAAGTCTGATGCTTTATTGATTCCCTGTGTGATGATCTTTTCTCAGAGTCTTTGCTTGTGTCGGAGCTAAAATTTGTCCTGGTGGTGGTGCTGGAAGAAAGGTCATGGGGTCATTACAATTCATCCTCCGGGGGACATGAAAATCAGAAAGGTTCATGCAGAGCTGCTGTGTACATGTGGAGATATTTAGCTGTTGACCAAAGTGCTAAACACTATGGACAGACCAAATGACGTCATCAGAAAACTAATTAAAAACAGTCGACCTTCACCATCCAGTCACTTTCACCCCTTCTGTCAGGGTCAAAAAGCACAGCAGTGTTTGTGTCTGGGTCTGTAGCCAATCACAGTTTATAATCTGATTTCACTGTGAAGAATAATAGAGCTTCAGTGGATCACCAACATGAATCTATGGATGGATAGATAAAAAAGTTGTACTGTGAGATCAGATATTTAGGTGGAAAACAGATGAAATATTGTTCAGTATCAACATTTGTTCACCTCCTCATTATGTTAATGGAAAACATAATGCAGGCAGCGCTGCGTCTCCTACAGTTTGCAGTCGAGACGTTTATTGAAGGACTTTGTATTCAAGTCAGTTTTGACAAAATGCAGTCAGAGCTCACAGACCTGTGGTGCTTCCTGTTTGATCTCGACTCTATTATAACAATAAAACCCTGAAAATCAAAAGTGCTTTGATGTCGGCTGAAGTACGGAGAGCGAGCTAACACACCATCGCTCTGAATATCATCCACTGCAGCAGCAGGTGGTCGACTCACACAATATGTAAATGATGAGCAGGTGTTGGTGGTTAAATGGTGACACGAGGTGAACTTGAGGTCCAATTATTTTCAATTTGAGTTGTGTTGCGTCTGTCCGCTTATCAGCATCAGAGAGGGAGACTGGTTACATAAAATGAAACATGAAACATGACACTCAGCTGCTGCACACATACACTGTGTGCACAATTATTAGGCAAGTGATTATTTTGACCATATCATCATTTCATCCATAATTTCCAACTCCAAGCTGTATAAACTTGAATGCTTATTGGATTTAATGCATATCAGGTGATGTGTATTTGTGTGGCCTGAGGAGATCAACACCCTATATCAAGGTGTGCATCATTATTAGGCAGATTCTTCTCCTCAGGAAAAATGGGCCAAAAAAGACATTTAACTGACTCTGAAAAGTCAAAAATTGTAAAAAGTCTGTCAGAGGGATGCAGCACTCTTGAAATATTGAAGATATTGGGGCGTGATCACAGAACCATCAAACATTTTGTTGCAAATAGTCATCAGGGTCGCAAGAAACGTGTCGAGAAGAAAAGACGCAAATTAACCGCCAAAGATTTGAGAAGAATCAAACATGAAGCTACCAGGAACCCATTATCCTCCAGTGCTGCCATATTCCACAACTGCAACCTACCTGGAGTGTCAAGGAGTACGAGGTGTTCAGTTCTCAGAGACATGGCCAAGGTAACAAAGGCTGAAACCTGACCACCTCTGAACAAGACACATAAGTTGAAACATCAAGAATGAGCCAAGAAATATCTGAAGACAGATTTTTCAAAGGTTTTGTGGATTGATGAGATGAGAGTGAGTCTTGACGGACCAGATGGATGGGCTTGGGTTGGATCAGTAACGGACACAGAGCTCCACTTCGACTCAGACGCCAGCAAGGTGGAGGTGAGGTACTGGTATGGGCAGGTATTATTAAAGATGAGCTAGTTGGACCTTTTCGGGTTGAAAATGGACTCAAAATCAACTCTCAGACCTACTGCCAATTTTTAGAAGACACTTTCTTCAAGCAGTGGTCCAGGAAAAAGTCTGCATATTTCAAGAAGACTTTGATTTTTATGCAAGACAACGTTCCATCACATGCATCAAAGTACTCCACTGTGTGGCTGGCCAGTAAAGGCCTTAAAGATGAAAAACTAATGACATGGCCCCCTTCTTCACCTGACTTAAACCCTATTGAGAACTTTTGGGCCCTTCTTAAGCAGGAAATTTACAGTGAAGGTAAACAGTACACCTCTCTGAACAGTGTCTGGGATGCTGTGGTTGATTCTGACCAGATCAAGAAACTGGTGTAATTTGTAGTAAACAGGAAAACGTGTAAAAACAGCAGCATGTACCTTTAATTCTAGCCTTTATTTTGGTAGATGGTGTCAGTGTTGCTCCTTCATGTATTTATTTGCTGTGTATTTTTCTTCTTTTCTGTCTGTACTGGTGACATTTGTCTTGTCTGAACTAACCTGGAGACCAACAAGGTCACACGGCGTTCCTGTACAGAGAAAACAGATGGCCTCACTTCCTGTCCCTGCCAGAACCTCACAGAGACGCCATATTGTCTCACCAAGCAGAGGAGCAGAGCCCAGTGGGAAATAAAAAGAACCAGAACAACTTTTTAAAAGCATTCAGAAACATTCAGACATCTCCACAACATCCCAACAGCCATGCTGAACCTCATTAAAGCAGCAGAAGCCTCGTGTAACCTCACACAGAGCCAACAGAAACTCCCCCAAGAGATCTTCTTAAGTTCAACTGTGTAGTTTAATTGTTTGCTTCTTCGCAGAAAAAGTGTATTTAGTCATATTCTGTCCACTGGAACATAGATGATACAGATGTTCAGTGGAGGCGATGCTGCTGCAACAGTTAAAAAGGTTTTTTTTCCTGCTGTGAAAACTGTAACATGCAGTCTTTTGATACTACAAAGACTCCTGGACTCCTCCACAACACATGACTCAAATCCATTTCTTAAGAGAGCAGTTTAGCTCACTAAATGACCTTTAAAACCTACTGAGGAAACACTAGAACCTCTTCAAAAGCACTGACAGATACTGACGTGTGTCTGAAAGCTATGAAGCTCCTCAGAGAAGCCAAAGGAAAGAGCACGAGGACCTTCTGTCTCCTCTGTTATCTGCTGCTGCTGAGTCTCATTTCTGAGTTTTGATGAGTTCAGTTTTCTGGTTAACAATAATAAGTCTGTACTCACTGACAATAGGTTTGTATCAGAAAACAAAAACTGTAAAATAAAGACTGATAAATATTTGAGGCATCCTTCATTTTCTTCTCTGCTTATTTGGTGGAAACTCGCCTTATTGTGATATTATAATGACACAAAGTGATTATTACAATATATCATATATCATATTTGACTTTATATTCTCAGCAGAGTTGATATGAACCGTCCCACCTCCCGTCGGCTCCTCCGGCTGCTGCTCTCGGTGTGTCCGCTCCGCGCTGCCTCCTCTCCAGCGGAGTTCTCCTCCTCCTCCTCCTCCTCCTCCTCCTCCCCGTCCTCCAGCTCCTTTCCGCCGGCCTGCTCCTCCATCCGCAGCCGCTTGGCCGCCCGGTAGTATCCTCCTCCTTCTCCTTCTCCTCCTCTTTCTTCTTTCTCCTCCATCACAGACGACAGACGCGCAGAGGAGGATTTTGGGTGAAACGGAGGAAGAGACGAAGACACGTCTGTGTCTGCAGCTCCACAGACAGGAAAACACACAGACCTCCCACTCTGACACATTTCACAGCGCAGTGCATGAAGTAGACTGAAGGTCAAGGTCAACCTTATTATTGCCATATTTTATTATTATTGACATTATTATTTAATGTAGGCTACGTTTTATTATGATTATTATTATTATTATTAATAATAATAATAATAATAATAAACTTTATTTACACAATTCATACAGAAAATACAACATAAAAGCAAAGAATCATAGCAGTTATGATAAGACAATAAAAAAGAAGAATAAATATAGTTATATTGTGTTGTGTTATTGACGTCGTCCCTCTTCAAAACTCATTCTGGCACCGCTGATTTTGATCCAGTGTTACACACAACAAGCTTCAGCTAAAAACTGCTACAGATTTATTGTTTCTTGTACAAAACGATGTGCATCTGACAACAGACACAAGTTATTAATAATCAATAACAGATCGTGACACGTACGTTTAAAAAGAGGAGATTATAACAAGCTTCAGTTTGGGTTAAATAAAAAGTCACAGTTAAGTAATTGATTGTAAGTGCTATATAAATCAACTTTATTAGTATTATTATTTTTATTATTATAAGAGTAAAAACACATTTCATGATCTTTCCCTTTCAGCATGTTGATCATCATAACATCATTTACCATCATATTGTTTGTTTTATTGACTAACGATGACACACCTGTACACATGGCAGAGAATGATCGTGAACCTGGATCAGGTGTTTCAGTGCCACAGTATCAGTTTTATTTCAGCTAACATATTCAGCTTCCTTTAAACCAGGATATAATCTTTACATACACAACTCACCAGGATACTTGTGTGTCGTATAAACACACTCACTGGTATCAATCTTCTCTCGGCAAGCAAGACAATAAATATATTTCCCAAAATGTCAAACCTTGTCAAAGCCTTTATTTCTCTGTAAAGGCTTGTAGGGAAAGTGTTCTCAGATCAGTGATGATAAGTGTGACGTGATAAAAGAGGAAACAGACGAGGACAGACAGCTGTTTCCTGCTCATGGAGGTCATGTTACCACAGCGACAATGACTTCACGCCACATCAGGAACACACTCACATCGAGGTCACCCTCCAAGTTTAAGTGATGTTTCTTCATGTTTTAGCTCATTAAACATTAAATGTTACTGTTCTGATTGATAGTTTAAGTTCGGTTGCTGCAGATACTGTCGATGATCCATCACAGTCAACATTGAGACAACATTACTGTCTGTCAAAGTTGTTTAATCTTCCTGTGATGATGCAGATGCTTGGTGGTGCTTTCAAGGACAATCCAACATCTGAGATTTCACAGTCAGCTGATGAAAAGTGTGAAACTGTTTCTACGATCACTTGGTTTGTGTTTCAGTGCAGCTGATCACACATCGTACAGGAGGTCACATCGTACACATCGTACTTTACTTGAGTATTTCCATGTGATGCTACTTTATACTTCCACTCCACTACATTTCAGAGGGAAATATTGTACTTTCTACTCCACTACATTTATTTGACAGCTTTAGTTACTTTTCAGATGAAGATTTGACACAATGGATAATATAACAAGCTTTTAAAATACAACACATTGTTAAAGATGAAACCAGTGGTTTCCAACCTTTTTGGCTTTTGACGTCTTACAAAAAGCAGTGTGTA
>CM076447.1:960000-1040000 GCA_038419695.1 Scomberomorus guttatus | reverse complement strand
TGAAGGAAAAAAAAAAGAAAACAGAAGAAGTCAGCCTGTCACATGAAGAGAGCAGCGCCTTAGAAGAACAATGTCGTTTCTGGGAAATCAGTCATTTTGTCTGCCCAAAATACTACAATACCCATGAGCCTCAGCTGCCATTGTTATGAGAGGAGGCGAGTTGGAGGCATTAATCAGTGATAACAAATTTTTGTTGTTGTAGTTAAGAACCAAACACGGCACCATATTCACTGAACTCCTTCAGAATCGACCCCAGAATTTAAAAGTGAAACGATTTAAGCTGCAGATTGTAAAATCTGTTTTTCTCAACATCAAAACCTTTCAAATTCTGTTGTTCTGAAGTCTGTGATTGGATGTTTCTTACTGAAATGCACCTTGGGAGTCGTAGTTAACTTCCACCTTGAAGCGTTTATGTCCACAGTCTTGTAGTTTGTGTGTTTGAAAATATTTTAACTTGAGCCAAAAATTCGATTTCTGACTTCAATCAGAGATCAGTTCTGAGATGAGTCAGAGGCTGATCTGCCCTCACACACACACACACACACACACACACACACACACACACACACACACACCTGTACACTGCAGTGTAACACATAACTCTGAGCCCTGTACAGATGCAGCCTCCTTCTCCCTTTAAAACATTCAGCATCTCGTCTGAACAAACAACTGAAACAACAAACAAACACGTGCATCTGCTGTGGTTATCAGGATAATCAGAAACAAATTGTTTGTAACAGATTTAAGAAAGTCGGCACGATATAAAATCTTTACTCAACACACTGTCATGACTGTGTGAAGCTTTCCCAACCTAGGGGTGGGGCCCCTCCAAAGGGTCAGCAGATAAATCTGAGGGGTCGTGAGATGATTAATGGGAGAGGAAAGAAGAAAAAACAAAGTTCTGATACACAAATCTGTTTTCACTTTTTGGACTTTTTCTCTAATCTTTGATTTTTGCTGAAATATTGGATCATTTGAACATTTATTGAAATGAAACCATGTGAGAAGTTTAGAGGGAAAAATCAGATTCAGACTGATTCTGATGCTTTTCTTGAGAGGACAGAGTCTAAATGCTCCAACAGAGAGTTTTTATAACAGTCTCTGCTGTATTATAAAAGAAAAGCAAAGGTTACTGCAGTTTATTGACTGTGGAGGCTTCACGTCTCTGTAGGTTCACAGTTATAAAGTGAAACCATCGGCTGCCTGGAAGGAAGCACTTCAGTCAATCTGATGGTTCGCTTTGAAGACTGCTCAGCAGGAATGTCAGTTCATACAAAACCATCATTATGAATCAGTAACATCCTGTACAGGCTGCACGGTTGTATGACTGAGGTCATCATTTTGATGTGCCGGCTTCTGAGAAGAACCCGCTTTGTTCCGCTGCAGGTCAGGTGGGAACAACGACACCAAGATAACTGTCAGTCACTTTTCTGTATGAGCCGAGTGTGACACAAGCCTGACTTATTCAATACAGAGAGGAAACACAGACACACACACACACGTTTCCATCACTTCAGAGGACATTACATTGACTTACATTCAGACTTAAATTTAAAACATTTGAACTTTAAACTTGAAGTCTTCACCCTAAAATTGATGATTGGCGTTATAGGAACTTGTTTTTTGTCCCCAAAATACCTTTTTGGGAAGTGAGTCCCCACATGTGACTGTGACAGATTTATGTCCCCAAAACATGAGGAATACCTGGTACACACACACACACACACACACACACACACACACACACACACACACACACACACACACACACACACACTCTCTCTTTAAAGCACCTCCCTCTCTCTATGTTTCTTCTAAATTTGTGTGGAGCTGATTGTTGTCAGCAGCAGAGGAGCATTAGAGGACGAGTAGAGACAGAGTTGGATGATCTTCTGTTCGACTCTGACTGGAGACAGATCGTCACCATGAGGTTTGAGGAGATCCTGGATGACGTTGGTGGCTTCTCCAAGTTCCAGTTCTTGCTCCTGTTCATCCTGTGCCTCCCCCGTGCCATCCTCCCCCTCCACTTCCTCCTGCACAACTTTGTCTCTGCGACACCTCCTCACCACTGCGCCCTTGGGAGCCAGGAGGACGGCGGCAGGGGCCCGCTGAGCTCCGACCCCGAGGTGCTGGCCCTCAGGATCCCCCGTCAGGATGACGGCTCCTTCAGCTCCTGCAGGGTCTATGACCCCCCACTGACCACCGACCTTGGCCATGGAAACACGACGGCACCTTGTCCACACGGCTGGATCTACAACCAATCACAGTTTAGCTCCACGACCGCCACTGAGGTAAGAATGATGATGAAGCTCCATTTATCATTGTGGTGACACTTTATTTAAGGGTCCCATATTTTCCGGTAATTGATTGAGAGGAGCTGAGATGTAACTTTGTAATTATCAGAATGATGTCATTTGGTGCTAATTATAGGTGAATTATATCAGTAAGTATATCAGTAATTACAGTATTTTTTCTGATTGGTTACCTGCAGGGATCAATACTGAGTCACATGTTCAAACTCTTCACACAGTCGACACAACAGCAACAATTATGGAGCAAACTGTGACACATTTGCATTGTTTTGACACAGAAAGCATTCAGTGACTACAGACTTCAAATGTCCTCAATACTTTTCTCACTCAAACACAAACAAGCAACTAACATTTGACACATGTTTACATCCTCACTTCCAAACTCTGCAGTTTCTGTTCAAACACTAACATGTATGATGAGCCAGGAGCTCTGGAAGTCTGCTGCTTTTACTTCAGACTTAGTTCAGTTTGAGGCTGAAGGCTGCTTGCTTCAGGTTTGACCAGCATGTTTGTCAATTGATGAGCAGATGATCCCATTTATAGGAGTCTGTCCATTTTGACAGTATGTGCCACTAAAGCCCAATCCAGCTGGCATGAAGAACTGAAGAACTGGCATTGTGCTGGACTTTGAAGTGTATCAAGGTGCAAACACACTGAGTTCACAGGTTCAGGAAGTAGAGGGACTGGGTTTGGGAGCCTTGGTCATCAAACATCTGACTAAAACTCTGTCAGCAACTCTGACAATGAACAGTTTTATACTTTGTTACACACCGGTGACTTTGATATGTGTTACTATGCTTGCAAACTGAACGCAACTGTTTTGCAGCATTTCACACAGGCCAATAGTGTGACAGACGGTTCCTATAGACAAAAAGGACATTCATAGTTTGGAGTATGGAGGAAGCAAAATTCATACAAGTTACAAAATGTTAAACACATGTTGCATGGTTTGTAGTTTTGTTTTTGCACAGCGATGTTCAGGCACTGAAATGAACAGTTTAATACACTGGTGACTTAAATGTGTTTTACAGTAAAATAAAACCATTGTCCCCATATGAAGACATCATTTTTTTCTAAAAACTACTTCCTGTTGAAAGACAATGTTTAGTTTTTATACTTATCCTACTAATCCCAAATAGCTAGGAGAAATTAAAAATGCAAACCAAACAAACCAAAGCTCGGGTCTCAGCAGGTTAAAGGAAGCTGTTCAGTGCTGACTGTGTTTTCAGTTTCATCCTGCAGTAAATAATAATATGGTTAAACTCAACACACAGTTTAACAGGACCAGTAACCTATCGATGCCAGCTCAGTGGGTCATGTGACCCACAGCTGACTGTAATATATTCAACTTGGTTTTCCAAAAACAATGTTTTATCTTTTTCAGCACAGCAGCTGTTGTTTGTGTATCTGTTCACATGTTCTGCTGTAAAATAGTTTCAGGAGTCTGAAACTACTTCAGAGCTTCACTCTCCGCTGCAGTGCTTCTTATTTCACTGAACTGTGGATCGTACCACAGCATCAGAGATACGTATGGTTTTTAGACTCCTGTGGTGACATCATCACAGACAGGTGTAGCCCGGTGTGTGTTCTGACCCGTCCGTCTCTCTGCAGTGGGATCTGGTCTGTGATGACAAACAGCTGAATCAAGCTCTTGCTACCTATTTCTTCCTCGGGGTCACGTTTGGTGCCATTCTGTTCGGCCAGCTGTCTGACAAGTAAGTTCTTCAGGGCTCATTATGTCATAAACAACTCACTGTCATGTGACACTGATGAGGAATGAATAAAGGTGTTGATCACCACATCAAATCTGTGATCTACAGCTTTACTTGCAGTGTGTGTGTTAAAGACATGAGACTGAGAAACAGCTTCAAACAGAATGATTCACAGTCACGTTTATACTGTAAATTCTCATATAAAAGTCTGCATTCAAATAAAGAGCCGAGTTAAAAACGTTGACATTACTACAACAGCTCACATGGTAAATTTAGTAAGAAAATTTGGTATTTGTTCTTAAAATGGACATGATTTTGAGTTGATCAGAAGAGTTGTTGATCTACTAATCAATCTATCAATTAGAAGCTATAATAATAATAATAATAATAATAATACATTTCATTTATAGAGCACTTTTCAAGCAATAATCACAAAGTTGGGAAATTCACAGGACATCAGCATTAAGAACATATGCAAAAAGGTAGAAAGCAATAATTACTGTATATCATATTAGAGGCAAAAACAAATACAGAGTTTTTTTAAGGGTTTTTCATTGGAGGACCATTAAGTGGTGCAGTGGAAACACTGCAGGCCTATATGGCCTATTATTTATAAATAAAGTAATATCTAACAGCATATTTTAATACTCATTTGGTTAAAAAACTAATACACAAATATATGTTCTGTGTTGCTCTTTGAGACTAGAGACGTACTTTGTTGCTTCATTCACAGTAACTGAATGTACTGTTGTTGTTGTTGTTGTTGTTGTTGTTGTTGTTGTTGTTGTTGCATCAACACACTTTTTCTGTTCAACTATTTGTGTGCATGGAAAGTAAACCTGTTATGGTCGAATTGTCTAAAGTTGTAAAATTAAAACTGTTTGAATTCACACATTAAAATGTTTTTTCTTGGTGGTTTATTAGACGTAATGTCAGCACTGTTCAAACAGCTCAGTGCAACCACAGTTTGAACACCTTTCCTGTGGGGACAGTGTGGAGGTAACATATTGATCAGGATTTATATGAGCTGTGTGTTTATTTTGTTATCTGCAGTAGATTTCTGAAGAATAATGTAAATGTTTTGATGCAAATTATTAAAGTCAAAACTTTTGTCAGGGGGCCAAATATACTTTCTGGAGGTCTAAACGATTAAGCTTCACATCTACTTTTAAATGACTGTGTGGACACACTGTGGATTTTGGCCTCCATCACTTCCATTAAAGCACATTTGAAGGGGATCTTTTAATATCCAGTATGAACAGGAGGAATGATTACAGTGAGGAAAACCTCTTTCACTGTTCATATGGACACCTGACTGCTGTTTAACACACTGAAACACTGTGAACTGTCCTTTAGGAAAAGTTTAAGAGGGTGTTAACCGTTGAGAGGTAAACAGGTGAGATCCCAGCAGTCTGCCCGGGGTTTAAACTCGGCAGGTTTTGGTATAACTGTATTTTCTGCTTGAACTCATCCTGTTTGCATCCTCGCCCCCTTGACCCCCCCCCATGACTGTTTATTGTTTTATTTACGTCTCTTGTTTGTTTTTATGCCTCAAGTATTGTTTTTGTTATTAACTGTGTTTTTTAAATATCACTTTACTTCTTGTGTTTTTTCCTTCTTTTGTGAAGCACATTGTGTCACATCTTTTTGTGTAAAATGTGCTTTGTAAATAGTCATTATTATTATTATTATTATTATTATTATTATTATTATTATTATTATTATTATTATAGAAATCAAATGTAAACTTTGACCATTTATTTTCCCACAGATGATTATGAATCACATGTGAGATCAGGCTGCTGTGTGCGGCATCACATGTGCCTCTGAGCAAGGCAGCTGTTTCACCTCATTCATTCAAACCAGCAGCTTTTGTTCAGTAACACAGTCAGCTGTTGCTCTGCTGACAGAAACAAACAAACACACACATTTCAGACTAAAGACCAGTTAACTGGGGACAAAAGTCGTGTCCCCAATTGGAAAAAAAGCAGATTTTTGGGTCAGTGGTTAAGGTGAGGGTTAGGGTAAGTCTCTAGGAAATGAATATCAGTCCAATGTAATTGGGCTTATTTAATATAGACTCACGTGGTCACACACACACACACACACACACACACACACAGTAACAGCAATACATCTCTTGTTGTGACTTCTCTGATGTGGTGGCGTTTCAGGGTTTTTGGCTCCAGACGGATTAATAAGATCTGACAACACGATGACTCTGGTTATCGAGTATTTACAACCTGTTGCTCGATCATTCAGAGCAGCTCAGAGGGGTCATCAGAGGTCATTCAGCAGCCCGGCCGTCAGTGACTGTAAACATGTTTCCAGTTTGAAGTTGAGTAATGACCATAACTGAGGTGTTCACATAAAAATACACAGATTTTCAAACCCAGCAACAGATTTAAACAGTTTCATTTAAAGAGTTTCACCTGGATTTTATGTCTCAACATCCAAATATTTAAAGTTTGCTGCTGCAACAAGGAAATACAAATGAACTGCAGTTGCAGGAAGTGGTGGAAGAAGTACTCAGATCCTTTAGTGAAGTAAAAGTAGCAGAACTATAGTATAAAAATACTACTCTGATGTTAAACATGGTCAAAGTTTTTAACTGGAAATCATGCAAAGATATTCCAGTAGAGCCCCAGAATATTAATATATATCTCTGTACTGCTGCCAGGCCGTTCAGTGAGCCTGAGTCACAAACCCTTTGACAGCATCTCCCCACATTAAGATCTGCTTTGGAGCATATTTCAACTGTAAATATCAGAAAAAATGTATAAATTCAAAATTATATGAGTGGATTATTATGATGAATACATACATGTAAGTGTCACTTTGATGTTGTAGCTGGTTGAGGTGCAACTAATTTTAACTTCTTTACATAATTTCATTTATAATAAAGGCATCATATTTATTAACTGATCACGTTTTGTATGTAAAATCTTAATCTGCAAAGTAACTAATAAATATACAGTAGCTGTTTAATAAATATAGTGGAGTCAAAGTATAAAGTAACATAGAATGGAAACACTTAAGTGAAGCAGATATACCTCAGAATTGTACTTAAATACAGTAAATGTACTTTGGTTGCAGGTTTGGTCGTAAGTCGATGCTTCTGCTGGCCTTAATCACCGCCACCATGCTGAGCGTCACCTCCGCTTTCTCCACCGCCTACGTCATGTTCGCCGTCTCCAGAGCGCTCTGCGGCGTCGCCCTCAGCGGCCTCTCCATCATCGGCGTGGTCCTTGGTAAGAGACCAGCGACACATTTAACACAGAACCACATTCACTTCAGGCTCATGTCTCTTTAGTGTAAACACTACTGACCAGGGCAACATGATGGTTTTTTATTCAATATGCAATAGTGAATAAAAGTGCAAAATGAATTTATACAATATAAACTTGGAATACAGATCTTAAGTCACAACTTCACTTTATTGCTATTCTCCTTATTTAAAGATACTAAAGGACCAGTGTGTAGGATTTAGTGGCATCTAGCGGTGAGGTTACAGATTGCTATCAACTGATGATACTATGATCTGTTGATTTTCAGGGTTGAAACTTGCAGCATCAGAGAACCGAATGGTGTAAATCTGTCTCTTATGTCTGCTGCTGTTACCTGCTCAGGTATCGAGTGGACAGACGTGAAGCACCGGACCTTCACCGGTACCGTCATGAGTCTGTCGTGGAGCGTGGGGAACATGTTTCTGGCCCTGCTGGCCTACTTCATACGAGACTGGAGACACCTGACGCTGGCGGTGACGGCGCCCTGTATTGCTGCCATCATCTCCTGGTGGTGAGGTGGATGTTAGCGAGCTGTTGTCAGCTGATATCTGTGTGTCTCTGTGTGTTGATGTATGTCTGTCTGTGTTCAGGTGGCTGCCTGAGTCGGCCCGCTGGCTGCTGGCCAACGGCAGAGCAGAGGAGGCCAAAAAGTATCTGGTTCAGTGCGCAAAGATGAACGGGAGGAAAGGAAACACATCCAAGCTAGACACTGAGGTACAACTCAAACTGTTTGTTTTCTGTATGAGTTTCCCCATTGGGGATTAATAAACTGCCTAATCTAATCTAATCTAATCTAGTCTAATTTTATCTATTAACATCCAGCATTAACACAATGCTGATGTTACTGATGAGCTAAATCTAAAATCCATATTTCTGTCTCTTGCTGGTCCAACAGGAAGTGAAAGGAAGAGTTTCACTGATGCTCGAAAAATGGCAAAATGGAAGCATCTGGAATTGTTTAGTGAATTATTTACATGAAGTAAATATCGCACACATCAGTGTGTGTTTTATGAACTGTTAGGACTGTTAGAACTACATTCATCATTTTCATTGATAAATGTCTCCTGCAGAAGCTGCCTCAGTATCACTTCTCAGAGCAGATCTCAGGTCTGTTTAACTCTTAGCTACACCTCAGGAGGATTTTAAAACTTGAATGTCTCAATTAAACTTTTAATCTCGAGTCTGTTTAGTGTCTGATTGTTTCTGATGCTGTTAGGTGATGTGCATTTTCTTTCTCTTTGCTGAACTCGGGTTTCTCTCACAAAATAGATCTTGATCTCAGTGAGATTAACTGATTAAATAAAGGTTATAAAGAAAACAGTATTTATCCATTTAACCACCATGACCTGGATGACTGAGAACAGTGAGAAAGTGTTTAAACAGTGAGTGTGACATGATGGAGTGCTGTGGAAATACACTTTACACTGAAGATGTTGAGTTTGCATCAACAGAGGACAGGAGAAATAAAAGCCTGCCAACTGCATCACTGACATCGTAGACAGACTTCACTTCCTCTGACCTCCCAGCTCTCTGCCTGAGTGCTCGACACCTCGCTGTACCTCAGCAAACATTCTGTTTGTTGACATGATGAATCTAAAATGATGCAGTAGCTGCAGCTGTAGTCTCAGTGCTTGGCTGCGTTTCTGTTTCAGACTCTGGGGAAGGTGATGGTGACCGAGGTGGCTGAGAAGACTCACTCCTACCTGGATCTGGTGAAAACACCCCAGCTAAGGAAGATCACCCTCATCTCCGGACTCTTCTGGTAGCAAATCATCTTCTCACCTTTGACATGAAGAAGTAACCAGAGAGCTGCTGTGTGTTGATACCGGCCGTGTTGCTGTATCTGCAGGTTTTCTGTAGCCTTCCTATACTACGGGATCAGCTTCAAGATCTCAGGTTTTGGCGTCAGCATCTACCTCACACAGTTCATCTACGGAGCCATCGAAGCTCCCGCCAAAATCCTGACCTTCTTCGTGTTGGATTGGATCGGGCGACGGAACGGCCAGGCGTGGTTTCTGATCACAACTGGAGCTCTGATTGGAATAAACACGGCCATTCCTTTTGGTGACATCACTTCTCAAACACATAAACTCAGCAGAAAGATAGAGGATGATCTGTTGTTGTCACGGTTTCTGTGTTTCAAGACATGAAAACATTCATCTTACGTCTGTTTATCTGCACACATCCTTTCTTTGATGAAAACATTCACTCTCACTCATCTTTGGTTATATGCTTTTCTTTCAGAGTTCTCTGTGGTTCGTACGTGCATCGCTGTGGTGGCGAAGGGTTTCTCTGAGGCGGCATTCACCACGGCGTTCCTCTACTCAGCTGAACTTTACCCGACCATCCTCAGGTAAAACCCCCAACCAGGAGGCTCAGGTATGGTGGCAAAAAGCAATTAGAGAGCCAGTGTTTAAAAAAAACATTTTTTTAATTATAAAATGTTGAGTATTCCTTTAAGCTCAGCTGTAATTTTCTCATGAGCTGATCATACAAATTATTCATGTCAAATTAAAAGCCAAACCTGACTGTCATATACAGTAAGCTTCAACAACACATCTGCATGTCATTGTTTCCTGTAATGTTTCATTAAGATTATCACTTCAGCTGTTCTTAAACTGATATGATTCACTCTGCGGTAGAGGTGTGTCAGTGTCAAATTTTCACGATTATGGTAGATAAAAATATCACGGTAAACTGTATTATCATGATACTGTTTCCTGAAATCCTACTGTTAGTGCTAAAATACAGTTAAATGAATTCACACCATGATCGCCTTGGATTTTATTGTCTGAGTTATGCAGCTTTGCAGGACTCTGCAGAAGAAAACAGTTTAAACTGTTTTTGATGATTTTGATTAAACTGTAATGTGTGATCTCAACAGATGATTGTCTGTAAAATGCAGCTTCTCTCTCAGTGAACGTTACGACTAAACACTTGTAAGCCAGCTCGCTTCAGTGGCTTGTCGACTAATGTTAGTATAAAGAGTCCTGGCCAGAGTGGTGCAGTATTGCACATAAGTGATGAATAAAAGAAAAACTACTATAATTTGAGTAAAATTTGTTTACATTTTCATTAAGAAACGTATGTTCCACAATTCAGGTATTCACTTGCAATATAAACAAGATATGTAAAAATAACATTACATTAATTTGTTGTCACGGCTACGACCACCATCCAGACGATTAGTGGAAACTATAACACTCTTAACAAAAGTTATGTTTGTATTTTCTCACCAAAACTCGTGTGTATCCTTGAGGTCAAACATAATCAATGAATTTAACGACTCATTTTTGACTATTTTAAATAATGCTAAATTTAAATCCATGTTTATTAGCTTGCAGTCTTCTTCTTCACTGTCTTTCCTCTGCTGTTCTTCTTTATACATTACAATACTGTGAAACCTGTGGCAGTGATGTGAATCACATCACCTGCACACTACAAACAGAACAGGGACTCACTCATAAAAACTAGTGGTCAAAAACTCCACAGAGAACCTTTAACAGTCTAAAACCCTGCTGCAGTTCAAAGAGGCTTAAATATGAACATGACAGAACAAACATCCTTCTTACAGTCTTACCAGCAGCGGATCTAAAAATGTAAAGTTTGTCCTGAGGGTGGCGCTACAGGAAATATCATGCGATCATTAACATCTGAAGCGTTCATCCTCTGAAGAGCAGGAGTGAGATCAATACATTTCTTGATAATCTATCCAGAAACTGTTAATGTGCGGCCAGGTTGCCTCCAGCTCTGCTGCTGCTGAGACAAACACACTGATTGTGATAACAAAGTGTGAAAAAGAAGCTTGTTTGGGGGGAATGCTGCGTTAAAGCTGAAGCTCCTGGTCATGTTGTTGGACAGGCAGTGTGGTTTGGGCTACACCTCGTGTCTCTGCCGGATTGGGAGTTCTCTGGCTCCTATGATCATGCTGCTGGAGGATGCCTGGCTTCTTCTGCCGCCGCTGATCTTCGCTGGGACGGGGATCCTTAGTGGCAGCTTGGTCTTCCTGCTCCCAGAGACGCTCAATGTCCGTCTGCCCGAAAACATCTTCGATGTTGAGGAGGGAAGGTAGGGTATTTCTTTTTTTATGTTTGTCTGTAGGAGATTCGTACTGCTTCATTTCTCTGCTCTGCGATGAGTCTCAGGTTTGTGTCATGACCTATAAAATACACGGAGAGGGCGGAGGCTGGGCGGAGCCACGTCACGACATACGATTTATGTCATGCAGGAAATAGTGAGTAAAGGTGTAGAACATCTGACTTTCATGCAGGACATCAGAGTTCATGTCCTGTCACACTGAATTAATGTTCACCATTTTGTTAACTGTATCTTCCTCTAACGTTAATCATTCTGATCACACAGATGTTGTACAAAGTGAGAATTTTAAAAATGTTGTCAGTAAATGTAATCTGGGATTTTGCAGAATTGTGCCAAACGAGGTTTGATGTAGAGAACACAGTTACAGTTGGGTGATCAGATGACAGGCTGATGTTTACTCTGTAAAATGTCCCGCTCAGTATGTATCTTAGCCCACAATAAAAAGGACAAAAAAAAAAAAAAAAACAAATCTAAGAATTTCAAATCAAGATGGTTTTTTAAAAATCTATCAAATTATTATCAGATTTTTAAAACTTCTAAAGATTTATATCAGTATTAGCCTCAAAAATATTATATTGTTATGAATATTTATTTAAAGAAATCAAAACTGAGAAACAGGAGGACTGATCATAACAGAACAGATGATTCAACAATGACTGAACTGAAAACTGAACTTAAATACAAACTGAACTAATTGGACAACAGGGAACAGGTGGCAACACACAAGGGCAGGCTGGGAGTGATTGGCTGGGACAGACAGTGGGAGCAGAGCAGGACTGACGAGGCTGATACAGGACAGGTGAGGGGAAAACAGAGCAGGACTGAGGAGGGTAACACAGGGCAGGTGAGAGGAGGAGCACACAAGGGAAACACAGAGCAAACCAAGTCTTTCAAAGTCAAATAACATAAACAAGCTTAACCAAATGATTAGCCAACATAAGTGCAACACAGAAAACCCAAAGAACACAAAGAGTCCCAAAACCATGAAGTAATCAACAACGATAGGAAAACACAGGAAGGTAACAAAACACAAGGAGAAAACATTTCAAAATAAAACAGGAACTAAACTAAAATCCAAACACCAACAGAAAGTCTTGGCAGGATGTGACATAATCAAAACAAACACCCACAAACATAATCTCTTTTGTTTTTTAGCTTTAATTTATCCTTAAAGGAACAATAACATCAAAAATCTCTACTCAGACTCACTTCAGAGGAGCTGAACTTATGTAAAAAATATTTTTGGGAACATTTGAATTTGTATTTTTAGAGAAAATTTGGAGGTTTTCCCTTCACATCAACAGTTTTATCACAGCAACATCTAGTGGACATCAGAGGAACTGCAGCTGCTTCGTCCCACACAACATCTGCAACATCATGCAAAGAGTCAAACATTACTTCTATTAAAGGTTTTAGCTGCTTGAAGGCAAATTGTTTACAAAAATGACTACATCTCCTCTTTCTCTCTCTCTCTGTGTTCAGACACAGGCAGAGTGATGCAGATGATCTGAAGA
Organism: Scomberomorus guttatus; assembly: GCA_038419695.1. Taxonomy (NCBI): domain Eukaryota; kingdom Metazoa; phylum Chordata; class Actinopteri; order Scombriformes; family Scombridae; genus Scomberomorus; species Scomberomorus guttatus. The sequence goes on along the minus strand of CM076447.1, from coordinate 1,027,077 downwards.
TTGAGTTGAAGAAAATGAATCCCACAGACGCAATAACATCGCAGGATTAGTGGCTGTAACAGTCTTCATTTATTTAGACCTCAAACGTATGTTAGAACAGAAATGTATCGTGTTTTCAGGACAACAGAGCTGACATTAAACTTGTATTATTGATTTTATTGGTTTGAAAACCTTTGACTAGCTGCTGCTGATATTCAGCTGTCAATCAGCTGACTGTATGTGTTGAGTTTCAGGTGAAGACACCTGACCTACGATATCTACTGACGTATCATTAAGACGACACAAGTAAAATGTTTTGTGTGTCTTTGTTTTCTTTTCAGTCTTTTTCTGACTTAAAAACAAAACCAACTTTTTACATCATAGAAATTCACTCCTTCACTGCAGTTTCTGATAACTGTCATTAAAGCCAGTCAATAACATCTTTTAAATCTCTTCTTAAAACAGACTTTTATCTGAGAACCTGTCCTGATTTACTTATTATACTTATTATTATATCTTATTTCTGTTTTTAGTCCCTTTTAATTTTCTTTTGTTCTGTCTTACATTACTGGTATTGGTTTTGTCTGTTTTATTATAAAAATCTAATGATTTTAAAATTTTATCAATGCTAATTTGCTGTCTTCTGTGAAACACTTTGTATTTTGGGTTTTGAAAAGTGCTCTATAAATAAAGATCAGCATGATTATATAAAGTCAAATCAAAAACAACATAATTCCCTTTTCTACCCCAAATACAAACAAAATTTTAAAAAGACAAAGAAAGAGACATTTTCCTAAATAAAACCTTATTTTTATTGATGACTAAATGATAAAGTTACACCACAGACAGATGCTGTATCTTACAAACAGTTCCACAATGTTCCTTCATGACAGATGCTCGGCTAAGAGCCATTTAAGGACCCAAAGTCACAGTTAAAGTTACAGTTTGTTACTCAGTATTTTAATATAACAACAATTCAAATGAAAGGTGTGAACGTGTCTCTGGTGGTTGTGAACTTACAGAGAGCTTTTTAGCCTCTTTTTTGCAGCACATTTCCTGTCTGGTTCAGTCTCAGACATTCTCTGATAAGCCCACTGTACTCTACCTGCCCAGCAGCAAACAGCAGACGCAGTTAGAGACCCGCTGGTGAAGAAAGAGGAACATCGAGGAGCTAAAGAGCCAGTGGTGGAGACCAAACCAGAGCTAAAATGGTGTGAATACCCGACTTGCAGTCACCAGGTGGACACACACACAACTCCATACTGCTGCCTCCTAGTTACCGAATCCTAACTAGAGCACTTTTTAATTTTGCAGAAATGCAACAAAAACGTTCTTTAAATGATAATTTTGGTGATTTTCTATATTTTTCTTCTTGTCAACAAATCTCATGTTTGGATCCAAACCAACAATGAACTGATCTACTAACAGTATTGTGTGTGTATCAAAGCCTGATATATCTGATTCCTCTGTTGTCCAAAAACTATTAAAAACACGTCAGTGAGTCACACCGCTGCACTGGGTCACATATTCCTTCATCATGAAGAGGCTTGTTTGGAAAGAATAAAAATAGTGATAAGATAGAAACCCAACATAAAATAACCAAACCACAACCTCTTCCTCAACTTCACTTTGTACTGAAGTTCTTTGAGAAATTTATAATGTAGCACAATGTCCAGAGGCTGTGATCTGTAGGACAACAAGCTAGTGAAGCCCTGCATGCTCAGTGGCGTCTACCGTACACAGAACTACTCTCCAGAGACTGAAAACATGATGCTGTTATTAGTCTTTGGAGCCGTTTCTAAACAAACTAATGTGACCAAACTCTTCATGATGAAGGAACATGTGACCCATATTTGTTGACAATAAGAAAAATATAGAAAATCACAAGATTTATACTTTAAAAATGGTACAGCTTCACACCTATTCTGAATAGTGTCACATAGAATATATATATAAACATATAAACACATGAAAACTGGATCTGATTGGCCAGTTTGTGATGAAGCCTTCATGTCTTCACTGTGTGGAGCGTCTTTCAATGCTGAAGGCAGTGCATCAGGAACTGATGGCCTCTCATCGCTCTCCAATCAGTTCCTGATGCAGTATCATCAACACCAGAAAGTCTGACACACACACACATACACACACACACACACACACACACACACACACAAACACACACAAACACAAGATGACTCAAAGTGCAAATTTAACTTGTCATATTTTAAAACTTGTTTGATTAAAAATAAAAAACAAACAAACAATAAATGTCCCAGTTGGTAAATTGTACAAAGCTTTACATTAAAACCACTTAACAAGGCAAAGAATATTATAAGTTATGTCAAATATCAAAATGCTTTTTATAAATAAAAATAGTGAAAAGAGAGGCTTAGTGTGTTTAATTAGCTTTTCTTGAATAAAAAAACACGTCACAGCTGTGAGAGAGGAAGGTGTACAAAAAACTGAAAAATCAACAAGTGTTAAAACGGAAATCACAAAAAACAAACTATTTATTATTTATTATCATTACAAACATGCTTTACTTTTTACTGTGTAATAACCCTTTATTATAGCTCAAACATTTAAATAAAAACTAAAAAAATATCTCAGGTAACAGAGGAATGTAAAAATGAGATGAGATATGAAATGACATATGACATAAAATACAAATATGAAGTCATCATTAACCAGCGTTGCCAAATGTATTATAATTATTGAATTTGATCAATAATTCCAAAAGTCCCATAACGCATGATAATTTGATTATTTTGTGACACTTAGTATTAGTGCAGGGTAAACTGTATGTTCTACATCCCACAAGTTGCGTTAATTGCTGCCTTCCAGTGCTGTGGGAAATTAAAAACTCACATCTACAGCGCAGAGAGAAGATGCGACATACTGGACAGTAGTCTAGATGTCTAAAGCAACATCTAAACATCACACTGTCTAAAGCGTCTAACATGTAAGTTTTTTGTCTGATCTTTGACAAGATATTTTACATTAGTAATTTAGAAATGTTTTTGTGACCGCGCATCTTCAAAGTGGGACTTTATGGTGCAGCTGTGAACACAGCACGTGTTGCAACCAACACAGGCAGCGCCAGCAGACCGTGTTTTCTGACATTATACATTTATGCCTGTTTGTTCTCTTGGTTATGACTTGCGTACAATAATTTCTCTCAAAATATGATAATTTTAAGCCTCTGGTATGATACTTTAACATTTCCCATCTGGCAACACTGTCATGAACTCATTAAAGTGTCCAAAAAATTTAAAAATACAAAAATCCCCAAGTGAAACTGAATGCTGTTTACTGACTTTATAATAATGACTGATGATGTTTTGGTTGGAAAATGAGAAAACCTCCTTTTGTATATATTTTTAGATTTTTAGTTTCAATGGTGCCCCCTTGAGGCTGTTTGAGTATGACGCGATGGTGCTGCGTTCAGGTGAACCGCAGCCGGTGCCGTGAGATGCTCAAACTCACAGTTGCCAGCTGAGATTAAACTGAATAACAGCTGTTTCCTGTAAACAAAATTTATACTTCCTGCAACAACAATTTTACCTTTTTAAAATTTATTTCATCAGCTGATCGCAGGTTCAGAAGCAAATATCAAACAAACAAATATAGATTTTCAATACATTCAATACATTGAAAAATACTTCATTATGAGTAAAAGTCCTATATTCAAAATGTTACTTCAGTAGAAGTACTGAATTATGATCAGCTTCGTGTACTTAAAGTATCAGCAGTACCTTAACAATTAGGTGAATTTTATTTTTTTATTTTTTTATTTGAAAAGTAACTAAAGCTGTAGAGAAATAAATACAATATTTCCTTCTGAAATGTAGTGGAATAGAATTATGAAGTGGAATAAAAGAGAAATACTTACGTAAAACACAAGTATCTCAACATTGTCCTACTTAAAGCAATCAATAAGTCAAATGCTCTGACAATAAAAAGAAAAAGATCTGTTACCTGTGGCTGTCGCAGGCCTGTAATAAGTCCATCCAATCATTTCATGTGGACTGAATGAAATGATTGGATGGCCTACCTGCCTGTTTACCTGCGTGCACTCATTGTGTATGACCGGAGTCCAGAAGGAGAGAAGAAAAAGACGGGAATATCAACAGAAAGCAGAATGAAAAGCAACGTGCGATCATCGGGAAACTGAACAGCGCACAACGTTATCATCAATGCTAGAAGTGAACTCGGCTCCCAGAAGTGAAACACGATATCACTCGATTTCGAGCAGGGAGATGGGACACTTCCAACAGGTGAGAGGAGGTCCTGTTTACTGTTTACTGTAGTAGTTGTGTGAGTGAGTGCAGTAATGCCCGTGCTCATCTGGTGGGAGGGGCTTAGGACAGAGAGGAGAGGTGTGGCTATCTAACCTTCCCTTTCTCTCTAAGATCCTCGAGAAAGCAGTTGCCAATCAGTTATGTGACTTTCTACGTAACAATAGTTTATTTGAGGATTTTCAGTCAGGATTTAGAGCATCATAGCACAGAGACAGCACTGGTGAAAGTTACGAATGACCTCCTAAATGCATCGGACAAAGGACTTCTCTCTGTACTTGTCTTGTTAGATCTTAGTGCTGCATTCGACACCATTGACCATCACTTCCTGTTACAGAGACTGGAACATTTAATTGGTATTAAAGGAACTGCATTAAGCTGGTTTAAATCCTATTTTTCAGATCAACTTCAGTTTGTACATGTTAACGATGAATCCTCCAAAAGTTAGACACGGACCAATACTATTCACCTTATATATGCTTCATAAATTTTCATTGTTATGCAGACGATACCCAATGATACTTATCAGTGAAGCCAGATGAATCCAATCAGTTAACTAAACTAACTGAAGTTATTGTGTTTGGCCCTAAACACCTTAGAAACACATTATCTAATGATATAGCTACTCTGGATGGCATTACCTTGGCCTCCAGCTCCGCCGTAAGGAATCTGGGAGTTATCTTTGACCAGGATATGTCCTTTAACTCAACCATAAAATAAATTTCAAGGACTGCCTTTTCTTAACCTACATAATATAGCAAAGATCAGGCACATCCTGCCTCAAAAAGATGCAGAAAAAATAGTCACATTTGTTACTTCTAGGTTGGATTATTGTAATTCTTTATTATCAGGCTGCCCTAACAAGTCTCTAAAGACTCTCCAGCTGGTCCAGAATGCAGCTGCAAGGATTTGGCAAATTTTTCATGGGCACAACCCACATACTCAGCTCTGCTGCTCATCCCACAAATGCATGTTCCTTACAAATGTGGCACCATTTAAAAGGGAAATAAACAGGCTTTCCAACGGTATAAGATTTATTGCCAAGAAGCATTGTTACAACAAAGAAATAATCTGAATCCGGATTGGGGACATCGGGGGCCATGGCTTTGGGGATGGGGTGAGGATGGTGGCGTGGTCCTGTGGGTGTCCTGCCCCCCGTTGTTATTGTTATTATTGATGTTATTATGCTTCTCTCTGTCTCTCTCCCCCTCCCTCCTTCTTTCTCTCTCAACCCAACCAGTTGAGGCAGATGGAGCCCACCTAGAGTCCGGTTCTGCTTGAGGTTTCTTCCTGTTAAAGGGGAGTTTTTCCTTGTGTGCTGCTCATGGGGGAATGTTGGTCTCTGTAAATAATAAGTACGGTCTGACCTGCTCTGTGTGAAAAGGGCCCTGAGATAACTTCTGTTATGATTTGGCACTATATAAATAAAATTGAATTGAATTGAATTGAATTAAATCATTTCACTCACTGATAGCAGGGTGTCTGTAAATACAGACAGTTACCTCCTGCTGCCACCAGGAGCCGCCAGCGGGCCACCGTTACCTCCTGTAGCTTCACAATACAGCAGTGAGTCTATTATTGATCAGAGCAGAGTGATCAGCAGAGCAACTGGATCATCCCTGCAGGTGATTGTGAGGAAACGTGTGACATCACAGTTGCCTGCAGAGATTAACAAGTCGACCTGAGGAGCTGAAAACACACGTACACACACACACACACACACACATATATACAGTTGTTACCATGGAGACAGGAGGGGTCCATTCCTCAGTCCTGTTGTCAGGGAGGTGTCTGGTGTCTCATGGCCTGCAGAGGGCGCTGTAATATGAAGAACTGACAGAGGGAGGAGGGTGAGGATGTCTGGAGGAGAGTGTAGAGAATGAGAGAAGAGGTCAGGTCAGAACATACTGAACTCTTCATAACACCAGAAGAAGAACACACACTTTCTGATTTAGCTCTTTTTCTAAAAACATATTTCACGGACAATTGTCACAAATAAATAAATCTAAGTAAGCTGGTGGTTGGAGGACTGTCTTTATCAGTCAAACATTGAGACAACAGGATGTTTTTCAAAGACATCCACAATCATCTAATTGCAGCTGGCGTGCAGACCCAACACATGCATCTAGAAATTTGAAACATGGTGGTCTTCAGTAGCACCGACTGCACGCAACTGCTTGTTGATGATTGGCTTGTTGGTCTGTAGGACCCTGGACCCGATCACCTCCATCCAACCTCTATCAGCAGCAGCCACGTCTTGAGGCTGAAGTCCTTTAAAGTGCTCCAACTGACTCCCGTTCAAAAAGCCTCAACTTCTCTCTAGAAATACTAAGTCAGTCATTGTTTTCAACGAGTCATTATGGTCTCAATCTCTATATTCTAAATTCAGACTCTAATAAGTACCAGTGCTGGTGGTCATATTGGAAATTATTGCTCCGTTAATAAGATTTGAAGACTTATAGTAGCTTTGATGTCTGCTGTGTGGGCGTTGATTGACAGCTGTGATTGACAGTTGGCTCACCTGCTGCTCTCCCCGGCTCCAGGACTCACACTGAGTCGGACTATTGTCGCAATATTTCACTAAATTTAATGTTACTTGATTACGATACCTGCCATGTTAGTTAGCTAACATTAGCCCAAGTCTGCAATGCTCAGTGTTCTAAGTAAGCTAGCATTAGCTTGAGTCCGACGTAGCGGGGCGTGTTTGCAGAGTGTGAGAGGCACCACCCTGCACTCCTTATTTGGGAGGTCCTGGCTCCAAATGGATGGCGCCGACTAGAAGCTGCAACTCTGGGCTTTGGTTTTGACAAAGAACCATCACATGCATCTTTTTCTGTTACAGCTGTAGACATGTCCACAGCACCAACTACAGTGTTGGAGAGCAATGGCAACTCCTAACCCACACAAGTATGAACGCTTAATTGATGCAGACAGTGCACACACAGCTGCAGAGGAGATGACAACTGGGTTGTTGCAGGGAGCATGCTAGAGCCTTTAAGGCATATTCACATTAGAGAGGAAAAAAAGGGTTGTGTGTGTTGTGTTCCATATTGGTTAGCGCCCGTTACCACTCCTGAGCTCCTTTTTCTCATTCTAGGAACACATAGTACAAGCTCCAATCTGGTCTGTCTGGTCTCGAAATGAGGCCAGTTTGTTATTGTAAATTTCTGAAAAACTTCAGAAACACAAGGAATTTGTTTTCCGTCCATTTTTCATTTCAAGCAGTGATCGACAGCAATTGTCTGTGTCCAAAAAGGTCACACACACACACACACACACACACACACACAGACCTGAGCACAGATGACATATTGGATTTGTTCCAGCCTTCAGGCTCTGGGGGCTCTGGGAGCTCTAACGAGGCGAGACATGGACAGACAAAGCATCAATTAGAGCTGTGGGGTGTCGGGCAGCAGACAGTGGACACTGAACAAGGACCCCCACAGCTCCTCTATTGTCCCGTCGTGGAAAACAGAAAAATAAAGACAATATGATTTGATTCTGCTGAGGTGCACTCTAAAAGCCCATGCAGCCCTCTTCAAAGCGTCGTCGTCTGCGGTCAGCAGATGTGTCTCTGCACGTCGACCCCTCACTGTGCTCCAAATACACTTTTCATCCAACTGTTTCTGGTCAAACATCATAAACATACATCGCAGCAGAAGTTTCACAAATGTAATGTTTCATCATCACTGAACCCTTAAAATGTAAATAACTTAATGTTAATGGACGGTTCCATTAGAAGATCCCTTCATAATGCACTTACAATGGAAGTGATGGGGGACAAAATCCACAGTCCTCCTTCTGTGCAAACATGGATTTCAAAGTTTATCTGAAGCTAATATGAAGCTTCAGCGTCCAAATGAGTCAAATCAAGTAGATATCTTTCAACGTTACAGTCTTTTTAGTGCCAAAGTCCCTCTTTTTGTTACTATACTTCCACCGCAGCTCAACAGGGAAACACTGTCCGAGGAAACACAAAGAGGGAATTTGATGCTAAAAAGACTGTAAATGTGGCAGATATCCACTTGATATGACTAACTCAGACTGCTGAAGACTCATATAAGCTTCACATCTACTTTTAAATGCATTGAAAGCACATTTGAAGGGGATCTTTTAATATCCAGTATGAACAGGAGGAATGATTACAGCGAGGAAAACCTCTTTCACTGTTCATATGGACACCTGACTGCTGTTTTTAGATCACTGGAAACATTATGAACCTATCCAGTGCAGATAACTGATAATAATCCAACTTAATAACATAACTGTATTTATCAGGAGTTTTCTAATATTTTGTCCAGTAAATGATTAAAATGACAACTAAATGTTAGAAACATTAAAGAATCTATTGTGTTGACACAGAAAAACAATCAGTCTGTAAAGAGTTAATAAATGAACTGTAACTCTTTGTAACTCATAAATGCAGCTGTCAGCAGATATAAGTGTTTATTAATGTATTAGTCAACAACTGTAACTCCTCCTGTGGACACCCAGAAGTGTTTAAACAGATACTGAATGACAATATAGTAAAATACAGCTGTAATAATATAAAATGTGTTCAGGAGAAGTTAGAATAAATACATGTACATTAATAAATATATGTCTCATAATGTCCTTATATCTGCTTATAACTACATTATAGTGTGTTATAAACATTTATTAACGTTAATACACTGATTATAAATATTAAAAATGGGGACTTAAAGTTAAGTGTTTACCCATAAAATTACTACTTTGTGCCCTTTAAATTCTACCCAAATATCCAACATGCTGAGCACATGTCTCCATGTGTTAGTGTCTAAATATGAATAGCAGGATGGTGAAGAGTTCTCCACAGTTACGTCTAGTTTAAATATGCTTCTGTAAAATGTTCTTTCTAACATCCAGTTAAACATGTTGACAGGATTTTAACATGAGAACCTGAGAACAGAAGCAGACAGTAACTCTGCAGACATGTGGACACTCTGTGACCTGAACCACACAACACACTTATTATTACTCACTTATGCTCATCCAGACAGACAGAATCATACACATCTGTATTATTTTCAGGATATTTTTCAAAAAAAAGTTTGCCTTACCTCACTGATGAACACACATGCAGGCTGCCGGGCTGAGGAGAGCTGTGAGAGTCAGTACTGTAGCACCACACTGACCCCAACACACACACACACACACACTCACACACTCTCAAACACACACACACACACACATACACGCACACACACACACTCACTCACACACTCTCACACACACACACACTCTCACACACACTCACACACTCACACACACACACACACACACACACACACTCACACACACACACACACACACACACACACACACACTCACACACACACACACACACACACACACACACACACACACACACACACACACACACTCACTCACTCACTCACACACACACACACACTCACACTCACACACTTACACACACACACACACACACACACACACTCACACACACACACACACACACACACACTCACTCTCACACACACACACACACACACACACACACACACACACACACACACACACACACACACACCTCCCTGCCTTCACCTTCGGCCGTCTGCTCTCACCATGGAAAGTTTTCTCATGATTTTAATATTATAACTTCCTGGGAATATTTCTCTCTTTTCCCAGGATTCCCAGGATTTCATTGACATGCAGACAACGAATCATAAAATGACATTTATTGTGATTTCTTAATGCTTTCGTAGAACATCTATAACAGTTTTATTGCCATCTTGCATTTAAATGCATGTACAGTGTGTTCTGCAGGTTTTAGTTATAAATAATGTTCATAACAAGTTTCTGACTTACTTTTATGAGTTTCATGGCTTCAGATGGATGTTCTGACAGCGTGTCGACCACGTTAGTCATTAATTAACTGCTGTCTTTTGGAAAAGGTTCAACATGTCAGTGTAGCCTTGATGTTGGTCTGTTTTTCTTATCAGACAGCCGTCAGTCTTCCCACCTTCAAAAGTCTGACTTGTGTTTTTCAGATGCAGCACCTGACATGTTCCCACCAACAAAAACATGACGTGTCACTGCTCCAAAGTAAGAAACACGGAGCTGAACAGAGGCAGTTTCTTCCCTCAGAGTGAAGTTTCTATGGTCAGTAAAGCTGTAGATAATCTTTTACTTTATTCCTGTTAAACTTGATGTGTGGTTTTGAGCTGTTTTGTTTGCAGTAGTTTTGCAGGTATTTGGTCATAATCTAAAATATTGGACAAATTAACATTTTGACCAGATGATGGCGCTAAATGAAAAATCAGGGGATCATCAATGTTACTACAGCTCATCCTGAGGGAAACATCAATGTTGGTACAAAATTACAGATTTTTTTTTTTTACAGCTGCTAACACACATTTCTCAGTACTGAGTTCACTTTTTCAAAACTCTTCACACAGTCAACACAACAGAAGTCAGTGTGGAATAAACTGTGTTTACCTTTGACACAAAATGCATTGGATGACAACATCTTTCAAATCTCAATAAAACCCAACCACCACCAATCCTCTGTGTATTTACACTACGTTTAGCACGTTTACATACTATTAAATGTACATTGAAAACCTCACATTACACACAATTACTACAAATTAAACTCCAATTTGCTGCATGCTGCTACATCAACATTAAATAAAGATAAAAAAACAAACTGCTGAGTGCCTCATTTAATTCCTGGATGATCTCTATGAGATGACAAGAGATGACATGATATAAGATGTGATGTGGATCTGTATGGATGTATAGTGAATATACAGGTGTACACATTTGTTTTGTGTTACATTACTGAAAATTTGTTTAGTTTAGGAAAATAATGTTCACGATATTTGCAAGAGCAATGTAGCACAAATAAACATATAATATCATCATTTGGATCAGTTAACACACTGATATTGATTGGATGGATCTCTGCTGGACAAACCTGATGTTTTTAGCTGTGCAGACATGTAAGCAGGTTTCTAACAGGGTTCGTACAGGTGAGCATGTGCAGACAGGGAGAGTATCACTGCGACAGCAGTGAGATCATTACTGCAGCTGTGTGTCCTTCTACTGAAAACATGAAAACACAGATTCAGGTTTCAAAAAATGAGCTGCAACAGGTTTAAGTTTTCATTCATCCCATGTTCAGTAAGTGCTCTTCATTGTACGACAAACTCCCTCTTGGTTCCTCACACAGTTTAACACTTTTTTCCATCCATCCATCCATTTGAGCTGGTTCAAACCCAGAACGCTCTGTGTGAGGCGACAGTGCTAACCACTGCACCACCATGCTGCCCACTTTATTTTTCTTATTTTCATTTGTCTGGTTGCTGTTTTCTTTGCTTTCAACAGACAACCTTCATTTTACTCTGAATTGTATGAATGGCTCCAACATTTTTGATTTTTTCAATTGTCTTATTGTGTTTTTATTGTTATGTTTTATATGTTTTATGCTGCAAAAATAATTTCCTCCTGTGGGACAGTGAGAGTGAAACTAAACTGTCCTCTTCACTTTGGATACTGGAGTACATTTTACTGTTAACACTTGTTCACTTTAACCTCAGTAAACATTTGAATGCAGGACTTTAACTTGTGATGGAGGATGTTTACACTTTTTTGTTGCCACGGTTACTGAAGTAAAGGACATGAAGACGGCGCCTCCTGGTGGCTGATAGCAGCACTGCAACAAACAAACAGGTGAATAAAAGTGCTCCTTCTGTTCACTGTGACATTTAATGATCAGCTCCATCAGAACATTGATCAGCTGATAATCAGGACTTTAATAGAAAAGACAGAGAAGATTTTTTTATCACAGAACAGAAACACTGAACCCTGTTCATGTGATAACTGCTCCAAATGACACAAAACCTCATAACCTCAATTTTACATTAAATAAAAATTAAATATCAAGTTGACAGTAATGCACAAATGGTAGAAACGTCAATGGTAGCAGAGTTCCCAGTATTAAATCTAAATGTGGTGAAAACTCAGGTGAGCTCCAGTTGAAGAGGTAATAAGGTGGTTTAATATCTTTGTAATATCTGCGGCTAATATTGGTCCTGGTTGGATGGTTTATATTAGACTCACTGTATAAGGGTGTAGAGGAAGATATTAACATTACATTTCCTCATCACTTAAGTAATTATATGATTAATGGTGAAAAATGTACCCCAAAGTTGTATCAAAGTTGTGTCTTCTGCCCATTTTCTCAGGTACAAGGTTTAAAAATCTGTCTTAATCTGTACAGTGTCTGTTTGCATTAATGTCACACGATGAACTCCACACTAAACATATGAAGTCACAAAATTAAAGAAGCAATCAGTGATCACACCAATCAACAAATGTTGACACACATGAAGAGTTAAAACCAACCGTTAATCTCTGCACCATTTTAACCATATGTATTTCAGGCTCTCCAGCTTTTCTTTTCCTTTTCACACAGATGAAGATTTGTGACAATTTAAAGTTTAAATAGCTGTTACAATGCTGTGAGATGTAAACAAATAATATAAAATCTCTAATTTCCCTGTAATGAGGAGATAGTTCCACTTATCAATTTATTCCCCATGAATGATCATCAGCCCAGCAGCTCACTTGTGCACTTGTGTTGCAGCAGTCTGAGTGTCAGCTGCAGTAACAGGATGTGGTTTTTGGACAGATGAGAAATTGTAATGTGTCAAAATCACGACCACATTTCATGGGTGTAGCGACATAACATACTGGTCTACTTTTAACCAGTCATGCTCTTTTTCTCTCACATGAGGAAATATGAAGGTTTAGTTCCTGTTTGAGGTGTTCATCACTCTTCATGTTGTGTCTCTCAGCTCTGCTCACCGGCTCATAAAGACTCCACAGATTCAGTTCTCTCAGTCTGCAGGAGAATCTACAATCAACAAGACTTCAGTCAGGAAAAAGGCAGCTGTTGTTTCTCTGTGAGTGTTAAATACATTTCTATCTCTTCACTGTTTTAGGGAGTGATCAGCCTCATTCAAGCTAACCAACCTATCTGACATGTTGTGGTGGAGTGTTGAGTCCTGTAGCATTAACGTCATTAACTCTGCTGAGACAGCACGAGACCTTGTGTTTACAAAAATATGGAAATCTTCCTGAACCTTTTCATGAAGAAATCTGAATTGTCATACTGCTATCCTCCATTTATGATTGACCACACATTCATCACACAATCTGACAATCTTCCTCAAACTGATATCATGAAGTCTGACACAGATTGTGGTCAAGACTTTATTGGGGCTGTCTGACATAGTGTGACATGCAGAATCCAAAAGGGAAGCAGGCAGGATCAGAGACTTAAACACAATGACCATGGGGGCATAATAGAAAATCTGGCTGTGGACTAGTGAAATGACAAGTCCTTCATGTTGAAAATATTGTGTGATTTTAACAGGGAGAAATCATGATGAAGGTGGACCTGTTGAACACTCTGCAGGATTTGATAGAGAAAGAATTTAAGGACTTCAAGTGGTTCCTAAAGGATGAAAGTCTGGAAGGCCACCAAGCCATCAAAGCATCCCAGCTGGAGAAAGCAGAGAGACGGGACACTGTGGATCTGATGGTGCAGATTTACCAACTTCCTGGAGCTGTGGAGGTGACCAAGAAGCTTTTAAAGAAGATCAACAGGAACGATCTACTGCAGAGTTTATCAGACAGCAGCTCAGGACCAGAAGGTCAGTCACAGGAAGAGAGAAACATGATGTCACTGCAGGGTGAGAGGTGCATTTTGATACTGCAACAATCTCATGCAAACAAGATATTAACTTATTTGCATAAGATACCATCTCTCATATGCAGACTGTGGAGGTTGGACAGAAACACTATGTTCATGTTATTTGTTTGGTTTAATACTGAAGAACGTCCACATTCACACAGACGACCTTCATCTGTCCACCGTGATTAACACAAACATCTCTGCTTTCACTATTAGTGGAAAAGTCTTCACTTCCACTCTGATATAGCAATTCTCAATTCAAATCACCTTTATTTACACAATGCTGTTACATTATTGTCATAGCTAAATTGCATATTATTATATTTTATTAATTATCTCATGCTAATTTAATGCAGGCTAACTAAATTTCCAAATTATGTCTCTCTCTCTGTTTCTCTATGTGTCAGAAACAACCTGTCCTTCAAATTAAATGACCACATAGGTCGTTTGAACATGCACTCAGAACCACCTTTAGGGTTAGGGTTAGGGTTTCTAATCCAGCACTGCAGTAATCAGCAGGACGACATCATCTGTCTGTGCTTTCCAAAACCGTTACACACCACTGTTATAAAATAATGATGTTTTATGATATGACAACACTGTGGTTAAGGTCTGGTTAGGTTTAGGCACAAAAACCACTTGGTTAGGGTTAAGGGAAAGATCATGATTTGGGTTAAAATGATCACTTGAAACATGGTGTGGGTTAAAGTTACTACTTCCTTAACGTTAGGCAACCTTCATTGTCATGGCAACAGTAAAACACCATGACAATTGTAGTTACGGCCAACTCGCAGTTGGAAAAATTAAGCGAACAGCGGTTTCCTGCAGAAAAGGCACACTTCCAGGTCATAATTTCCAAATTGACTACCAGCAAACTTATTAGAGGGCCAGAATTAAGAGATTGTGACCATATTGACTTGTTGAAAACAATAATTTAACTTAGTATTTCTGGAGAAAAGTTGAGGCTTTTTGAATGGGAGACAGTTGAAGCATCTAGCAGCCGTCAGTGTACTTTAAGGTACTTCAGCTTCAAGACGAGGGAGATGCTGCTTGTTTGCCTCTCAAGCTACAATGTTATGCGCTGTCGAATCATTGGGTGTCAGTGTTTTACCCGAAGACATTTCATTAGTGTTTATTTTGATGTTTCCAGGTTTGAGGACAGTGCAGGTGTTTTGAACTATAGCAAATAAAATATGAAAAACTGGGAAACAACATTGCAATGGCAATACACAATCATGGCACACAGTGTAAAGGTAACAGAAGACTCACACAGCCTTAAACTTAATATTTAAGTCAGATGAGCCTTTAATGACTAAAGAGCAGTTTCACCACATTCAACTCAAAAAGAAGAAGAAGAAACCACATGTTATATAAACAAGCACTGAATAACCCAAGAAATACAATAAGAATAAAATAAAAACAATAAGAAGTCCGATTGAAAAAACACATCATGTCTTCCTGTCTGTATCAGTGGATGTCAGTGATGCTGGAGAGACTTCAGAGGACAGAGGACCTTCGTCCTCTCAGACTGAAGGTAAAGCTGCTATATTCTCTGCTATGTATGGAAGACAAACTGCTGTTTTTAAGTTTAAAAGAATTAAGTGTAAGTTTTACTTTCTGTGAGACTTTGATTCCATTATAACTGTGTTAAAGCAAAGTCAGGAGAACTTGCTTGAGTTCCATAGAATCTACTGCCAAGTGTGTTCAGACTGAATAGGAAGCAAATTTTCAAAAGGGTGCAAAATAAAGTCACTGTAAAGACAGGACTGACTCACCTAGCTTGCATTAAACCAACCCAGACACATTAACTGCCAACCCTGATAGGTCACAACAAATGCTCAATCCTAACCTCTGATAGGACAATACACATGTAGCGACTGAAGTAAACAAAATTATTTGTATCCCTTACATTAAGGGCAGAGTCCATGTCTGGCACTGGTAGGTCAGGGTAGATGTGAAGATGTATTAGTATTAGTATTAGAATTAGAAGGTGTATTAGTTGTGCCTTGGTTTCCATGGGAATGTTTGGGTGTTTCAAGAGGGTGGCCAGCTGGTAGCTAACATTTTGGCCTTCTGGATTCTGGTTTCTATCTCTCTGTGAAGCCATCCAGTCTCTGTGAAGATACTCCCCAGGTACTTGAACTCCTTCACCTGCTGTAGTGATGAGTCTTTGATGGTGATGTCTAATCTTCTGGGTGCCCTGCTTTCTGTCAGGGCCTCAGTCTTCCCAGGGTTGATTTTCATGTCATGTTCAGTATGTGTGTTGTTCAGCCTGTTTCTGTGATCTTGTAGCAGCTCCACCATCTTCATTAATGAGACTGTGGTCATTAGCAAGAGCCGCCAGGATTGCAATACACTGCTGGAAACCATGGAAGCAAATCATGCCTTTACTGCTGCTTGTGCATCTTGTATGTTTTTTCTATTTTTCACACAGATGTGATGGTTCCAGTGCCAGAGCCACAACCCATCTCATATTACCAAAAAAGGCTTCAGTCAAACCTCCAGGATAAGTTTATGTGTGCACAAGAGGGGTGGGCACAGAAGAAGGATGAGCAATGTCTGGATGATATCTACACAGAGCTGTACATCACAGCTGGGGGTGATGTACACATCAACACACAGCATGAGGTCATACAGATTGAAATGGCAGGGAAGGCAGCAGAAACAGTTAAACCCAGTGACATTTTTAAAATCTCCTCTGGAAGATATAAACCCATCAGAACAGTTCTGACCAATGGAATTGCAGGAATTGGCAAAACATTTCTTCTGCACAAGTTTGTCTTAGACTGGGCTGAAGGAAGAGCCAATCAAGATGTACATCTCATTTTCCCTTTCACCTTCCGTCAGCTGAATTTACTGAAGGGACAAAAATTTCGTTTGGCAGAGCTCATTCATGAATGCATCAGGGAGACCAAAGACATCAAGGAGGAGGCTCTAAATCACATCTTTACAACTCTACAGTCATCAGGAAACACCAACTATGACAAGAGTAAATTCAAACTTCTGTTTTTGTTTGATGGGCTGGATGAGAACCGCCTTCATTTGGACCTTAATGTCAATGATATTGGCTATCTTGACGTAACAAAGTCAACTGAAGTGGAATTCCTGCTGAGGAAGCTCATCAACAGAAAAGAGTTTTGCTCAGCACGCATCTGGATAACTACGCGACCTGCAGCTGCTAATCAGATCCCTCATGACTTTGTCGACAGAAAGACAGAGGTGAGAGGGTTCACTGACCCACAGAAGGAGGAGTACTTCAGGAAGAGATTCAGAGATGAAGAGCAAGCCAGCACAATAATTTCCCACATCAAGACATCACGAAGCCTCCACATCATGTGCCACATCCCAGTCTTCTGCTGGATCACTGCTACAGTTCTGGAGGATGTGTTGAAAAGCAGAGAGGGAGGAGAGCTGCCCAAGACCCTGACTGAGATGTACACAGAATTTCTGGTGTTTCAGATTGATTGGACAAAAGAAAAATATGGCCCAGAAAAATGCATTCAGTACATTAAATCATTAGCAAAACTGGCTTTCCACCAGCTGGAAAAGGGCAACCTGATCTTCTACGAGAAAGATCTGAGGGAGAGTGGTATTGATGTCAGTGGAGCCTCAGTGTGCTCAGGAGTGTTCACACAGATCTTTAAAGAGGAACGTGGGAGGAAGAATGATGAAGACAAGATGTTCAGCTTTGTCCATCTGAGCATTCAGGAGTTTTTGGCAGCTTTCTATGTAGAGGATTCTCTCATTAACAGAAACAAGAATGTCATGTCTGAGCCAGGGCAAACTTGTGGTGAACATGTACGAATAGTTTTCAGCAAAACATCTATGAGAGAGCTCCACAGGCTCGCTATTGACAAGGCCTTACAGAGTCCAAATGGACACCTGGACTTATTCCTCCGCTTCCTCCTGGGTCTTTCACTGCAGACCAATCAGACTCTCCTACGAGGCCTACTAAAAAAGAAAAGAAGCTCACAGACGAGTCAGAAAACAGTCGAGTACATCAAGAAAAAGATCAGTGAGAATCTGTCTGCAGAGAGAAGCATCAATCTGTTCCACTGTCTGAATGAACTGAATGATCATTCTCTAGTGGAGGAGATCCAACAGTACCTGAGATCAGGACGTCTCTCCACAGATAAACTGTCTCCTGCTCAGTGGTCAGCTCTGGGCTACATCTTACTGTCTTCAGAAAAAAATCTGGATGTGTTTGACCTGAAGAAATACTCTGCTTCAGAGGAGGCTCTTCTGAGGCTGCTGCCAGTGGTCAAAGCCTCCAACAAAGCTCTGTAGGTGCACAAATAACTGCAGATACTAACTGTATCACACGTAGAGTTGTTCCCAACTAATGAAAGTAGAGCTGTAGTCAATAAATTGATTTGCTGTTTTAATAGAAACATCCATTATATTGTTTCGTTAGTGTTATTATGCCCCTTCAGAAGAATGTAGCCTTGCAAAATTAGCTCATACAATAAAATAATCACTTGATTAAAATTCTCTTAATCGACCTAGATCCTAATGACTTATAGACAGATAGAAGGCAACTCTAAGATTGTGATTGTTTTTATTTTGTAAACAACAGAAACAGTGTCAGTGTTTGTCTTTATCACTAACTCTCCTTCAGGTTAAGTGGCTGTAATCTGTCAGAGAGAAGCTGTGCAGCTCTGTCCTCAGTTCTCAGCTCCCAGTCCTCTGGTCTGAGAGAGCTGCACCTGAGTAACAACGACCTGCAGGATTCAGGAGTGAAGCTGCTCTCTGCTGGACTGGAGAGTCCACACTGTACACTGGAGACTCTCAGGTCAGATCACACTGTGATGCTTTTGTGTAACCCAGTGTCGTACCTCAAACATTAAATGGTGTATGGTCAAGTTTTTGCATTACATGAAATATATGATATGCGATATGGCCTCATAATAAGAGTCATTTACCAAATCACCACAAGCATACATTTGTATAAATGCAATAGTTTCATCTGTAATGGCTGCAGTCTCCCATCCACCGCCAATATTTTTACATAGCCATAGAATGATTGTTAAGTTAATAGCCAATTGTTATGAACAAGCTAAAATAACTGTATGTAGCTCGCGGTCGAACTTAAGGATGACCTGTTTTCCTGGGGACAGTAAAAATAGCACCTGGAACACAATGATACGGTGTCGCGGACAATTCTGGGACAGTAGAGAAAATGTCAAATGGTTACTTACTTGCCTGAAAATATGTTAAAATTTAATGTGACATTAACAGCGAAAATACAACTTTTAGCCTGGCGCAACTTAATCTCTCCCATGTTGCCGTCGCTGCAGGTGTTACACCATATTTGTTGACCCATCACATTCTGTGAACTGCCGACCTGCACTCCTAATGCCTAAACCAACCTAACCAACCCAGTAGGTCACAGAATCTAATGGGTCACCAAATACGGTGTATGACTTCTTGGTGAAAATGCATTCTGAGATACTCAGTCAGCTCCCACTGAAGCGAAAAGTCCACGGTCAAAAATGCTGAAGTGGCTGAAAAACAGTGGCAGTAAACCATTAAGCCCCCCCAAAGAAAGTCGCAGGGACAGCCAAAATCATGAAGATGTGTTGTTATCTTTCTCCCACGGCTCCTGGTCGCATCCACATCATCTATCCAAGTAAATTAACCAGCTTAGCTAGCTAGCTATTGAAATGTGGTTGTGATGCCCTGCTTAGCTATATAAAATGTGTCCTGCGAGGTGTCATTTTTTTTTCTCCGACAGCACGAGAACAGTTGTCATTAACGTTATGCGCAACCATTACGCACAGCAGCACATTTAAAACATCACGATAACCTAACTTAAAGATAAAGTAAACCATCATGGTGATATCTCAGTCATCACTATTAAATGTCAGAAGGATGATCAATGATTAATTTTATAGTGCTCATATTGAAACAGACTTTACAAACTTCACAAACCTAGTGTGTGTGTGTGTGTGTGTGTGTGTGTGTGTGTGTGTGTGTCTTCAGCCTGTCAGGCTGTCTGATCACAGAGGAAGGCTGTGCTTCTCTGGCCTCAGCTCTGACATCCAACCCCTCCCATCTGAGAGAGCTGGACCTGAGCTACAATCATCCAGGAGACTCAGGAGTAAAGCTGCTGTCTGCTAGACTGGAGGATCCACACTGCAGACTGGGCACTCTCAGGTATGAGCAGACAACAAGAGCTCACACACTGTTTCTCTGTCACAAGCTGAGAACTGTTGGTTCACAATCTGTACCAGCAGCACTGCTGATAACAGTGAAGACAGTACCTGATGTGCTGAGAGTCCCTGTCCCCACTGAGGCTGACCTACAAACTAATATCAGACCAGGATCGTGCTGATCTTGTAACCGCACCTACAATACACATCATTCCTGTTTTAAGTGCAAATTAGAACTTCATGATCTTAATGCATGTCTCTATCTCATTCATTCTACAATCTTATTCTTACCTGACATTAATCCTGATATATATGTGTAAGCAGGGAGATCTGTTACATCAAACCAAGCACTCCAAATCTCTCTTTCTAAACTGCATCAACAAATGACAAGTGTGTTTTAACGTGAGAGTTAGAAGAGTAAAATACAGTGAAAGAAAAAGCTTTGTAGGAAACAACAAAAATGAGAAATTTGCTCTAAAGTTTATCTTAATGTGGAGAGGTGTTGTCAATGGCTCCTCTGACCCCAGGCTCACTGCACAGGCTGCAGCTA
This sequence comes from Scomberomorus guttatus, assembly GCA_038419695.1. Classification (NCBI taxonomy): domain Eukaryota; kingdom Metazoa; phylum Chordata; class Actinopteri; order Scombriformes; family Scombridae; genus Scomberomorus; species Scomberomorus guttatus. The sequence goes on along the minus strand of CM076447.1, from coordinate 1,006,353 downwards.
CAGAGATATTCCCCTCTGAAGTTTTCTACACAAGCCTCTTGTTGGCTAACCAATCACTGAAGGCCAAAGTCAGGGGCATATGTGCATGTGCTTCTGGGCTACTACTCCAACTGCCGAGGCACCAAGCTGGCTCTAACGTTAGCTGCTGGGAGACTTTACTATAGCTGTGTCCCAATTCAGGGGCTGCATGCTTTGAAGGATGCGGTCTACAAAGGCGTGTCCTTTGTAGACCGAGATGAAGCGGGTGGCGCTGATGCAAACCCGCTGATTTGCGCATAGCCGTGAAAACAAGGACTGTAATCAGATGTGAGATCTGGTGAACAAAGTCACATATGACTAAATGTAATAAACAAAAGTTTATTAAGCTTGATCTGGATTTTATCCAGATATGAGACTTTTGAAATGTTGAGTGTACATGGCACCAGAGTGCAGCTGAGCAGCTAAACAGTATCAAAAAATTGGCGGTATCATAGTGATGGTGCAGAAAAGAACTTTTTTTTCCCCCACTTGAAAAAATCCCCAAATGAACCAGAATAACCAGTGATGCAGCGTCCAGTTGTTCTGAGAGTGAATCTGTTAAATTATATAAGACAACAGGTAGTGTGATCAGTGATCTTCTGATCCAGTTTGAACCCTGCAGACCTCTGAGGTCGGTCAGCTCTGATGCTTCTTCACAGAATACAAACATGCTGAAGCTGCTTTTATGTGTTTATAAATCCAACTGTTTTGTCTAAATGTTGGATCTGAGTGAAGTTTATGAAGATCATTGATGGAAACTTCTGAAGGTTCATTCTGACTTTGTTTCTTCCTCCAGGGTGGATCATGGTGGAGAGCAGAGGCTGAAACCTGGTCTGAGGAAGTGTAAGTGTGTGTTCACTTTGATTCATGAAAACAAGGCAGCACATGTTAAAGTAGTTTAAATCAAAACCTGGTTTATCTGCATTCAATTCTCAGTTTGAAAGAAGATCCAGAAAAAGTCATTAGGTTTTCATCTCATTCAGTCAGTCTGTTAATAAATCAACAAATAAACCATCAGGTGTGTTGATGATAAACTGCTGCTGTATTGTGTCTCATTCTCTCCATCAGATGTTTGTGAACTCACACTGGACACAAACACAGTCAACAAATACCTCAAACTGTCTGACAACAACAGGAAGGTGACATATGTGGAAGAGAGGAGGCCATATCCTGATCATCCAGAGAGATTTACTGTCTATTATCAGCTGCTGTGTAGAGATGGTCTGACTGGTCGCTGTTACTGGGAGGTTGAGTGGAGAGGAGAGGTTCTTATATCAGTGAGTTACAGAGGAATCAGAAGGAAAGGAAACAGCACTCACTGCAGGTTTGGAGGGAATGATCAGTCCTGGAGTCTGAGGTGCTCTGATGGTGGTGGATACTCTGTCTGGCACAATAACACAACAAAAGACCTCCCCTCCTCCTCCTCCTCCTCCTCTGTCTCTAACAGAGTAGCAGTGTATGTGGACTGTCCTGCTGGTACTCTGTCCTTCTACAGAGTCTCCTCCGACACACTGATCCACCTCCACACCTTCAACACCACATTCACTGAACCTCTGTATCCTGGGTTCTGGTTCTGGTCTGGTTCATCAGTGTCTTTGTGTTCACTGTATGAGGAAGAATCTCCTCCTGTGTAGAGAAACACTCACACTAATGACAAACACAGGACATTGAAATTTGCTTTCACACTAGTTGTGAAATGTGACTAAGGAGTTGAACATTTGTTTCTGTAAAATTGAATAATTTGCATTTACAGCCTCTATGTGCCATGTTTGAAGAACTGCATCATCATGAAATTGTAAATAAGAAAGTTTGCAGGTTATAGTGTACTTGTGTATTTAGGTTATATTCATGTATATTCTTAAACAGGTTTGTGTATGTTGGTTAATTATGCAGGGGATTGTGTGGTTTTCTGCTGCTATGGGTTTTTGCTCCTGTGGAACCCATCTGGCACTGGGGGGACCTTGATTTGCCAGACAAGCCTTCAAGCCTGTTGGTGAGCATCCCTGCATTTCCCTGGGCCGTGTTGCTACTGTGCCCACCAGTTCCAGAACAGGTCCAGCTGGCTCTCGTTGATCTCCAGTCACAGTCTGTGGGCCCCCGGTGCCGGCTCCATCCAGGCCAGCGCAAGCTCCGGCCCTCACTGTGCTGGTGTTGAACCGGTCTGCTGCTCCAGCCTGGCAGACACCCCTCCAGCCAACTGGCAGCATGTTAGCCACCAGCATGAAATCTACTCAGCCTGTTAGCCCCCAGCAGCCAAGATATCCTGTTTCCACTGAGCCTGTCACTCCTCCTCTGCCCTTCAGCCTGTACCTGGGTCTGCTAGCCGCCAGCCTGTCTCCCAGTCTGCTAGCTCTGGGCCTGCTAGCCTCCAGTCTACCTCTGCCCCTGAGTTGACTAGCCTCATGCCTGATCTTGCCCCAGTCCCTGCAGACTGTGTACAGTATGAACCGGCTAGACATGGACCCACCAAACATGCTGAAGAAGGTAAAAGAAGTTTTGTATGCTGTGGAGCAATTCTCTGCCTACTGCCATGAGACCTCCAGCAGTGAGCAGAAGAATGCAACTTTTTCTCAGACACGCAACCTTATTTTGTCCAAGCCGTGGCTGCCGGAACTTCTGCCTAATCTGAAAGAGGTCGTGAACACTTATGCTGCTGATCCAGTTTTGGCTCCGGGTGGTATCCTGCCTGCCCCAACAATACCCTGTTCCCGTGCTGCAGCAGTCTGTTTCCCTGGCTCCTCTGGTTCACCAGCCGGTCTCCCAGCTGACACAACCTGCTCCCGTGCCCGAGGCCTAGCTGTCGGCCAAACCTGCCAACGCCCTGCCAGACCTCTAGCAATCGTCGGTTTCCGCCAACCTCCTCCCAAACCTTCAGCAGTCGGCTGTCTCCACCGACACCCTACCAACGACCAGCTAGACCTCCAGGCAAAGTTTATTCATATATATTCTTAGATGGGATTATTTGTGTTTTTTTTTCCCTCTCTACACCTGCCCGGCTCCCACTGTCTTCCCCAGCCTATCAGCTTCTTTCCCGTTCTCCTGTTCATCTCTTCATTCCCCTCACTTGAGTTTCTCCACCCATCTCCTTGTTAGTTCAGTTAGTATTTTAAGTCCTGGTTTTCAGTTTAGTGCTGTTGGATCCTTTGTTCTGCTCTGCCTGCATTATCATGAATAGAGATTCTTTAGTTCCTGCTACTCTACATGACAAGTTGTGGAGTAAACAATATTTTGCCCAAAGTTGTTTATAGTGTCATCCTCATCCCCTCGTTGACCTTTTCCAGATGACTTCACCAATTCCTCCATCCGCACATGCCCAGTAGAAGGAGAATTACCAGTTTTGGCATTTAAATGTGGACAGAGGTATTTGCAGAAAGGAGTTGAAACTCAAATATAAAATAGCATTTTAGAATTTAGACTTCATGTAGACAGTCATAGTGTCCACTTAAGACTACACTGTGAAAGATGGAGGACAAAGTCCACTGTCCTTGTCCTGTGTAAAATGGTCAGTCTGAGGTAGACAAATGAAGTTAGTATCTTCCAAAATTAGTCAAATTCCCCACAGCTCAGTAAGGAAACACAAAGAGGACATTCTGTGATTAAAAAGACGGCTGAAGCCTCATTATCTTCAGCTGAAATTTAGAGGCAGTTTTAATGAGACATGGTTGAGAGGCTTGTCTGTGTTCAGAGTCTGAATGTGACCAATTCAAAAGGAAAAAAGGCAAGAACACAGAGGACAAACTGAGTCGCTTCCAGCAGTTCAACAGCAATAACAAACCAGACTGAGTGAGTTTGACGGGTTTAACTCTGCAGGCTGTTTGTGGAGGTCACAGTGAGCTGATGTCATGTATACTGAACGTATCCTCGAACATATAGAGTGACCTCTGACCCTGTCTATGCCTGTGACAACCAGCTCCTATGATATCAGATATAGTAGTACACTGATTGTGCTGCACTTTCAGTTACAGAAATGTTTTGCAGCACAAAACAATGTAATAAGAAAATAACTCCAAGAGATGACAAAAATAAACTAAAAGTATTTAACAGCAAACAAGACAAACAATAATTTCTGTGTTTAAGATGATTTATCCTCTAAATGTAGAGAAGCTTCACTTGACTCTCTGTATCATGTTTTCAGCTTTCAATCATCCGGCAGTTCTGGTATCAGCTGGCATTCAGCCTGCGGAGGAAACAAACAGCCAATCAGCATCAGAGAGAAATAAAGCTGAGTCACTGCAGTTCAGAGATTCAAGTTGTCTGGTAGTATACCAATGAATTAGAGAATTACAAGTTGCTTAAAGATGATTGTAGTGAAAATGGCAAGAACACATTTAAATATTAAAACACATCTGATGAATTTTTATGTTGTATACTAAAAGACTTAGGCTTTCTGAACAGGAGGACAGAGGCCTTCGTGAAATTTAAGTTGACAATCTCACAAATTTTATTACACCACATAAAACCTTTGGAGGAGTATCCTGTATGAGTCCAAACAATATACCATTAATCAAACAGGAATAAATAACAGTTATCAAACTCTGTAATTTGCTGGTTATCTCCAGTGACTTCATAGATTTTACAAAATCAAGTGTAAGAAACCTAAGAAATTTCTGTTCCATCTGCTGACCCCCTGTGAAATTATCCCGAACATACCCTGCAAATGTTAATTTTTAATATTAGTATAGGAAACATTAAGCCAACTGTCCTGTCTGCTTCCTTTGACCCCTTTATTTAGTGTTTTAATGCCACCGATCACACACCTCAGCTGTTGTCACGGCAACTACAACAGAAATAATTAAGAAATAAATTCAAGAGGCAGTAGTAAGCATTACAAAGACCAGAACACAGAACTGCAAAACATCTTAACACCACCACACACACTGGGGTAAAAATAAAGGCTGTGGAGGAATGTGACAGGTGATAATCAGTCAGCACAGATAAACTCTGTCACCTCACTGCTTGAAAAGCTGCTGGTAAACCAGTTCACCAGTAAGACTGCTGGTTTATCATCATTAAAGGACAGGTTCATAGTTTCAAGTTTTTTTGTGTCTTAAACCAACAGTCAGGAGCCCAAATGAAGAGTGAAACCTGTTTTTCTTGCTGTAATCATTCCTCCTGTTCATACTGACCATTAGAAGATCCCTTCATAATGCACTTACAATGGAAGTGATGGGGGACAAAAAAAACAGTCCTCCTTCTGTGCAAACATGGATTTCAAAGTTTATCTGAAGCCACTGGGGAGGGAAAAATCAGTTGTAAGAGATTCCTCTTACTGTGCAGCTACCATCAGATTCACTCACCTGTGAATCATTTAACTGTTCTGCAGATCTGAACACAGACATGAAACATGTTTATCATTCAGATAACAATCACACTTTTAAGTTTTCATTATCAAAGTAATCCAGTGACAGTTGTCTGCACAAAATTTCATAATGTTTGCAGGAAGGGACAGGAGGTATGTTAGGGATTGTGTCAGTAGATGGAAGAGAAATTTCTCAAGTCTCTCACACTTGTTTCGTAGGCATTTTAGTTGAATTTAAAATTGGAAAAAAAGTTTTATTTGTAACACAACTGAAGTCACTGGGGATCATCAGCAAACTACAAAGTTTCATAACGTCTCTTGTTTATTAACTTTATATTATTCCCTATTTGATTTATGGTAATATTGTTTGGGTAAACACATACCCCCCTAATCTTCATAAACTTTATTTGCTGCAAAAATGATTTGTAAGACTTTCTCAAACTCTAACGAGGTCTCTGTCTTCCTGTTCAGAAAACTGAACATTCAGGGCGCCCTGGTGGCCTGATGGTTAAGGAGCATACCACAACGTCCACGGTTTGACGTTGTCATTCCCCACTCTCTCTCCACATCTTTCCTGTTTTTACACCGTCTGTCAATTAAAAGGCAAAAAGCCCAAAAAGTTAACCTGACACGCAAGATTGTTTGTTTGTTACATAGAACATTCTCAGAAGTCGTCCTTGGAAACTGTTTGGAAAAGGGCTGGCATTTTTAAAAAATACTTGGCAGGTGATGAACCATCTGTCTATCACGGGCTAACTTCTTACTGTCGTCACACCTAAACCACGCCTGTAGCTGCCAGTAGTTCCTGACAGGACGCCGACTGGTCTGAACCACTGTTGGTTCAGCCACAAGCACATAACTGAAGCCTGACAAGATGGATTCTCGTGTGATACTGTGAATCCAGGTATTTTTTTTTTAGTATATGACAAATATTCAGATGTGTGTTTATATGTAAATGTTATTGCCTTTTTCTCTACCATCATTGTTTAGCAACTTCTTCAAGCCAAAGTACACGTTATCTCTACAAAATTTTAAAAAAGGGAATTGTCATCACATTTAATTTATGTCCAATTATTTCTTGATGTGTGTGTTTATTAATTATATATCATGCTTTTTCCCTGTATTGTTTTTCGTGCATTTCTTTGTTTTCGTTTCGATTGTTTGCTGATTGGTTAGTTTTTCTGTTCATTTTGTGTTATTGTTTTTCTCCTTAAGTTGAGGGGGGTCTGTGGCTTCTTGACCTCTCCTGACACATCTCACTTTTTATTATCTGGAGAAAAAGTAAAATAAAACAAAATCCATGGCTACACTGCAAAGAAGAGCTGCTAACAGCTGAATCGACCGACTTTTAATGGAGAGTATTGGACAAAAAGTGAACAAATCTGGTGTAAAAACAGGTCTGAAAGAACAGCAGCACCTACGATGAGATTTTGAGGTTTGTGTTTTCATGAATCATGTTTTCAGACTCTTGTTCTTCGCCTCATATCTGTTCGTTCACAGGATGCACAGATACAACCTGACTGCTGCACCAGGGCTGACTGTACTGTACCACTGTGTGCGAGTATGAAGGACCTTGGCAACATTAAGCTAGAATCTGCTTTTCATCCAGTAGCTGAAGTTAAAACCCTTCAGTCACGCTGGAGTCTGTGAGTTCATGTTTTCACTGACAGGAAATAAACCCGTGTTGTGTTGAATCCTCTGCTGCAGTCACCCACCCATGTTTTTATTTGAACTGGAGGTTTACAGGTTCTTATTTCAAGTTCAAAAGCTGCTCCATGAGCACAGATGCATGTGTTATTTTAAAGACATTTGTTTTGTAAGAAATTCTGAACTTATCCTTTAATTAACTCTTGTGTCATGCATCTCTTAAAATGGAAGACCAGGCCAGTGAGAGCCGTCCATAATGCACTGCTGGTGCTGATCGCTGGCAGCAGCAGGAGCAGTCCGGATCCACTGTGTCACACTTTTCCAGAACTAAGTAATTAACAGATTTAATATCTTAAATAAACTTACTTGATTAAAACTTTTGTAACAAAGTTCTGAGTGAATCACATAGAAATATACTTTGAGTACTTTAGTTTGTTACCACATTAGAATGAGTTCAATAACATCACTGTTAACTAAACCTGCATTATATTATCTCTGGCTTCAGCTCATTTCTGTCCACTCAAAATTACGTTTAAGTACCACTTAATTGCTTTCTTAATTAAGTTGCTTTGCGAAACTGGTTTCTGTTATGTTAATAAATGTAAGTATGTAAGTAAAGTTTTAGTACAGCACCTTTCACAGAGCAAGGTCACAAAGGGCTTCCCAAGAGTGAAATTGTTAAAATTAAGACCAAAAAAGAAACATAAGCAACAAAAGACCTTATAAAACATAAAATACAAACACTAGACACTATAGAGGTGAGACAAAGGCCATTTTGAATGAGTGTTCAGTTTTTTGAAGGTGTCAGAGACCACAGATCGTACAGCTATAGGAAGCGCTCCACAGTGTTGGCACCACAACTTCAGCGAGGGACAACCAGTAAGCACTGGTCAGAAGACCTCAGTGACCTACTGGTGATATAAGGCTGGAGCAGGTCACAGATGTACACAGGTGCCTGACCATTCAGGGCTCTATACAGTCATGGACGAAAGTATTGGCACCCCTGGAACTTTTCCAGAAAATGCATCATTTCTCCCAGAAAAGTGTTGTAATTACGAATGTTTTGGTATACACATGTTTATTGGAACAGCACAAAAAAGCAGAAGAAAAAAGGCAAATTTGACATCGTTTTACACAAAACTCCCAAAATGGACTGGACAAAATCATTGGCACCCTATTAAAACTGTGGGTAAATAATTTCATTTCAAGCATGTGATGTTTGTTTAAACTCACCTGTGGCAAGTAACAGGTGCTATAGAAATCAAAACTGAAGCCAGTTAGTGTATAAAAGTTGGCTCAACCTTTGTGTTTGTGCCTGTGTGTGCCACATCAAGCATGGAGAAGAGAAAGAAGAGCCGAGAATTGTCTGAGGACTTAAGAAGCAAAATTGTGGAAAAATAACAATCTCAAGGTTACAAGTCAATCTCCAGAGATCTTAAAGTTCCTTTGTCCACTGTTATAATCAAGAAGTTTATAACCCATGGAACTGTGGCAAATCTCCCTGGATGTGGACGGAAGAGAAAAATTGATGCAGAATAGTTTGTATGGTGGATAAACAACCTCAGTCAACTTCCACGCAAATTCAGGCTGTCCTGCAGACTCAGGGTGCATCAGTGTCAGCTCGAACCATACGTCGTCATCTGAATGAGATGAAGCGCTATGGCAGGAGACTGAGGAGAACCCCACTTCTGACACAGACATAAAAAAGCCAGACTGCAGTTTGCAAAAATGTACCTGAGTAAACCTCAATCCTTCTGGGAGAAGGTTTTATGGACAGATGAGACTAAGGTAGAGCTTCTTGGCAAAGCACATCATTCTACTCTTTACAGAAAACGGAAAGAGGCCTACAAAGAAAAGAACACAGTACAAGGTTCAAGGATGTTTTGCTGCCTCTGACATTGGGTGCATTGACTGTTTGCAAGGAATCATGAAATCTGGGGACTATCAAAAGACTTTGGCCCATAATGTAGGGCCTAGTGTCAGAAAGCTGGGTCTGCGTCAGAGGTCATGGGTGTTTCAGCAGGACAATGACCTGAAACATACCTCAAAAAGCACCCAGAAATGGTTGGAGACAAAGCGCTGGAGAATTCTGAAGTGGCCATCAATGAGTCCGGATCTAAATCCCATAGAACACCTATGGAGAGATCTCAAAATTGCTGTTGCGAGAAGGCACCCTTCAAATCTGAGAGACCTGGAGCAGTTTTCAAAAGAAGAGTGGTCCAAAATTCCAGTTGAGGTGTAGGAAGCTTGTTGATGGTTATAGGAAGCGATTGGTTTCAGTCGTTTTCTCCAAAGGGTGCAACCAAATATTAAGTTGAGGGTGCCAACAATTTTGTCTGACCTAATTTTTGAGTTTTGTGTAAAATGTCAAATTTGCCTTTTTTCCTCTGCTTTTTTGTGCTGTTCCAATGCACTTAAAGGAAACAAACGTGTGTATACCAAAACATTTGTAATTACAACACTTTTCTGGGAGAAATGGTGCATTTTCTGGAAAAGTTCCAGGGGTGCCAATACTTTCATCCATGACTGTATGTGAAAACAAGAACCTTAAAATGAATTCTAAACTTGATGGGAAGCCAATGTAAAGATGATAAGATGGGTGTGATGTGAGTCGTCCTGCTGGACCTGGTCTGTAGACGGTCTAGAGACGACTTGCTGAGACAGGTGAAAATGGAATTGTGGTAGTCCAGCCAGGATGATATGAAAGCATGAATAATTATCTCTAGCTCAGGTTGTGATACAACAGAGTTGAGTTTGGCAATGTTTCTTAAATGGAAGAAACATGTACGGGTTAATGATTTAATATGTTGACCGAAGTGCAGCTTGATCAAATATAACAGATTTCTAAGACTGAAGAAAGGGGCCCAATACACTGAGCAACCTTGGAAGCTGCTATCTGAAGCAATGATAAGGCCCTTAGTCTTATCTGCATTTGGCTGTAAGAAGTTGTTAGCCATCCAGCCCTTAATGGCAGTCAGACAACTGTCAGTACAGACAGCATGTTGAGCTTCAAGTGAAAAGTGTAGACAACTAGGTACGTTGTCTAATTCCAAATATGTTAACAAAATTTTGTCATTATGTTGAAAACGGAATCCAGCAGCTTTACGTTTCCAGCAAAACATATTTGCTGTTCCAGTTCAGTCATATGAACATAATTTCCAGCAGACTGGTTGTTTAGCTGCAGAACTTTAACTGGTGTGTTGTGTGTGTTTAACTGGGAGCTGTGGTTCTGAATCTGTTGTCTGAATTCAGTAACTAGTTATTTTCTTCTGTTTTTTTTTTTTTAAACTTCTTTTCTCTGAGCTCAGTCCACAGGGTGTGACAGACAACCGAGAAAGTCGAGGAAAGTCTCATTTTTTTAAGTTGCATTACTACCCATTCATTCATTGGCAATAAAAAACATTAATACATGTACATTGCTTCATAATTCTACATATAGAACCTTTAAAGTTACGTCCACAGAGAAGAGCTGCAGAACTGACCACCAAGTCCGATGAGAGCGAGTGACAGCCATCACAACTCACCTCTCAGTGTTTTTATTCCACTGTATCAGCTCAGTTTGCTTAGCAGCCAAGAGGAAGCTGTTAGTTCTCCTGATGGCTTTATCTACCAAAAACAAAAAGGTTATTACAGTTTTGTTACAGACTGGCTGTCACCTTGTTATACAAACCAGAGTTAATGTTTGAAGGATTGCAGAACTGACTCACATTGAAGTGAATGTGCAGCCTGACAGTTTACATGGACAGCTGTCATCAAGAGTGTTTGTAAGCAGAGTCTCCTCTTGACTCTTTACTCTCCAACTTCAGTTTTCATCTTCCTGTTTCCTTTGTTTTAACTCTTTCTTCCACCTCCCTCTTTGCTCTCTCTCTCTCTCTCTCTCTCTCTCTCACAGTCATGCAGTCAGTATGAAAATGATCTTTAGTTTTACTTTTTGGGGTTTTAGGTGAGTTTGTTTTTGTGATTGTCGTAAATGTTTCACCATTATTACTGCAACAAGTCTCTCTAGTTGAGTCCCTCCTTCTGTCAGATGAACAACATTTATCTTTGAACATGTTTATACAGACTGAGCTGTACAAACACCTCAAGACCCTCTGGGGCCTGCAGGTCTCGGGATGCCTCCTCCTCAGGGTGGAAGTGGAAAGTCACTGCTGTGAAGGTTGCACAGATGTCATGTGTCGGGTGAGGAGGACACTTATCCCAGCATTCCTGCCGGTTAGGCTGCCCCTAGCTGTTTGCCGTTATCTCTCCCACGTGTCGGTGGAGATGAGGAGCTGCTGGATGGCCCTGGGTCCCGCAGAGCCTTGTATGGCCATGGCCCGCTGGGAGAGGGACGATAAGCAGCGCACAGGCTGCTATGCGGCCATGTTTAGAACAATGTCTGTTTCTGTTAAATTTAGAGCAGTTATCGGACGCAGCTCTCCCTTCTGAACGCACTCTCTTCTTCTGCTGCTGCAGCGTCAAGACCAGAGGTGAGTACAGGCTCAGTGAGGGGACAAAAAGGACCCGTTTCCTCTAGGTTTATTCATCAGGAGTAGATATTCATCCAGATGTGAAGGAGATGATTGATCTTTAATGCTGCTGTGATGTAATGTTATAGTGAAGTGATGTAGTGAAGATGTAGTGCTGCAGCGGTCCTGTTGTAATGATATGATGATGATGGCTGAGTAAATGATGTTGTACTGTTGTAGTAATGTTGAAATAATGTTTTGTAGTTAATGTGTAGTGATGTATTGATGTCACTATTGTATTTATGCAGAAAGGCTGTGATAATGTTATGTTGGTTTTGCAGTGATGGTGTAATGTCACATAGCTGCAGTAATGTTGGAATAATGTTGGTTATAATTTTGTATTGATGTAGAAAAGGTAATAATGCTGTAGGGGTTTTGTACTGATGGAGTTGTGTTGTATTGTGAAAGTAGCAGTAGTGTTGTAGTAATATCAGAATAATGTGATAATGCAGTTTTGCAGCCACTTAATGTTGTAACTTATATTGATTGAAGAAAAGTTGTGATAATACTGCAAGGTTGTGGTGGTTATGTAATAGTATGGTAGTAGTAGATGTGATATTGTAGTTTTGCAGTGATCTTAATGTCATAATCTTGCAGTGAAGTGGTAATGGTCACATTCTTTTTGTGTTGAAATACAGAAGAAATGTAGAGTTATGAAGTTAATGTTGAGTTTATGTAGTAGTATGGTGATAGTAATAGTAATTGTGATGTAATAGGTTTAAAGAGAGGTTGTGTACTGACGTACAGTACTGACTATTATGTTGTACTATGATGGTGTAGTGATGTAATAATGTAGTGATAGGTTTACAGGTTTTTTCACTGATGTAATTATGTTGTAGTATGTTAGTGTTTAATGTAGTAATTTCATAATGAGATAATGCAGTTTTGCACTTGTTTTAGTGTTGTAGAGAAGTTGTAATGATTTTGCAGGTTTTGCACTGATGTAGTACAGTGTATGGTAATAGTAATGCAGTTTTGAAGTTCTTAATATCTGCAGGTACTGTTACTTATGCATTAATGTAACTTTCTGTCTGGAGTCAACGATTAACTGAGGCAGATATGACATTGTTTAAATGTTTTTACACAGGATCACATTAGTTTGACACTTATCTTCCTGTTGTCGTTCCATGGTGAAACATTTAAACTTTTAGAAGTTAATCAAATTATTTGAGCAGTAAAAATCTGCCTTTAGATTGAACTCGATGACCTTAAACCTCAGATACAGTGACCTCTAGTGGTGTTTAGTGATTTCAGCTTTAGTTTAGATGGAGCCACAGGTGCAGATGAAACCACAGTGAGGTTTAAGAGACCAGCAGATTTAGTTTCAGATACCGCAGGTTTAAACTTTAAACTGCAGCTGAACTGATAACAGAAGCAGCACCAAACTCTTGGTAGTGTAGTGTTTTGATGTTGAAATGAGACTTGTGATGTTGTTCAGTGGTGTATAGTTTTAGTGATGTGACAGATCACAGGTTATCTCAGCTGCAGGAGGGTTTGGAGGCGTTGAGGAAAACATTTTATGGTCATGTTTGTGATATCGACTCAGCCTTCCTGTCGTCTTCTCTCTTCACTCTATTGAGATATTTTTAACCTTCTCGATCTGCATATCAAACACACACCGCCTTCTGGATGAGCTGCAGCAGCATTATTCTCAAACCTACACACAGTTTGATATCATTTCCAGTATGAACAGTCTCAGAGTCAAAATATCATTGATTCGATCTTTGGTCAGATAGTTCGTGATTTAAATCAAAATTGTGTCAGTTATGGTAAATGGACTGTACTTGTATAGCACCTTTCTAGTCATCCGACTACTCAAAGCGCTTTTAACACTACGAGTCAATTCACCCATTCATACGCTGAATGGGTACAGGGGCTACCATACAAGGTCCCAACCTGCCCATCAGAGGAAATCTAACCATTCGCACACATTCTTACACTGATGGCACAGCCATCAGGAGCAATTTGGGGTTCAGTATCTTGCCCAAGGATACTTCAACATGCAGACTGGAGGAGTCGGAAATCGAACCGCCAATCTTCCGATTAGTAGACGACCCGCTCTACCTCCTGAGCCACAGCCGCCCAGTTCAATTCAATTCAATTCAATTTTATTTATATAGCGCCAAATCACAACAAACGTTATCTCAGGGCACTTTACACATCGAGCAGGTCGAGACCGTACTCATTTATTTACAGAGACCCAACAATTCCCCCCATGAGCAGCACTTGGCGACAGCGGCAAGGAAAAACTCCTCTTTAACGGGAAGAAACCTCAAGCAGAACCGGGCTCTAGGTGGGCGCCATCTGCCTTGACCGGTTGGGTTTACAGCGAAAGAAGGAGGGAGGGGGACGGGGGAAGGGGAGAGGGGGGTGGGGTTGGGAGAGACACAGAGAAGTATAATAACAACAACAACAATAACCATAACAGCAGTAATGTAAGTAGAGCTATGACTTTATAATAATAATAGCAATAATATCAGTAGCAGAAATGGAAGCAGGACATCCACGGGACCACGCCACAGTCCCCACAGCCATGGCCCACCGTTCAGGCGCTGGATCTTCCTGTGAGACGAGAGAGCACAGAGACTCCGGGGAAGAAGTCAAGTTAGTAACATGCATTAAAGGTACATGAAATGGAGAGGAGGAGGAGGAGAGAGGAGAGAGGAGCTCAGTGCATCATGGGATGTCCCCCGGCAGTCTAGTCCTATAGCAGCATAACTGGGGGCCGGTCCAAGGCGAGCCTGGCCAGCCCTAACTATAAGCTTTATCAAAAAGGAAAGTTTTAAGCCTACTCTTAAACGTAGAGAGGGTGTCTGCCCCCCGGACTGAATCTGGAAGATGGTTCCACAGGAGAGGAGCCTGATAGCTGAAGGCTCTGCCTCCCATTCTACTTTTAGTTATTCTAGGAACCACAAGTAAGCTGCATTCTGGGAGCGCAGTGCTCTAGTGGGGTAATAAGGTACTATGAGCTCTTTAAGATATAGAGGCGCCTGACCATTAAGAGCTTTATAAGTAAGGAGAAGTATTTTAAATTCTATTCTGGATTTTACCGGAAGCCAATGTAGTGAAGCTAAAATAGGAGAAATATGATCTCTTTTCCTAGTTTTTGTTAGTACACGTGCAGCTGCATTCTGGACCAGCTGGAGAGTCTTTAGAGACTTGTTAGGGCAGCCAGACAATAAAGAATTACAATAATCCAACCTAGAAGTAACAAATGCATGGACTAGTTTTTCTGCATCTTTTTGAGGCAGGATGTGCCTGATTTTTGCTATATTAAGTAGGTGAAAAAAAGCAGTCCTTGAAATTTGTTTTATATGATGGCTGAAGGACATATCCTGGTCAAAGATAACTCCCAGATTCCTTAATGTGGAGCTGGAGGCCAAGGTAATGCCATCCAGAGTAGCTATGTCATTAGATAATGTGTTTCTAAGGTGTTTAGGGCCAAGCACAATAACTTCAGTTTTGTCTGAGTTCAGTAGCAGAAAATTGGCAGTCATCCAGGTCTTTATGTCCTTAAGGCACACTTGAAGTTTAGTTAACTGATTTAATTCATCTGGCTTCATTGATAAATATAATTGGGTATCATCAGTGTAGCAATGAAAATTTATGGAGTGTTTCCGAATAATATTACCTAAAGGAATCATATATAAGGTGAACAGTATTGGTCCAAGCACAGAACCTTGTGGAACTCCGTGTCTAACTTTTGCATGGATGGAGGATTCATCGTTAACGTGTACAAACTGAAGTCGATCTGAAAAATAGGATTTAAACCAGCTTAATGCAGTTCCTTTAATACCAATTAAATGTTCCAGTCTCTGTAACAGGATGTGATGGTCAATGGTGTCGAATGCAGCACTAAGATCTAACAAGACAAGTACAGAGAGAAGTCCTTTGTCCGATGCAGTTAGGAGGTCATTCGTAACTTTCACCAGTGCTGTCTCTGTGCTATGGTGCGCTCTAAATCCTGACTGAAAATCCTCAAATAAACTATTGTTATGTAGAAAGTCACATAACTGATTGGCAACTGCTTTCTCAAGGATCTTAGAGAGAAAGGGAAGGTTAGATATAGGTCTATAGTTGGCTAAAACACCTGAATCCAGTGTAGGCTTCTTAAAAAGAGGTTTAATTACAGCTACTTTAAAGGACTGTGGTACATAGCCTGTTACTAAAGACAGACTGATCATATCTAGTAAAGAAGTGCTAACTAAGGGTAAGACTTCCTTAAGCAGCCTAGTTGGGATGGGGTCCAAGAGACAGGATGATGGTTTAGAGGACGAAATCATTGAAATTAATTCACAAAGGTCGATTGGAGAGAAACAGTCTAAATATATATCGGGTTTAGCAGCTGTTTCTAAGGTTCCTGAATTGGAGGGTGAATCAGTGCCTGTTGAGGTGATGAATTTTGTCTCTAATAGTTAGAATTTTGTCATTAAAGAAGCTCATAAAGTCATTACTACTGAGAGCTATAGGAATACATGGATCAATAGAGTTATGACTCTTTGTCAGCCTGGCCAAAGTGCTGAAAAGGAACCGAGGGCTGTTTTTATTCTCTATTAATGATGAGTAATAGGCAGCTCTGGCATTACAGAGGGCCTTCCTATATGTTTTAAGACTATCTTGCCAGACTAAACGAGATTCTTCCAGTTTGGTGGAACGCCAAATCCTTTCAAAATTTCGCGAGTTATGAGCTGAATGTCCACAGCACCCAGCTCCAACACGACTCCATTTCAACGTCTGCAGGAAGAGTTTCAGAAGTAGAATGTTGATTCTTTAGCAGACACTTTTTTTTTTTATAGTTTAGAGTTGTTTCTGACATTTCTTGTTTTACAGTAGATTTAAAACAAATTTTGTAGCTCATTCAGATGTGGTGACAGTAGCTTTGTGGCTGTTCTTGAATATATGAATTTTTTTCCTCCTCTAACTTTTTCTGTGATCATTTTAAATGTCCGTAAAGTCGACCTCACAGCACAGCTGCTGTCATTAACCTGGATATTTGTTTATCAGATGGTGCGATCATAAAATAATGACATGATCAACTTGAGGATTTATTGGGATGATTTACATAAAGGGTATATGTACTGTATTTAACTAGTTTTAATATGTTTGTATATATGGGGAACTACATAACACTGCACCTTGCCTGTGGTGTAGTAATCATTTAGATTGGTGGACTGATGAATCACATTTGTTTTCAGTAGACAAATTGAAGATGATGTCGCCATTCTTAACTTTATCCACAACCAGGGGTGGAAAGTAACTAAGTACATTTACTCAAGTACTGTACTTAAGTACAATTTTGAGATACTTGTACTTGAGTACTTCCACTACTTGAGTATTTCCATGTGATGCTACTTTATACTTCCACTCCACTACATTTCAGAGGGAAATATTGTACTTTCTACTCCACTACATTTATTTGACAGCTTTAGTTACTTTTCAGATGAAGATTTGACACAATGGATAATATAACAAGCTTTTAAAATACAACACATTGTTAAAGATGAAACCAGTGGTTTCCAACCTTTTTGGCTTTTGACGTCTTACAAAAAGCAGTGTGTATCTGAATACTTCTTCCAACACTGAGAGACAGAGAGAGACAGACAGAGAGAGAGAGAGAGAGACATATTGTATATACAGAGAGAGGGAGGCAGAGTCACAGCCAGACGGTTGAACAGACAGCAGTGTGCTGCTTTAGTGGGGACAGTTTCTCTCTCACTGTGTTGTTTCTGCTTCTTGTCACCGTCAGATCATCCGACGGGTTTTTGTTGGTTTACTGGACGTTTTATTGTCTTCTTCAGTGTTTCTACCACCAGGATGAAAACTGCTGTTTTTGTGGAGATCCTGAGAAAAAAGTTCTGAAAAACTTCAATGATTGTTTTGTTTTTCTGTCAAAGATCCTGAAACTGTTTGAGTGACGGTAGGTTTCTGATTTTCTACTGATGCTTCAGGACAGTATAAAATATACATGGTATACAAAAGCGTTATATATAGTTTGATGTGTAAGAGTGAGTCATGACACTGTAGTATAGCAGTACAGATATATTTAATCTGTACTGATGTATACAGAGAAGTGTTACTGGTTTTGTTGTGTCCTTCAAGCTTTCAGGTTCATGTAAGTTTAATGAATGACCGTTTTAAATTTACATACATACAATAATCTGATAATGTTCAGTCTAGGTTGAGAGCAGTGCACATTAATGCGAGCGATCGATTAAACACATTTACAGACAAGGATCATGAATTAATTAAAAAAAAAGATATAAAAAATGATATAAATATTTATGGATGTCAGTTAAGAAAAAAAAAGTGTATTGATCTGGTTCTAAAATAAAGCATCTTTGCCATTATCACTTAACCAAATGATTATCTGTCAGTTAGGAAATTAATGATGGATTAATTCCCATCCAAAGAGATTTCTCAAATAGTTTATTCACAATTAACAGTCTGAACACCTGAAATGATTTGATGAACAAGGTAACTTGTATTTATTTATGAGTTAAATGATTGATTAGTCCAAAGATGGATCAATCAACTAAAGAGCTAATCATAAGTTAATAATAAAAGTATTAAAATAAACACTAAGCTTAATTTAGTGTATAATTAAATACATTTATTTAAGAGATATTGTTTGGACTTCTTTGCTCATTTATTGTGTGTCTTTTAGAGTTAATCAGCCCTAAATGTGTTTAGTTAGTTCAGTTTAACCTGCGAGAGTTTCCAGTAGCTCCTGTAACACTGAGTCTACACAGGAGGCGTAGCATGAGCAGCAACTTTAGTAAGTTCAGTGGAGCTGTTAGCAGACTGTGCAGAGAGCTGTATTGATTCAAGTAGGGAGGGAAAAAAAAAAAACATGTTGCTGAAATGCTTTCTGTGCAGACACACATTAACATGTTTTTCTGCTATGGAGGAAATAAATTCCTGATAAGTGAAAGTGAGAGCAGATGGAGAGCAAAGAATTACCAGTGAAACTGAATGTCATGATGCTTCCAAGAGCCCGACTGGAGAGAGTGTCAGTATGTGACTAATAAGGACTTAGGCTGCGACTGATTATTTTGATCAACGATTAATCTGTGGATTGTTTTCTTGATTGATGAAATTTTGTCCATAAAATGTTATGATTTCCCAATACCCAAGGTGACATCTTCACATCTCATTTTGTCTGATCAACAGTCTAAAACCCAAAGATATTCCGTTTTCTATCACATGTGACAGAGAAACTTAAGATCTTCACATTTGAAAAGCTGAAACCACCAAATATTTGGCATTTTGATTATCAAAATAGTTGCCGGTTAATTTTCTGACTAATTAATTGCTGCAGCTCTAATAAGCAAAAAAAGAAGTAGGTACACCTAAAAACATACTTGGACAAGCTCCACAAATGTGGAATTTACTGCTTATCAAGCGATTTCATGTTTCTGTCAGGTATTGCAGAGCAGGTGGACCCAAATGCAGAGACCAGAAACGGGGCTGAAGAAAACCTTCTTTAATTCTGGGACTGGCACACAGAAAGCAACAGCTGGCTTGGCTTGGCTTGGCTTAGCTTAGCTTAGCTTAGCTTAGCTTAGCTTAGCTTAGCTTAGCAGGACGAACAGAACAGCACAAACATAAAGAATTGACTCAATGTAACGTTAAATACAAACTGAACTAATTGGACAACAGGGAACAGGTGACAACACACAAGGGTAGGCTGGGAGTGATTGGCTGGGAAAGACACTGGGAGCAAAGCAGGACTGATGAGGCTGATACAGGACAGGTGAGAGGAAAACACAGAGCAGGGCTAACGAGGGTAACACAGGGCAGGTGAGAGGAGGAGCACACGAACACACAGCGAAAGGGAAACACAGAGCAAACCAAAACCCAGAAAACACCACTAAACAACCCAACATAAACCAAACTGTCTCTGAATAAATGAACCTAGGAACCCAGAACAACAAGCTAACCAATAATCTAAATATCTTTCCAAGAAACAAATAACATGAAACAGCAAAACCAAATGACCAAAAGGACTGAACAGAAGAGCAACACAAGAAACCAAAAGAACACAAAGAGCCTCAAAACCAAGAGACCATGACAGTTTCATGTTTTAGGAATAAAAAGGCTTCAAAGATCAGGACTATTTCTGGTTTTATACTATCTCAAGGAAACGTTCCCAATCTTAAAAAAGTCTGAAAAAGGGGGACCCTCCTAAAGAGAATATACTGTGGAACAAAAGCTTGTAGAACTAAAGGGAGTGTTGACTCCTTACATGTTCATGTCGGCCCAGTTTCAAACATGGACAGAAACTTAAACTCCTTCTGTGTCTTGCAGGGTAAAGGGAGCGCAAGCATCACCATGAGCCGAGCCGGGACCTCATCACTATTCTCCTACTATCAGCTGCTTTTCTTGTCAACTATCATCTCAATTGAAATTCCATATTCAGCAGCAGGAGGATCTACTTTGACCCTCACATCTAATAGCACAGTCAGCAACAACACCAAATGTGGTGGGAGTACCGAATGCATAGAGGGCGTTATCCTGCCGGTGTGGAAGCCAGTCAACCCGGCATTCACGGACCGCCTCGCCAGAGCCACCATTTACTTTGTGGGGTTGTTTTACATGTTCCTGGGCGTCTCCATCATCGCTGATCGTTTCATGTCGTCCATCGAGGTCATCACCTCGCAAGAGAGACAGATCACCATCAAGAAGCCGAACGGTGAGAAGATCACCACGACAGTACGCATCTGGAATGAGACAGTGTCCAACTTGACCCTGATGGCACTGGGTTCCTCCGCCCCTGAGATCCTCCTGTCAGTCGTGGAGGTTTGTGGTCACAACTTCGATGCTGGTCAGCTGGGCCCGAACACCATCGTGGGAAGTGCTGCCTTCAACATGTTCGTCATCATTGGCCTATGTGTTTATGTCATCCCTAATGGAGAGACCAGAAAGGTGAAGCACCTCCGGGTGTTCTTCGTCACTGCTACCTGGAGCATCTTTGCATACACCTGGCTTTACCTGATCCTGGCAGTCTTTTCTCCAGGTGTTGTTGAGATATGGGAGGGGCTCCTCACACTCTTCTTCTTCCCCATTTGTGTTGGATTGGCTTATGTGGCCGACCGCAGACTTCTTTTCTACAAATACATGTACAAGCGATACCGAGCAGGGAAGCAGAAAGGAATGATCATCGAGACAGAGGGAGAGCCGGAGCTTCCCTCCAAGGTCGACATCGAAATGGACAGCAAAATGCACAACTCCCACGGTGAGGAGTTCATCGACGGAGAGATGGGTTTTGATGTGAAGGAGCTGGAGGAGGATGAGGCCCGCAGAGAGGTGGCCAGGATCCTGAAGGAGCTGAAACAGAAACATCCCGAGAAGGAGATGGAGCAGCTGATGGAGCTTGCCAATTACCAAGTTTTAACCCAGCAGCAGAAGAGTCGTGCTTTCTATCGCTGTCAGGCAACCAGGATCATGACAGGAGCCGGCAACATCCTGAAGAAACACGCTGCCGATCAAGCCAAAAGAGCCGCCCAGCACGATATCTGCACTGAGGTTTCAGGGAATGAATTTTCCTCCAAGCTTTTCTTTGACCCTGGCTCCTACCAGTGTCTGGAGAATTGTGGCAGTGTAGCGCTGAACGTGGTGCGTCGTGGTGGAGACCTAACAAGCACAGTCTCAGTGGATTACCGGACTGAAGACGGCACCGCAAACGCTGGCTCAGACTACCAGTTCACTGAAGGAACTATTGTGTTCAATCCAGGCGAGACAGAAAAGGAAATCCGCATTGACATCATTGATGATGACATCTTTGAGGAAGATGAGCATTTCCTGGTTCACCTCAGCAATGTGAAAGTCGTATCAGAGGGTGCTGGCTCAGACGAGGCTAACCACGTGGACACCCTCGCAGGTTTGGGCCTGCCATGCACGGCCACTGTCACCATCTTCGATGACGACCATGCAGGGATCTTTACATTTGAGGAGCCCGTGGTGACCGTGAGTGAGAGCATTGGGGTGATGGAGGTGAAGGTGATCCGGACCTCAGGAGCTCGGGGTGTTGTGGTGGTGCCGTACAAAACCATGCAGGGGACGGCTAAAGGAGGCGGCGAGGACTTTGAGGACACGCATGGAGTCCTGGAGTTTGAGAACGATGAGATCTTGTAAGTACAAATCTTTGAACTTTAAGGTTCCCTGATAGTTCTGCAAGGCACTCTGAGTATTAGAGACTTTGTTAGTGTCAACACAAAAATTAAAATATCAGTATTTTCTACACATTTCAGTATATCAACAAGAGACTTGGTAGGCATCATTTTAGACACTATTATAGAAATGGGCGGATGTATGAATATATTGGACCTCGTGGATTGTGTGTGAAGTGACATTTTGAAAAAGGGTCCTAAATTTCATATATATAATGATAAAGTGTTTTATCACAATAATATAATTTGTGTTCATGAGAAGGTGTCGATTGTTGGACCAACAAACAAACTGAACCATCACAAGAAACCACAAAACTCTTCAAAATATGTGATGGTACCTCTGCACAGCTGTCTTGTCTCATGCTGTCTGTCTGTCCTTTTCTCTCATCATCTGTATCTGCTACTGAGCTGTTGATCACGCTCTGCTTTGCTCCAGCTGATTGACATAGTACGATGACGACTCACCGTTTTATACATAATGTATCTGTAAATTGAGAGACAGATTTTTTCACACATTGATAAACAAACACAAGTGACTAACAGCTCCTCTGCATTGGACAGATTCACAGAGGCAAAACTGTCTGATTGGGTCTGTTCAATATAATGTTTAAGGGTCAGGAAACTGGTAAAAACACTATCAGCTCTTTTTGGTCAGAGTAAAACAGAAAAATGTACCAAATATGGAACACAGCAAGGCATCTCCTCTGAAGTGTGATTAACATTCATCAGTCTAATGTTGACAGGATGTACCTTCACGACTTCAGTCAAGTGTCGGACAGAACAGGACTGTTACTGGTGAAACATTAGAAAATTTTGCACCATACAACTTCTCAGTGTTCAGGTGGAGATTATTGATACTCTGCCAGTGTTCAGCACAGAAAACGGTTTTATTTGGTTTCTTGTTGAGCTGAATTTTGTGACTTCTGGTCGTTAAGAACTCATCTCAGTCAAACATACAGTTCATGGCTTTTAGATTTATATGTTACCTTAAAGCTTCAGTCACGCCAACATTTAAAATGACAAAATTTTGCTGCAAATGCAGTTCATTTCAATGGAATCGCTGTGATCAGTGGATTCTCCTGCAGGAGGTAAATAAATCCACAAATTTGCGCTGTTGACCTATAGCAAACCGTCTTTACAGAGCTGACCTCTGAGTGCACTGAGAGCCAGAGTCCAAAATGGAGGAAGCTATCGTAGCTTGTTAGCTTTGTTGTTAACATCCAGTTTTATTGAAGCTCCTCTGTCAGAGTGAAAACTGTTCCACAACAGAGAAATGGTTTACACACAGTTAGGAGACAGGAGTCTGTGATACTAATACGTCTTTTTAAGGAACAGTATGAACTTATTGTCACATTGGCGATGGAACAAAGTTAATGAGCGAATGAGTTTGCAAACTGACTGTTAGCAAGCTGGTTATCATTATTTTCCCTCATCAACAGCTTTTCATTGAATGAAATGGTGAACACAAAGTGTCAGTAAACAGAATAGTAGAGAGAAAATAGAGAGATGTTTGGAGAACTGTTTTGACTGATTAGCCAACTTACTAGTTAGCCATTAACTCACATTTCACCATGTAGCCCTGGGAGGACTCACTGCATTACCAAGCTTCTACAACTAAATATTTTGCAAAACTTGCAGTTTCATTTTGACGTACCACTTTCAGGTGTGACCCGGCCTTTACACTACGTTTACCATGCTGTTTGTATGTCATCTTAGCAACATACGCCATGTGATTTTGTTGTTTCCGCAGATGCCATTGATTTTATTTGCATCTAATCATAATGTCAAAACCATCCTGTCCTGACATCTGGACTTCAATGTGAAAAATCAGAGTGAACTTTCATTGCTGGTCGATTTTCTGCAGATTATTGATTCACTGATTCATTGTTTAGTCTGTAAGTTGTCAAAAAATAGTGAAAAGTGACAGTTCAACTAAATGACCAACAGGTATTGAACAGGGGTTTATTAAAAGAAAACTGTTCCTATTCTTGGTGCTACAATAGCTCCTCCTCCTCAGGGTCATGTGACTGCTAGCTTCAGGTTTACATGCCACACATAACGGCTGCTGGCAGACTCTTTCCATGCCTGCGGGCAGCAGGAATGAAATGACAACAGATTTATTTCCAGAGCATAAACATGGCTGGTCGGTGTGAAGGAAGAGGACGTATGTTGAAATGGAAAAGGTGCCAGGCTCATTCTTTGGTTTTAGTTTATTAATGAGGACGCTGCCCTACATTTACACACAATGAGCTGCTGGAGAGCCTTATATAGACCGCTGGAGTTATCAGCCCGGTACCAATGATACATCAGCTGGACTATATTATTGTCTGATATTGGATTACTAATATTAGTATCTCCATTTACTGTATATTTAGGGTGTTTATTAGAAACAGGCTTATTCTCCTGTTTTATACATATATTTATAAATATATTTGATCATATTTTAGTAAGATGTTTAGTAAGATGTTTTCTCATCTGCTCATATTTAATCTGGTGTTGATGGAAACTCAACTCTTCATCCAGAAAAAATCTCAAATTTAAGGCAACAAACTTTAATGAAATGTGTAGCTAAAAACCTTTGTGGTAACACTATCATTTATCAGTACATAAACAGTTAATATGTAGTTTATAACACATTATAATGTAGTTATAAGCTGATATATGGACATTTTAAGTATTATGTACAATATTTATTATAACTTCTCCTATGATCACATATTTTATATTATTACAGCTGTGTTTGACTATATTGTCATTCATTATCTGTTTACACAGCAGCAAACACTTCTGGGTGTCCACAGGAGGAGTTATAGTTGTTGACTAATACATTTATAAACACTTATATCTGCTGACAACTACATTACAGTGAGTTATAAACCATTTATTAACTGCATATATACTGATTATTAATGAGAAATAGGAGGATTTATAGTGTTGCCACTTTGGTTAACTTACTCTAAGTTAATTAAATCTGTATATGTTGTTCTCACTTGAAATTTTCACTTTACTTGAATTTTCTAAACAAGGATAAGAAATAGTTTGTTTGCCCATGGACAAGTTCAACTCAAATATCCTGCGTCAGTGCATCTTTCTTTAATGATCGGAGGATTGGAGGATCACAACAGGCGTGTGAACGTCAGGCTCAGACAGCAGGACGAGGCCTGCAGGCATGCTGAGGAGGCAGGGACGCCATCTGCTGCTCCTCCTCCAACGTGTCGCCTCTTCACCAACAGACACAAAACCAGCGTCTAAAACTGAACCAGCCAAAGTCTGCAAGGCTCTTCTTCTACTGACAAGAGCACGAGCCTCAGGGGTCAAACTGTGACCTGTTTCTGCATGCTGGGATGAACTGTAAAGATAGCAAAGCAAGCTGTAAACACACTGATACATAATCACATCATAGAGTAGTTGTGGCAAACACAAAGTTGGTGCCATTAAACCGTTTCAGAAGAAGAGGAAGCAACGAGATGACGTCATTAACAGAGCGGCAGTCAAAGATGGAATGATGGACGATGGAAAACATGATGGAAATATGACATTTCAAGTCACGTTTATAAGATCTGAAATCATCTGAAACTGGAAACCAGATTATTTTGAGTTGAATTAACTTCAATAAAGAATCAATAATCAATAAAACTTTACGTTACAGCATGAAAATATAATCACATATATAAAACAAAAATATAAAAGACAGTTATACATGAAATCATCCATAAAGTGAAACAAGTAAAACAGTTAAAAAACAAGCATAAAGTCTGGCAGAGACAACAGATCTGTACTATTTAAACAGATTGTTCCAAAGTATCAGGAAGTTTAGTGGAATAAAAGTCTCTGTGTCCTCTATCAGATCGACATCCTGCTGTATTCAAAATCACCATCATATGTTGTGATTTCAGTCACATTTCTCTCTTTAACTCAGCCGCACATGTTTGGTATCTTTGGAAACTAGAGTTCCCATTGAGGATCTTTGGGCTTGAACAGAGCTGCTTTGTGTGACAGGTGCTTCACTCCGCTGCTGTTTATGTGGACCAAAGTGTTTGAGTGTGATCAGGTTACAGAGCTGTGTTCTCTCAGCTGTTTGTGCGACACGATGGACGCTGCTGCTTCCATCAAACCTCCAGCATTTAACTAACCATCTGTTACATCTGATTGGCCAGGAGCTAATGGATGCAGGTGTTTCTTGTTAATGTCATGGAAAGCAGAGGTTTGTTTAGCATGAACGTTTTTCTGCAGCAGTGTTTTTGGTTGGTTTTGGTTTTTGTTTCAGCTGCTTCCCCCTGATTCCAGTATTTATGCTAAGCTAAGCTAACCACTTCCTGACTTCAGCACTGTACTGAACACACAGACATGAGACTGATATAAAACTCAAAATCTTCTGAAAAGAGACGGAAAACATGTTTTGAACATGCATGACCCCAGTGAACTCTCATCGGTCCAGGTAGATCACAACTTTTCAGAAAGGTGTTGTGTAGTGATCCTTTAAAGGGAAACTCCACCAGTTTTACACATCAGACGTACGTGTGCTTGCTGCCGAAATTTTGCCAGTGAAACATGAAACAGACTAAATACTGAAATGGCAGTTAGATAGAAAGTGCTGAAAGAAGTTTCAGTTTAGGTGTAAAAATGGAATGAAGTCAGGAAAGCAGTTGAAATGTCATTTGAATAACAAGAAGTGTAAAAAAAGGAGTTTGAAAGATGCCGCTGTTTACCTGCAGGGAGGCTTTAATGAAAGACACTTTCCAGGTGCATTATTTGGTCATTCTTTTTTAAATTTGTCTCTTGTGATTCCCCCAACTTTATGGAAGTGACACTGAATCAATGAAGTGCTGCTTTAATGAGTTTCTTTCTTTTTTCCTGAAGTGGCTGTAAGGCTCTCTTTATTCTATCTTTTACCAAACCTCGGAGCAGTGACTCTGAGTTGCAAATGTCTTTTGTCGTGCTGTTAGCCTGAACTGGCCGAGCTGCTGGTGTGTTGGGCAGATAAACATCACGCAGCAGCCGATGTTCCCCTCTTCCTTATTAGGGCAGCCTCTGTTCAGCAGCAGCAGGATCCTGCTCATCGTCAGCCGGCCGCTGTGTTCCAGGTTCAGCACATAAAGCAGATAGATGACTGCAGCATGTTCCTCTCAGGCCTCTGAGCCAACGACAGGGGAGGTCGCTGCTGGCCGACAGCCACATCTCCAACCTGACAACACTTTTTATTTCAACTTGTGTCTATTTCCCTCTGCAGAAAACTGATCAGGCTCTTGTAAAACTGCAGAGATAATAAGCAGACTGCACAGTCCTACTGTACCTGCAGCTCAGTATTTCATATTAACATTAAATCACACGACTGTGTGATGTGACAGTGTGTCTGGTAGTTACAAGCCCACAGAGAAACAGTCACGGAGAAGTCTTATTAACTTTCAGCCTCTTTTAGCTCCTAGTTTTAGTTTTCTGGCACATTTTCTGTCTGGTTCAGTTTTCTTGTAAACAAACTAAGTTTCTGTTTATCTTCAATGTTCCTCACCAAGACTCATTGTGTGTGTCCATGAGGTCAAACAAATGTGTTGAATCCATTTCATTTTCTTCCTTGTGAAACATTTGCAAAGCTGATTTTTAAAAGAATTTTAAATCCTGCACTGTTTACATTACATTTCTCTGACTTTGTTGGTGCGTTGCCATTGGCAGGGCTGTGTACTGCGCAGCAAAATGGTGACTCACTCATAAAAAACTGTTCCACAGTGCTACCAGAGGACAGAAACTCTACAGGGAATCTTTAATTTGCTGTAGAGATAGAGTTAGATGATATGATGAGATAGACCATCTTAAAATGTTGGCATACAGTTTACTCTGAGGTCTTCATATCTCAGTGCATTAGATCATTGTGGGAAATGTTACACATCAAGGTAAAGATTGATCTTCGTCTCCAGAAGGTGAAGATTCTCTCAGACTGAAGGAATTGTTGCAATCATTTTGTTCTTTTGTCAACTGATGAGTTGAGTTAAATGACTGAGTTTTAAAAATTATTATTATTGATTGATTTAATTCACAGTACAGATGCAATGATTAGTCAATTATTGGATAAGTTGCCAACTATTAAATTAATTGCAAACTATATTGACAATCGATCAATCGTTTTGAGTCATTTTTTAAGGAAAAAATGTTCAAATTCTCTGATTCCAGCTTCTTCAATGTGAATATTTTCTGGTTTCTTTAGTCTCTATGACGGTAAACTGAATATTTTTGTGTTATGGACAAAACAAGACATTTGAGGACGTCATCTTTGGGAAACACTGATCAATATTTTTCACCATTTCCAGACATTTTATGGACCAAACAACTAATCAATTAATTGAGAAAATAATGAAAATAGTGAATCAGCATATTAATCGATAATAAATTAATAATTGTTGGTTGCAGGCTTAATTCACAGCGTATGATACATATCAAAAAGAGAGAACAAAGTAAATTCATTAATTTAGTTTTAATAAAATGAGAATATGTCACAAATTTGAATATTTGTCCTGTCTTGTCCAGCTGTTAGTTGTTGTTAGTCACTGTATTTAAAGACCGACAGCAACTTTCTGCAGAACAAAACCCGAGAGGAGAACTTTAAATAAAAAATTTTTCATTTCATGTTTTGTGTTTGAGCTGATATTTATTCTAGTAAAGTAAAAGATTTAGCTTATTGTTTGACCTGCAACATGCAACTAGGTCTTACAATTATTTCCATTATTGATTAATCGGAGTATTATTGTCCCGTTTAATCGAATCATTTATTCTGTGAAATGTCAGAAAATTGTGAAAAATTATATAGTAACGCTATAATTTCCCACAGCCAAGATGGCATATTTCTTTTTTCGAAGCATGAGACCAAAACCCAGAGATATTCAGTTGACAATCACATAAGACAAAGAAAAGCTTTAAATCTTCACACCAGCAAATTTTATATCTAAACACATTAAAGGTTACACAGGATGTTGTGGTTACATGATTTATGTCTTAACAGGCCGTTTCAGCTTGTGTCAACTTTCAGTTTTTAACTAGAAATAATGCAAAGATATTCCAGTAGAGCCCCAGAATATAAATATATAGAATGTGTGTACTTTAAGGTTTCTAAAACTACTTAAAAAACAATTTAGAACATTTGTGTCCTGAAATCACAGAGACAAAACCTCTAAAACCATCATCTGCTGACATTAAAAAAACATGGCAATGGATAAAGGCGATATTCTGTTTCCATGCTGCTGGCACTGACACACACACACACACGCACACTCACTCTGTGGATCTGTCCAATCAGGGCTTCTGTAGCCTGTAGCCCAGTGAAGCCTCCAACACTCGAAGGCAGAACAAACTTCATGGTCTGTAACTGTGTCAGCAGGTTTCTGAAGTCTGTTTCTGTTGGATCATTAAATCATCTGTGACTCAAACTAATCTGACCTCAGACGTCCTTGTGTGTTCATTTCAGTGAGAATCAACTTGCTGCAGAGAGATAATCCATCTACGTGAAATGACTTGTTATGTTAGTGTCATGTGGTAATGCAGAAACCTCTCCTGTAGGTGCATTCATGGATGCTTATCAGCAAACTGAATGAGAAAAAAAACAGTGATGGAAAGTAACTAAGTACATTTCCTCAAGTACTTTACATGAGTGTAATTCTGAGGTACTTGTAGTGGTGCAACT
The DNA here is from genome assembly GCA_038419695.1 of Scomberomorus guttatus. Taxonomy (NCBI): domain Eukaryota; kingdom Metazoa; phylum Chordata; class Actinopteri; order Scombriformes; family Scombridae; genus Scomberomorus; species Scomberomorus guttatus. Next base: position 977,043 of record CM076447.1, on the reverse strand, counting down.
GGCCAATCACAGCCCAACCTGAAACAACAGACAAACCCTGGTTTGTGGTGTGTTTAACTGTCTGCACATACATCTTTGTCTGTTTGTGAATATACTGTATGTTCATTCCACGTTAAAGACTGAATGTATGTTGAGTATTTTAGAGCAACGGCTATTTTTATTTTCAGACACTTACAGAAGAATCCTGCCTATCAGAATCACTGCTTACAGCTGCACACTTCATTTCTCTCTTTGCAACCTCTTGCTGTTTTTTTCTGTTTCAGTAAAACTATTCAGATCAATATAATCGATGATGAAGAATACGAGAAAAACAAGAACTTCTTCCTAGAGATCGGAGAGCCTCGGCTGCTGGAGATGAGTGAGAGGAAAGGTGGGGGTGTCGCCTTCCCATGCTGTAGCCCCACCCCTAACCCCGCCCCTCATCATTAACAACCTTTGACCTCAGTTAATCCAAACTCACCTCCGGGCCTCACAGGGAGAATCATCATCATCAGTCGGTTGTAGAAATTTACACTTTAACTGTTAAAGTCACAATGAATGTCAGCTGTGGCAAATTCAGAATCCTTCATTGTTGCCATGTCACCATGGTTAGGAAGTCTAATCTTTAGTTTCAGCTGCAAAAAACAGAATCAGAAGCTCTGTGATTGGATGTTTGTTGCTGAAATGCACAATGGGAGTCATAGTTTACTTACTCTTCCTCAGGTTTTATGTCCACAGGCTTGTTATACCTTTGTCTTTTTATCAAAGAACCAGATATTTTATGACTGAAACATGTCCACAAACGGAGCAGAACAGGCAGCCAAACACATGAACAGGTCACATTCATCAAGGTGAGCATGAGTAATCAAGACAGGTTTATGCAGTTAAGAGGGTTTACTGAATCTGACTTGGAACATTTGCACAAGCAAACCTGATAGGAGAAGGTCAGAGCAGTTTAGGAGAAGATGAAAATGTTCTTGCATGAGGCCCAGTGTCTATGAGAAATTACTCCTACTTCTGATATTAACGACAACTACTCATTTCTTAAAATCTCAGAAATTAAATTAAAACTGAATAACCACAAAGTATTTACGTTGTATTTTCATCAATAAACGTTCATGTGTTGTCAATAAACCTAGTGGGAAAAGGTTGTTTGTTTTGGTGATTTGGTTGAAATAACCCTTTACTTGGTGTGTATTATGACAGAAAAATGGCCAACAAGGTGTGAAAGTTTATTTCTTTCATTGTGACTTTAACCTCAGAGCTCCTTCCTCCCTGCAGGCCAGAAGAGGTGAAGTCATCACATGTTGCCATGGTGACTCAGAGTCATGTCAGATTGCATCTGTCGGCCTCTATGAGTGTGTTTGAATGTGTGAACTAATGCATGACCCCTGACCTCTAACCTCCCCTCCCACTGTTGTCTGCACTCTTTCATCTGCAGGAAGACCATAGTGGTTAGAATAATTGACCACGAGGAGTACAATAAGCAGGCCAGCTTCTACATAGAGCTGCAGGAGCCATATTGGAACAGCAGGAGATGGACAGGTGTGGGTGTGGCACCTTGACCTCTCTGATGACCTTTGACCTTTTCTTCATCTACCTCAAGGCTTTATTTGTCTGCTTGTGTACAGTTTACTGCTTCTGCTGTCACTCTGCTGCCTCCTCCTTCACAACGCCATCAGCTGTCCTCCTATTGGTCAGAGCTATTACTGGAGGGATTATAGAATCAGTTGAGATTGGTTAAGACTGTTTAGGGCTGGTCAGTACTAGTTTGGACTAGTTAAAACAGATTATGATGTTTAAGAACCAGTCAAAAAAGGCTGAGACTGGTGAGGTCTGTTTACAATAACATAGGACAGATTAAGACTGGTTAGGACTGGTTGGAACTATTTTGGACAGGTTGGGACTAGTTTGGTACTAGTTTGGATTGGTCAGAACTAATTTGGACATGTTGGGACTAGTTTGGACTGGTTGGGACTGTTTAGGACATGTTAGGACAACTGGTTAGAGTAGGTAAGGACAGGTTAGCACTGGGTAGAACAAGTTTGGGCTGGTTGGGATGGACTAGGACACTTTGGGACAGGTTAGTGCAACTCAGGATGTGTTTGGACTAGTTTGGATTTGTTGGGAGAGGTCAGGACAGGGTGAGCCTGCCTGGATATGTTAGGACAGGGTGGGGCTACTTTTGACTGGTAGGGACATGGTTGGATAGACATAACTGGATGTTATGGTTGTGACATGGTGGAACAGGTTAGGACACTTGGGACTGGTTAGAACTAGTCATGACATGGGACATGGTATGACTGGTTAGGGCAGGATGGGACAGGAGCACAGTCTGGAGAGATTAGGACAAGTTGGGCCTGGTTAGGAATAGTTGGGACAGGTTTTGACTGGATGAAACTGGTTGGGACTGGTTGAGGCTGGTTGGGACTGGTTGGGACAGTTTAGGACAGGTTGGGACTGTCGTTGTGGTTGTGACATGATTGGACACATGAGAAGAAGTTGACGGTCACTGAAAACACCTGAGTGTATTTGAGGATCTGAGCTCCTCTTTCTTTATTATTCTTCCCTATTTTCATCCTTTTTGTTTTCCTGCATCATATTTCTGATTTCTCTCTTGTCTGTTTCTTCTCTTCAGCTCTGTTGCTTCAGGAAGTCGGTAAGCGCGTCTCATTTTCCCCTTTTTCTGTCCAGCTGACTGTTTGTCATCCTTTCTTATTCATTTGTTACTGTGTCTGTTGGCCTAAAAACTTAAGCTTGTGTTTCCTCTGGACAGAAAGCTTGGACTTTGAGAATTTAGTTTATGAAAAGTTTAGTCATGTCATCTTGTATTTTATGGCAGTGTTTATGAAAATGAAAAGTCCCCACAAATTCAGGGGCAAACTTTGACTTCTTGTTTCATGTTTTCTGACCTTTTAGGTGGATTCGTCAAAACAGGTAGGTGAACTCAAACACTTTGATTCTACACTTTAAATGATGTAATATGAGAATAGTTACAGTTGGACCTGGGTTAATTCATACTTTTCCTGTGGCTTCTGACTAGACAAACAGCTGTATGGTAAGATCCCTCTTTGTGATGTAAATGTTTGCTTTCAAGTGTTTTGACACTTAAAGCAACAACATGTACAATAACAGAGATGCAGCATATAATGACACAGTAAAACCTCTCAGCTGGCTGTCATTGATCACTCTGTGGTGGCTGCAGCTACCTGCCCCAAAATGTTCCCCCATAAAATCAGATCAACATTAATAAACTTTTAATCAAGCATACAAACATTTCCTTTCAAATCACACTCACCAGACAACAGATGACTACTCATTTAATTTTGTTGTTTAGCCAACTTTTTCACTTCAATTCAATTCAGTGTTATTTATATAGCGCCAAATCATAACAAAAGTCATCTCAGGGCACTTTTCACATAGAGCACGTCAGACCGTACTCTTTAATTTACCCAACCTAACATTCCCCCCATGAGCAGCACTTGGTGACAGCAGCAAGGAAAAACTCCCCTTTAACAGGAAGAAACCTCAAACAGAACCGGCTCTAGGTGGGCGCCATCTGCCTCGACCGGTTGAGTTGAGAGAGAAAGAAGGAGGGAGGGGGAGAGACAGGGAAGCACAGCAACAACAATAATAACAATAACAACGGGGGGCAGGACAGCCACAGGACCACACCACCATCCTTGCACCATCCAGATTCCGGATTTTCCTGTGAGACGAGAAAGCACAAAAACTCTGGGGAAGAAGCCGAGTTAGTAACATGCATTAATACATGAATGTGTACATATGGAGAGGAGGAGGAGGAGAGAGGAGCTCAGTCTAGGCCTATAGTAGCATAACTAGGGGCCGGTCCAAGGCGAGCCTGGCCGGCCCTAACTATAAGCTTTATCAAAAAGGAAAGTTTAAGCCTACTCTTAAACGTAGAGAGGGTGTCTGCCCCCCGGACTGAATCTGGGAGATGGTTCCACAGGAGAGGAGCCTGATAGCTGAAGGCTCTGCCTCCCATTCTACTTTTAGTTATTCTAGGAACCACAAGTAAGCTGCATTCTGGGAGCGCAGTGCTCTAGTGGGGTAATAAGGTACTATGAGCTCTTTAAGATATGATGGTGTCTGACCATTAAGAGCTTTATAAGTAAGGAGAAGTATTTTAAATTCTATTCTGGATTTTACAGGAAGCCAATGTAGAGAAATATGATCTCTTTTCCTAGTTTTTGTTAGTACACGTGCAGCTGCATTCTGGACCAGCTGGAGAGTCTTTGGGGTCTTGTTAGGGCAGCCTGATAATAAAGAATTACAATAATCTAACCTAGAAGTAACAAATGCATGGACTAGTATTTCTGCATCTTTTTGAGACAGGATGTGCCTGATTTTTGCAATATTACGTAGGTGAAAAAAGGCAGTCCTTGAAATTTGTTTTATGGTTGAGTTAAAGGACATATCCTGATCAAAGATAACTCCCAGATTCCTTACGGTGGAGCTGGAGGCCAGGGTAATGCCATCCCGAGCAGCTATATCATTAGATAATGTGTTTCTAAGGTGTTAAGGACCAAACACAAAAACTTCAGTTTTGTCTGAGTTCAGTAGCAGAAAATTGCAGGTCATCCAGGTCTTTATGTCCTTAAAGGTCCAGTGTAGAATTTAGTGCCATCTGATGGAACAAACTTGGCAGAAATGGGATATAATATTCAGAAGTATGTTTTAATTACTGTATAATCCCATGAAAATAAGGATCGTTGTGTTTACATTACCTGAGAATGACCCCTTTATATCTACAGAGGGAGCGGGTCTTCTTCCACAGAGCCCGCCATGTTGCACCGTCATGTTTCCACAGTAGCCCAGAATGGACAAACCAAACAGTGGCTCTAGAGAGGGCCTTTCACATTTTTCACAAGTTTCATAGGTTTCATAGGTTCTCTTACACGCTTGGAAGGGCAGGGTGAGGGGAGGGGTATTCAGTTGTTTGCAATCTGCAACCTCACCACTAGATGCCACTAAATCCTACACACTGGACCTTTAAGGCATGCTTGGAGTTTGTATGTATGGAGTGTTTCCGAATAATATTACCTAAAGGAAGCATATATAAGGTGAATAGTATGGGTCCAAGCACAGAACCATGTGGACTCGTGGAATTAATTGACTCCAGCTGATAAATTCTATGAAGACATATTTTATATTATTACAGCTGTGTTTTACTATATTGTCATTCATTATCTGTTCATACAGCAGCACAAAAATATCCCCTTCAGTATTCTATAAAGCTCGGTTTAATGAGATAGGACCAACATCTGCGTCCTGACTGCATGCACTAACACTGCACATCAACCACTGCTGACCTCACTGACCCTGTGGTGTGATGATGCTCTTCTCTTTACTAACTGACTTGACCTCTGACCTCATCAACTGCTGAGGCAGATGGGAAATCATCTCTTGTGTGAGGTCGTCTCTCACTGAGCATGCTCTGTTTTACAGCCGGGGGCTTATGTTTATCGGTTCAGACATGATTCCTGTTGGTCATGTCAAAGTTTTGTTTGTTTTGTTGTGGCCGGTTTGTTGCAGCTTCACCCCCACATGGCTGAGTGAAAACTCATCTGGGGCCGTTTTCACAAAGACAGACTTTGATTACGGCTTAGATATAACAAATAGTCAGACATCAGATTGTCTAAATCATCATCTGTTGCACAAAGCAATTTAGTTCTTGACTATCAGGACTACAGTACAATGAATTCTGAGTAAATTAAGACTTTTATCAAAATTAAAAAAAAAATGGCCGACCAAGTAACCGCATCCAACCCATGGATGTATTATAATATCTTATTATATATCCATGATCCAACTGCTCAGCTTACCCCAGCAGAAAATGTTTGTCTTTTGGAAGAATTCAACAGTTACAGACATTTTACTTGGAAAAGAGTTTAATAATAAAAAAAAAATCTGATATGGAAAAAAATTGCAGCAACAGTAAACAGTGTTAGTCCCACAGTTGACAGGAGCATCAAAGACGTACAAAAAAGATATAAAAACATGGTACAAGACTCAAAGAAAGACATGTTCAAAAGAAGAAATCCTAAAACAGGAGGAGGACCACAGGAAAATACACTACAGAAATAGTGCTGAAGATATCGCCTCTGGTTTGGGGGATAAACGGTGGACGGGAAAGTTGAGTATGTGAGGTCAACAGTGGTGCGACTACCAGGGCACCAGTAGGGCTTCAGAATAAGTAGTGCTTTCAGTGTTTATTTTTCTTAGTGACCCTGTCTTTGAGTGGTCTGAATGAGACAGCATAGGAGGAAAAGCAGGGAGCAGAAGAAAGGAGAGCCAGCTGATCAGAGAGGGGAGACGTCTGCCCTTCAGTGTCGGAGGGAACCACTGCAACTCTGTCCATGGTGCTAAACAAACAATACCAAAATCTCCAACTTGAAGAAAGAAAATTGCTGCTTGAAATTGAAGTCTTAAAGCTTCAGCAAGATAAATTGAAGTTGGAGATGCAGTTAATGGAGGAGTAAATGTGTTCTGTACTTCTAATACCTTGAAGTTTCTGTAATTGAATGAACATTATATATATATATATATATATATATATTAACTGTCTTGTGAGAAAGTCGAAATGTTTTCTTTTAACACCTGAGTTTTAAAAAATAAACTGAGACAATATTATTTGTTATATTGTTTGTTAATTATTTAATTTCTTTATGTAACTGAATAGACAGTGGAGGCAGGCTACTCAGTGGCTCAGTTTCCTGTGATTTTTAGTTGTGATTCCAGGCAGAGAAAAGTCTGTCATCATACATCTGTCATACATACATACATTCTGCTCCTCTGAATCTTCTCTGTCCTCCATAGTTTCATTACAATATTCATCTCTGATATCTTCTCCTTCTGGGTCAGGAAGCTAGAGATCCCTTATAATTAATGAAGTAAACAATCTTAATTATAGTTGTGGCATTAATAGGAAAAAAGTGATAATCAAGTATGTAATATTTGAAATAGCTTGCAATTAATATAGCCTGTTTTTGTCAGATACCTTACCAAGGATCATAAGCTGCATTGAAGTTCCTCTGTGCATGTGTGGTAGGGTTCAGGAAGGAAGTAAGGAGCCATGGTTTCAGAGGGTAACCAGAGTCCCCCAACAGGGTTCCATCAATGATACCTTGCTCAAAGGCGAGGTAAAGTGGAGGCAACACAGTTGAGGAACTGGAGATCACGATCTCAGACAGCCTACATGTTGAGGCCTATTCTGACATCCTTTCCTGTTTACAAACAGATGTTCATCAATTGACGATGCTTGGATTCTGACATGTGTCCCATCAATGGCTCCTACAACATTGGGAAAATTGGAAATGCTAAAGAACTCACTTTTGATTTGGTTTAGCTCAGCAGGTTGGTTTGGAAACTGAGAGAGCTTATTTGAAGGTGCCCTCAATACCCTGTGTACAACCCGTGACACTGAAGATTTGCTGAGACCCACCGTTATCACCTGTTGCATAAAATCTCAACGCAGTGAGAACCTACAGAAGTGCTGGGATGCTGTGGCTCTTTAATGTAGCACTAATTCTTTAGTCAGGCTCAAGATAGTGTCCTAACGAAAACATGTCGATGTCCTCACTGCTGTATATTTCCAGTGGGTTACTGCCGTCTCTTTCCCTTCTCATTGTTCGCTCCATAACAATGTTAGCAAACCAAAAATTATGAACCATGTTTTCCTCTTTTTGTTGTTGGGCGCTACTGGTGCTTCTGGTCAGATTGTTACCGTGGTAACATGGTTCTTAGGCCTGAGTTAGGGGTAAGGTGTAATTTTTCTTACTTAAAATTAGTCAGACTTTATTTTTGTGAAATGGTCTAACTTACATTAAACAAAATTCAGACTGGCCTAACACTACAAACCAGTCTAAAATATTTTTGTGAAACCGGCCCCTGAAGTTAATTCTCACCTGACTCAGCAGATATTCTTTCATCCAGTCAAAAACAAATTTTAGACTGTCTGTGATCTTTTAGGATTTTCACTTTTCTCTCATTCAGTTGCTGTTTTTGACTGTCAGGAATATCAGGCATCTGGTTTTAGTAGAATGTGTTTCTGTGCATCTGTTTGCCACCTGCTCACCTGTTAAATGTAAACCTGTTCAGGCAGAGATGTCTACAGGAAGGTACAGGGACGAGACTACCCTGCCCCCTCCGCCATCATCAACATCACAGGTACGTTTATCTGTCTCCACCATTAGCCCATCCATCTATCTATACCTCCGGCTGTCCATATGTCCATTCGTCATTCGTAAATCTATCATCCCTCAGTTAATTTGTCTATCAATCCATCTGTCCACCATCTGTCTATCTAGTCGTCCATCCATCTTTGCATACCTACCTTTGTCTGTTAATCCATACATCCTTTGTCCATCCATCCATCTATCATCCAACCATCCCTCTATCCATCTGTCTGTCCATTTGTCATTCATCCATCAATCCATCTGCTAATTCATCTATTCGTCCTCAAGTTCATATGTCCATTCTTCTGTCCGGCCATCCATCCATCTATCCATTCATCCATCCATCCATCCATCCATCCATCCATCCAACCATTTGTCAACCCTGTCATCTGTCAATCATTCATCTATCCATCCATCTCACACTTCTTGTGTGTTTTTGATCCCTTGGTGATTGTGAAGCATCAGTGATGAGTCCTACAAAGTCTCTTTCTGTCTGTCTCTTCCAGAGGAGGGGGGTGAGGAGGTTTTGACTAAGAAGGAAGAGGAGGAGAGGCGGATCGCGGAGATGGGCAGACCGATGCTCGGTGAACACGTCAAACTGGAGGTCATCATAGAGGAGTCATACGAGTTCAAGGTGGGATCAGTTTCACTGTAATTTATCTGTTTGCACAATTTAAACAGTCAAATCCATAGATGATCCAGTCTGTGAACAGGAGGGGGCCACACAAGCTCGTCCACAATACTGGAACAAAGTCAATACCACCAGGTTGAGGGGACAAAGAAAACAACAAATACCTAATCTTTCAGTCTTTTAAATAAATCAACACTACAGTAACTCTCTTGTCCTGTTGTTGAATTGCAAAATTGTCGTAGTACACCTTTAATTGCTGTACATCTGGTCTGGTTAACAGTTATTAAAGGATCCTACCAGAGATTTTTAGAGACTTTTTCTTCTCCTCCTCTTTTTGAGCTGGTGATCAGTTTCCAGAAATAGCGCACAATACCAGCTACAATCAATCAATCTAACTTTATTCGTATAGCACCTTTCATACAGGTTAGTGCAATTCAAAGTCCTTCACAGATGACTGACAAGCCGATAATAAGACAGAACAAATGTAGAAAGTAAACAGTAAAACATTTTGTGACTAATACACATGAAAAATAAAAAATATGAAACAAAAACAAAATTGAAAAGTAAAAACTTCCTCCACACTGGATGTTTTCTTTGTTAACCATTTGTTGGAAAAAAATAGTACCAAGATGTCATCAACAACAAGAACAACTTCTTCCATTGCTGTTGTTAATGCATCATTTGGATGTAGACAAGGAGGATAAGAAGTCTCAAATTCAACAGAATCATTTAGAAAAAAGAGGCTGTCCACTGTTAGACATCCAGAACATCCACATCACACCACTTCTTATTGACATTTTCCAAAGCATACTATCTGTTTCTAGCTTCAGAGAGGTGATAAAGCACTAAACTGATGGCATGAATTGGAAAATGATCATCAGGAACTTACATATGATTTAACTTGTTTGTAGGCCTCCAAAATCTTGTCGTCGGGACTTGTTGGTGATTGATTGTTTGGTTTCTTGTAAATCGGCTGTGTTTCAGAGCACTGTGGATAAACTCATCAAGAAGACCAACCTGGCTGTGCTGATCGGAACAAACAGCTGGAGGGAGCAGTTTGTGGAAGCCATCACAGTCAGCTCTGGTATAATATATAGAGAGTGTAGAAACTACACAGAAATAAAAGTGTGAAGTTCTTGGAGATAAACCCAACCAAGCTTTGAATATGAATCAGTGTTGCCTCCCTCTCCTCTCCAGGTGATGACGATGACGAGTGCGGTGAAGAGAAGCTGCCCTCCTGCTTCGACTACGTCATGCACTTCCTCACCGTCTTCTGGAAGCTTCTGTTTGCCTTCGTTCCTCCCACTGACTATTGGAACGGCTGGGCCTGCTTTGTCGTCTCCATTTCCGTCATCGGCCTCCTGACGGCGGTGATCGGTGACCTGGCATCGCATTTTGGCTGCACTGTTGGCCTCAAAGACTCCGTCACCGCTGTGGTGTTCGTAGCTTTGGGTACATCTGTTCCAGGTCTGACACAAATCCTGTCTCACATCTAATGGAGACTTTCAATCACATTACAGTACATTACATTAATTTGGCAGATGCTGTTGTCCAAAACTGCTTCCAATGAATGCATTCAGACTCTATGAGAACAAGAGATAAATGTCATCAAAAAGGTAAAAAGCTAAATCAGAATTGACTACATTATTTCCCTAAACCTATAACTGTAATGCTGGGCAGACACTGTACGGATTAAGCACGATTTCAACCCCAAATTGTGTCCCCGACCAAAAATTAGAATTGGGCTGAATGTATGTTGTTTGGCGCTCAGTTTGAGGGAGGTTGCAACATCTGATTAATGCCCCCAACGATCAATGATCTGACTGTTGAATGAGATTTTCTCCAGCTGTCTTGTAAACTTTATTGGGACTGCCAATGGACACCAGTTAGAAGTTCATGTTTACGATCAATGTGTGTGCCCACATCGTGATTGGTTGATCAAACTGCACAGTGTGAAGATTTATAGATGGCAGTGAAAGCAGGAGTATTAATCTGGGTGTAGTTACCTTTTAAAGGGGAACTTGATTCAATGATTTAGTGTCTCTTCAAAAAGTAGTTAAACTTGTGCGAGATGGTTTAAAAAAAAAAAATCTGTGCAGCAGAGGAGATATTGTGACTTTTAGTCTCTAGTTCTGGCCAAACTGCAAAAACAATGTATCCTACATTTCCCAAAATGCACATGGATAGTCCCTTACATTAGTTCTTTAGCCACTTTTTTTTCTTCAAAAACCACACCTCCAGTCTCAAACGTAGACTTTCTGTTAGAGATTCATAGTCTGAGATAACGTTAATGACATCACTATGATATCATCAGGGTTATCTTCTCAGACTTGACAAAGCTCCTCCAGAGACAACTTTATGAAATAGTTTTCACAGGCTGAGGAGTACTAACCAGGACTGTAAACTTACCTGTATGTGTAAAATCAAGTGACTTGTGTTTTACTTTAAACACAGTCACTCATTTAACTCTTTGTAATTTTACTTCCTTCCTCTTTTAAATGTATTTTACTATTTTAACTTGTTGGAATTTCCTGCTGTTTTCTTTTTTATTGAAGCACTTTTTGTGTATGAATGGTTCTATTTAAATAAAGTTTATTAATATTATTAAGGTGAAGCTACACCAGTTTTATCTAAATCAACGTAGCAGCTACACTTGTTAAGTTTGCATCAACACAGCATCTCTCTCTACTTTCTCTTTCTGTCAGACACCTTTGCCAGTAAGGTGGCTGCCATCCAGGACCAATATGCTGACGCCTCCATCGGCAATGTGACAGGAAGTAATGCCGTCAACGTCTTCCTGGGTATCGGCGTGGCCTGGTCCATTGCTGCCATCTACCACTACTCCAAGAACCAGGAGTTCAGGGTTGACCCAGGCACGCTGGCCTTCTCTGTCACACTCTTCACCATCTTCGCCTTCATCTGCATCGCCGTCCTCATCTACCGGCGCCGGCCCGAGATCGGCGGGGAGCTTGGCGGGCCCAGAGTCCCAAAGATCCTCACCTCCTGCCTGTTCTTCAGCCTGTGGTTAATGTACATCGTCTTCTCCTCACTGGAGGCTTACTGCCACATAAAGGGCTTCTAAAAGTTCTGCTCCTTACGGATCTAAAAAGGTTCTAACAGGTTCTTCATGAACAATTCTGATGGATTTCTAAAGGTTCCAACAGGTTCCTGCATATTGTGACAGGCTCCTGTCTTTTCAGGTTTCTATACTTTCTGTTATTTGTCTAAAGATTTGGATAGACGTCTAAAGGTTGTACCAGGTTCCTGACAGTTGATTTCTAAAGGTTCCAACAGGTTCCTGCATATTGTGACAGGCTCCTGTCTTTTCAGGTTTCTATACTTTATGTTATTTGTCTAAAGATTTGGATAGACGTCTAAAGGTTGTACCAGGTTCCTGACAGTTGATTTCTAAAGGTTCCAACAGGTTCCTGCATATTGTGACAGGCTCCTGTCTTTTCAGGTTTCTATACTTTATGTTATTTGTCTAAAGATTTGGATAGACGTCTAAAGGTTGTACCAGGTTCCTGACAGTTGATTTCTAAAGGTTCCAACAGGTTCCTGCATATTCTGACAGGCTCCTGTCTTTTCAGGTTTCTATACTTTCTGTTATTTGTCAAAAGATTCGGATAGTCATCTAAAGGTTGTGACAGGTTTCTGACAGTTGATCTCTAAAGGTTCTGATGGACATGTAACAGTTCTAACAGGTGTCTGAATATTCTGACAGGTTTATGACGCTTCTGAAGGCTCGGATGAGCTTCTGATATGTTTTTGATATGTTTTATCTGACAGGTTTCTAAACACTTTGATGGATAAATAAATATTCTGATGGACTCTGTATACTTTTGTTCGTGGTATTTTTCAACACCACGATACAGTACATTAAATTGTGAGTAGTTCATAAGGAACAAGTAAGGAACAAATCAGGAGCGACCTGATAATTGATGAATCATTAATTTGTGGTTCCCAAGTAAATCTGAATCGAGGACTTTGTAGCAGATAACAAGGTACTAGAGAACAGACTATATTAATCAATCATTAGATAATGGTTAGTTGAATGATGAATATCTCAATTGATCATACACTTTCTTCATGAGTCTTTCCTGATTAACTTTGAATCAGGCACTGAGCAGGACAAAACTAGTAACCAGTCATTGATTAGTAATTACTTTAATTACGTTATCTACTATACAGTCCTTGAATTCAGAGTTATTCAGAGAGTACTAATTAACAATTGATCAATTATCCTCAATTCCTCACTTACCTGAGTAACTACTTATAGTTTTGTGTTTTGTAGTGTGAAGTGTTACTGGTTTATTTAAGGATCATAACAACTTTGATGGGTCTCTAGAGGTTCTTGTGGAACCTCAAGACTACTGAAACTTCTTGGCTCACTCTGGTGTCCATATTGGACTGTTCTCTAGCTGCTGAGTGCTGGTGACCTCTATGACACAAGTATCTTCATCAATACATACCTCCAGAACATCTGAACATTTACTTCTATCATAAATCCTTAAACTGTACCTTAAAGCCATTTTCATTTAGACATGATTGGACTGTGAACCACAACCAGAGTGGAGCCACGAACACTTGTGGTGATGAAGGAGGCAGCTCATGCTGTTGACTTCTGAAAAGCTGCAGGACTTTTGATGTCAAAGGCGACTGCAGCCAGAGCGTTGCACCTACATGAATATCTGCACTGAATATATTTAAAATATATTTAATTTTGAAAAACAAATGAAACAAAGACGTGAAGGAGGATCCTAAGTTTGGTGTTTGTTGTTGCTGTACCACAAACTCTTTCAAACAGACTCTACACTCTGTTGAGTCAGGCCTGCACTGCTGGATTCTAACAGTTTGAGAAAATATAATAGTTTGAGTGTTTGTGTGCAAGTGTAACCTCAGAGATGGATGAAAAAATGGCTCCAGCTGGCGTCCATTACTGAACACTGAGAGGCAGAGATGTCTGTCATAATTTCCTGTTTTGTGATTGGTCATTTGGAAACAGCACCCTTTTGCAAAATGGATGCTTATTGGATGATGTAAACAAAAGAGTGGTTGCTTATTATCTGACTACAGAATGCAGTGTCTTTCCTTCAAATATTAAACTACAGTGAGTGACGTGTTGTCTTTCCTTTTGAAACTTTATAAATCTTCTGTAGCTGTCTTTTTTTTGGATAAAAACAACAGGGGGTCATGTGCCACAAAAATCTCTCCTCTCTGATTGGTCCACTGAGATATTTTACTAACACGTGACACAAATGAACATTTTGACCCAATGATGGCACTAGATGAGAAGTCAAAGGATCACTAAAGTTCTTACAAATTCATCCAACAGTGGTAACACCAACAGTCAAAACATTTTCATTGTGGAAAAAGTTCAAATTTAAAATAAAGCCAAAGTATTTTGACCACTTCTCACTTCAAGCTGTACTGATGGTCCGGTTTCAACGTAGAGTTTAAAAAGTGCAACGTATCTGTGATCTGATGGTCAGCAGATCCAACAGCTGCAAAGGGAAATTAGTTTGCTGTTGTCTTTCATTCACCCTCCATAGATCTCTGTAAATCTGACAAATCATCAGGTTGTGCAGCCAAAAGAACCCCTGCTACTGCAGAGACCAAAACTAAAATTTTAAAGTGCTGCTATGAGGCTGCAGTGTTCATCACAGACCAGTGGTGGAAAGGTACTAAGTATATTTACTCAAGTTCTGTACTTAAGTACAATTTTGAGGTACTTGTACTTGAGTATTTCCATGTGATGCTACTTTATACTTCCACTCCACTACATTTCAGAGGGAAATATTGTACTTTCTACTCCACTACATTTATTTGACAGCTTTAGTTACTTTTCAGATGAAGATTTGACACAATGGATAATATAACAAGCTTTTAAAATACAACACATTGTTAAAGATGAAACCAGTGGTTTCCAACCTTTTTGGCTTTTGACGTCTTACAAAAAGCAGTGTGTAGTCGGGGTCACATTTCAGATGTCTATGAGTTGTTAACAGCTCCACCAAATAGTGATTTTTCCCTCTAAACTTCTCACATGGTTTCATTTCAATAAATGTTCAAATGATCCAATATTTCAGCAAAAATCAAAGATTAGAGAAAAAGTCCAAAAAGTGAAAACAGATTTGTGTATCAGAACTTTGTTTTTTCTTCTTTCCTCTCCCATTAATCATCTCACGACCCCTCAGATTTATCTGCTGACCCTTTGGAGGGGCCCCACCCCTAGGTTGGGAACCACTGGACTAAACTAGCTAACTGTATATAAAGTAGTTGAAACTAGCTCTACCTCCAGCAGCTACAACAGTAACATGCTGCTTACACACTGATGCTTCAGTAATCTAATGGTGTGTTAATCAGTGAGCTTTAGAGGTGTTGGTAGGTGCAGGTTGTTAGCTTTAGACAGAGCCAGGCTAGCTGTTTTCCCGTTTCTAATCTTTATGCTAAACTAAACTGTATTGCTATAAGCTACACTGAAGGGACAGATGGTATCAATCTAATCTCAGCAAATAAGTGTATTCCCAAAAATGTTGAATTTTTCTTTTAAAAGATAAACAAAAAACTACAAATAGAGTGAACTTAAAATCTGTTCTTTTCTTTATTTAAGAGCCTCTAAACTGTAAAAACAAAAGTTTCAGTGGTGGAACTATTTTCTATAACACAGCAGATCAAACCAAAGACAATAATACTGACTGAGAGCTGGGGACAATATGGAAATAACACTTTGAAACAATAAACAAAACTCAAAATTGAAGTCTCTTTGTTTCCTATTTAAAACACCCTAAAACTTTTCCACATAACTGCCATTTTAAAGGGTTGAAGCTCTGCAGTGTGCAGGCCTGAGCACTGACAGGCAGTATGACGGTTAATAAACACAAACACAACATGACAATATGACACAACAGATGATCTGATGTGAAGCTGGAGGCTGAACTTTGTTCCATAAATTCAGAGATGTTAATCTTTTCACTTTTAGATGAATTCAGCAGTGGGTGCTGTGTTTTGTTCCTGACTACAGTGCTGACGCATCCTGAATATGACACAACTTTGATTCCATGGAGTATTCTTCATAGCATCAGACACTGAGGCTCATGGGTAATGTAGTGTTTAGTGCCATACGATATTCCAAACTTGGACTACTTTCAAATACCTGACACCACTCTGAGGGTAAATGACTTTCTGTTGATTCATATTTTTCTAAAATTTAGATCCTTAAGTGTATGTTACCGCATGTTCATGCACACGCACATGTATGTGCTTATGCATGCACCACAGGTGTTTCATCAGAATGGGGGACAATTATTTCAGCACTTAGCACACCTACCGGGAGTATTCAGACGGCTGTCACCGGCGTTTGCCCCACTGAAGTAGGTCGCAACAGTGATACTTCCACTTGTAGCCACTGCTTATGTTTGGTCATCTTCATATCATCTTTTATATTTGCATTTCCACCATGAGCAACTGAAAATGTACTCTTGCAGTTTGTGCAGAACGCAGCATTTTCATTGCTGGGTACTTCATTAAGGAAGGATTAAGCCTCCTGGAGCTTTTTAGAAAAGACTGACTCTCTCTTCAGCATGACAGCTAACCGTTAGCATACTGACAGTTTCTGTCAGGAAGAGCCGTAAGCGTCATAGCAACAGCTTTGACAACGACACATTGATTGACACACGTACAGACAAATCAATTCACGCTGTGCATTGTTTATGTTTTTATATTGGGTGAGGTAATAATGAGTGGGACAGAAAATGATAAATGTAAGCTATGAAAACAAATATAATATTCTAATTATTATTTTAATTGTGATGAAAACAAATATTTGTCGAGACTCGGGACACCCAGCTTGAAACCGGGACAATCCCGGACAAAGCGGGACAATCCCGGACAAAGCGGGACAATCCCGGACAAAGCGGGACATCTGGTCACTGTAGCTTTTTTCCCACTTCAATACCTCCTAAGTTGACAGAGCTGTTATTTCCTGTACACTGTGCCACTTTCTGGTGTGAGCGGGCCTTAAAACAAAACATATAGCTTTGTTAATTTAGGATGAAGTTATTGTAAATAACATTGTGCTTTTATTTGAAATAATGGCAACATGAGTAGAGAGTCGGAACCAGCACTTGTATGATTGAGTGCTGATCATGTGACTATACTCATGATTGGCTGACATGTTACTATAAATACAGATGCAAAAGGAATTCATTTAAAGCTGAAGAACCACATTAAATA
>CM076447.1:872500-955000 GCA_038419695.1 Scomberomorus guttatus | reverse complement strand
CACATTCAGCCCTGCTGGTTGCTGCTCGCAGGTCTCATCAGACTCAGAGTTTCTGTTTCTCGTAACAAAGAGCAGAAAATCCAAACTTCAGACTTTAAAATGTCTCATCAGAAACACCACAGACAGTCAGTTATACAGACAGGTGAGAGCACAGACAGGTGAGTTTCCCTTCAGTAAACAGATTAAACCTTTAGTGCAGGTGTGAATCAGGTTAGTAGTTTCAGACAAACAGCAGGCAGGATGAGAGGTACGGCTGCACATGCAGGTCAAAGGAGGTTAAAGGTTAAAGGTCAAAGGAGGAGAAGGCAGCAGAGTCAGATGGGAGATACCTTTAGTACAAATCAAAATGCACACTTCACTTCCTTGAATGCAAATAAAAGAAGAGACAGCAGAGAAAAGTTTCATGAACACAGTAAAAATCTGCTCTGTTTCCTTTGGCTCATTTTTATATTTTGACTTCTGGAGAACAAACATCAACTCTACACCCTCCATCTGTCTTTTAAAGTCATATAAATACATTTGTTTTCATTTATCTTGTTATTATTGTGGACTAATGAAAAAGCTGAGGAAGTAAAATCAAAGTATCCTGAAGTAAAGGATCATTCTGGTGATTTTCTATATTTTTATTCTTGTCATCAAATCTCATGTTTGGATCCAAACCAACAATGAACTGATCTACTAACAGTATTGTGTGTGTATCAAAGCCTGATATATCTTATTCCTCTGTTGTCCAAAAACTATTAAAAACAGGTCAGTGAGTCACACCGCTGCACTGGGTCACATGTTCCTTCATCATGAAGAGTTTGGTCACGTTAGTTTGTTTAGAAACGGCTCCAAAGACTAATAACAGCATCATGTTTTCAGTCTCTGGAGAGTAGTTCTGTGTAAGGAAGGCAGTTCTGTATACAGCTTTGCTGGCTTCTTGTGCTACATATCACAACCTCTGGACTTTGTACACCATCAGAATTTATCAAAGAACTTCAGTATAAAGTTTTTAATAGTTTTTGGACAACAGCAGAGGTCTACGGCACAGAGGAATCAGATATATCAGACTTTGGATACACACACAATACTTGTTAGTAGATCAGTTCATTGTTGGTTTGGATCCAAACATGAGATTTGTTGACAAGAAGAAAAATATAGAAAATTGCCAGCAGGATCCTTAAAAACAAAACTACCTCTTGTGTTTGCAGGTGAGCATGGCCTCTGAGATTGGACACAGGTGAGAAACTGCAGCTCCAGCCAGATACTGAGACACCCGACCAGCAACACCGACAGCATCTGCCAACAGAAACACATGAGAACATCATATACATAACATATACAAAACAGTAAGACAGTCAACATTTACATCTGAGGGGTTTGTCCTGACAGAGGCTATAAAAATATAAGTAACTCCTTTGCAGTTAGATTATGACTCACTGTATCTTATGAACTGGGAAAATGTTACAAAGCTGATATTCAAAGAAATATCACATGGTCGCCTAAATCCATGGGGATCATCCTCTGAAGACCATAAGTAAATTTAATGGAGATCAGAGCCTTGTTTCCCAAAAGCATCGAAACTAAAGACTCTTATAAATGATGGTAAATTGACGAGTGACTCTTGAACACTCGGGGGAGGATCAGAGCATCTTCAGAAGCTGCAGGAGAAACCAGAAACTACACGTTTTATTGTTTCTGTTCATTTTAAAATGTATAGTTTTATCATTAAACACTGGTGTTCTTTGTTACAGGAATATTCTGCACATTTCCAGATGTATTTATATTCTGGGGCTCTACTGGAATATCTTTGCATGATTTACAGTTAAAAACTCACACATTTAAGGACATATGATGAGATGATGTCATTTCGTTGGGAAAGTAAAAAAATGTCGCAAACAAAGTGTTCAGAGCAGGTCGAAGCCCTGACTTCTGACTTGCAGGCTGCATTTCTACATGCGTTCTTGTTGTCCTGTGTGCGCTCTAAAGCAGGAGAAGCTGCATTCAGCCATTATGCTCCATACAGATGGAGTGCCCTTCAGACTGATATTAGAGATGTCCCAACACTTAGTTCCTTTAAAAGTAGACTCAAAACATTGCTTGCTTTCTGTATGAAATGTGCTCTATAAATAAATTTGACTTGATCGTTATGAAACAAGGCTCTGATCAGTTGATATCTTGTATTTATTAACTGGTGCCTGGAGATGACACCAGAGAAACGTTTCTATGTGTAACTGCAGGTAAATTTTGATTTGTCCTGTTGGTTGGTTAGAGGTGGAAGTTTTGGTCAGGGGTCACCAGAGTGTGTGTCGTCCTCAATAAGAGAAATAAAGGTACTGTTACCGAGAGGAGGCGGTTCCAGACGTCCAAACAGCTCCCTCCAGCCGGCATCCATGAACAGGCTGCTGAATTTACTGTCCAGGGATGACAGGAACTTTGCCAGCGGGTGGTGTCCTAAGGTAATAAACACATGGAGCATCATGGGAAGGTTCATAATGAGTAGAAAAGACAAAAATAGCGTTTGTGCGGAGTCACGCATACCAACAGGGAGGATTAGAAAGCGGACGTAGTTCAGCCAATCAGGTGTCTTGCTGGCCAGCTGCTCTACAAAGCAGCAGAGGACGGTGCTCAGGTAGCTCTGGTCTCCACCCACCGCCACCTTCACAGTGGGCGGCGTCTGAGAGTTACAGTTACAGCTGCAAAACAAACCATATCATCAGGTTTTCCTCGCTGTAATCATTCCTCCTGTTCATACTGGATATTAAAAGATCCCCTTCAAATGTGCTTTAATGGACACAGTCATTTAGTGCAAAACTACATTTAAAAGTAGATGTGAAGCTTATATGAGGCTTCAGCAGTCTGAGTTAGTCATATCAAGTGGATATCTGCCACATTTACAGTCTTTTTAGCATCAAATTCCCTCTTTGTGTTTCCTCGGACAGTGTTTCCCTGTTGAGCTGCGGTGGAAGTATAGTAACAAAAAGAGGGACTTTGGCACTAAAAAGACTGTAACGTTGAAAGATATCTACTTGATTTGACTCATTTGGACGCTGAAGCTTCATATTATAATAATACTGTGGATTTTGTCCCCCATCACTTCCATTGTAAGTGCATTATGAAGGGATCTTCTAATGGTCAGTATGAACAGGAGGAATGATTACAGCAAGAAAAACAGGTTTCACTCTTCATTTGGACTCCTGACTGTTGCTGGTCTACAGAGCACCGAGTGGTCTGTGTCAGTTTGAACCTGAAGCCTGGAAACACTAGAAACTCTTCGTTTAAACATAAAATGAGGATATTTAATTTACATCAGGGGTGTTCATGTTTTCATGCTGTCTATCTTTATTTATGTTAAAACTTATTATTATTATTATTATTATTGTGCTGTACAAATAAACATGAAACCATTCACCACATCACTGCATTCATCTTAGAACACAGTTAACAGAAATACATCAATCTTACTGATATGACCGTTTATTGATCAATTATTAATAGGACTGGGAACTACTCATTAAAGAAATATGTCATTGATCACATATTGGTTAATAAAAGCAGATGTTTCTTACAATCTCTGGATGCGGCTGATGATGGCGCTGAAGGCGGCCTGAACATCAGCTGCTGACACGGTGCAGACGATTGGCTGGTCGAAAAGAAGCTCAGACAGATACTGAAGAGAGAAGATACTGGTTCCAGTTATTCGCTTTTTAAAATCATAATACTGAGTAAGAATGAATGTAACACTATTTGTCTTAAAAACTCTAAACCATCCTATATCCATTATCATCCTATAAACCTGATTCTGTAAAACTGAACTTCATTTTGGTCATGACGGACAGACAGACCTGTCCCTGCCAGTCTGTGGTGCTGATCAGGATGATGGATTCAGGAATCTGATCCTCGGAGAACAGGATGTGGTTCAGCTGATCCAAAACAGACTTCCTGGCAACCTGGAAAAAACCACAAACACACATCATCACCAAGTCTGAACCTGAGCCTGAACCTGAGTCTGGACCTGAGCCTGAGCCTGAACCTGAGTCTGGACCTGAGTCTAGTAGTGACAGACCAATATATCGATCAGCTGATATTGGCCTATCACAGATATATCGGTATCAGCTTATATGTTGTCCAATACGTGCCGATATTTTTTGTGCCGTTATATATGCAGCATTTTATGTATATTTGATCCTTTTTCTTAATTCAACTTTAATATATATGTACATGTTTTTTTTTGTTGTGTGTTTTTTTTTTTTATTTATAGTTATTTATAATTATTAAATTATTAAAGTTTACTGTTTCGGTGCACTGATGTCATTTTATACAATAAAGTTTATCGTTAAACTGTAAAATATCACGCCTCCATTACATGTCATTACATGCAACAGTGCTAACCACTGAGCCACCATGCTTAAGTTTAAACAACAGCAGTGACATATGGTGGTGAAACAGTCTGACCTGTGGAGGCGTCCTGAAGTCAGACGACGTCTCACTGTCCACACTGCTGGTCCTGTCTGTTCCTCTGGAGTTCTGTCTGTCCTTCATGGAGACACTCCAAGGATGGCGAGACAGCTGACTTCCTGTCTTACTGCAGAGAGAGCAGACAGACGGCTGATTCCCTGGGTACATCTCAAGTCTCTTATTTGATATTTCCTCGATCTTCGCTTGAACCGGAAGTCGTCGTGGTCGGCCATTTTGAAGGCCGTCTCAAAGCTCTTATTACTGCTCTGAGGAGTGAGGAGCGAAGAGCAGCCTTCACCTAAGTTTTTTACCAGCCGACACGCCCCCTTATTGGATATCAGTTATTGATTGGGCGCTGCAGCTGATCGGACTGATCTGATACATCACAACATCAAAAAAATGTCCTCATGTCCTCTCTCCTTACATGGTTTCCTTGCATGCCTCCATGCATCCTCGGTGGAAGGGACTAAGACGCAAGGAAAGGATGCAAGTGAAGGAAACGTGGATGAAATTAACTTGAGATGTACCCACTGTTTTACAGCTAAAGTTACCTTGGTGACATGTGTGTTTGGGACTCAGTTTTACAGAGTTTGGCGGCTGGGCCTGCATCTGTTCCCATGGCAACATCCTCCTCAAATTCCTGTGGAGAGGAGAAGAAAATTAAGATGCAGCAGTGTGTGTGTGTGTGTGTGTGTGTGTGTGTGTGTGTGTGTACTGTCTTTATAAGCGTGTGACGTCCTGAAACAAACATCCGTGTTCGTTCAGGTGGACAGTCAAACTCACCCCAGCACCAGCCTCCTCTCCTCTAGACTCGTCGGGGAGTCGAGGCCCCTGAGCAGCAGGACGCTCCGGAGACAGCAGCTCAGTCTGTGGTTCACAACAACAGACAGCAGTTACACACTCGGAGTTGACATTGTGCTTTTATGGAGCCCAGGAGGGTCCATGGAGCAAAAAAAAAACACCAAACACAGTCAGTCAGCTGGAAGTTTGAAGAAAGCGACGAAGAAGAGATTTCACCTGTAACATAAAATATGTCTTGATGTGCTGATGCGTGCAACCCTGATCCTATAGAATATGTTTAAGGGATCTCAGAGATAACAGTGTTGTGTTTAAAGTGTATATCCACACATCTGAGTCCAAGATCAAAATAAAAACGTATTAAATCCAAGTGATCCATAAATATCTAAAAATAGAAAAACAGAAAAAGTTCATCCATCCTACAGTTATTTTCTCATGTTCAATGAATATTACAAACTTTTTTTAAACTTGTATTTCTATAAACACACCTGTAGGGGGGATGTTTTGCAACAACAACAACCTGTAAAATCTTTTCTGTTGCTGTTTATTAAAGCATACAGGGCCCGGGGCCAGAGAGGTGCCATTGAGAACAAAATAAGTGACTCGTGCTCTCGGTTTAACAGAATTCACCCTCATGTCATTCTCTCTCCCTGCACACACTTTTAGTCGAGCAAAAACATGTACAGTTCGTCCTGAGGTTGGTGCCCTCAGGACAAATAATCTGATAAATCAAAGTTTAGACTCAGTCTGTCAGGCTCAGCTCTTCACTGTCAGACTGGACTCAGCTGTAATCAGACTGACTGGACTTTAAACTGAATGCAAATGTTAGCATGTTAGCATGCATACATGTCATTACATGCATGTTAACAACTATCAGAGAGTTAGAATGAATGTTTACCATTTATTATTCAACATGCTAGAATTACTCATTTAGCATGCTAATATTTAGCACCTTGGCATTTTTCTGCATGTTAACGCAGTAAAGTGCTAACATTTAGCATGTTACTGTTAAATGCTAACATGCTTTTTTTCAGAAACTAAGTCACCACACTGCTGGAAAATGTTACGTTCTGAAAAATACAGTTAAGAAAATCACAGCTGAATGCTAAAATAAAAAATGAAATGTCTTTTTAACTACTCACATACATGTTTTAACAGCTCTGAACGAAGTGACTGAACCGTAGTAACGGTCTCAGTCTTAACAGTCTCATTTCAGGTGAAGCTAACTGATGTTCAGTCTCAGGCCAGTTAAAGATGATGAGGATAAGACAGCTCAACACCGTTTCTCAAACACATCATTTAGGCTTTAATGTAAAAATCAAAGCATTGTGCAAACACTGCCTCTGGTCTGCTGAGGTGGACTCACATATCATCCAACAAGGGGGGAAATATAAGTTCTGTTTTCTGAAGTCTACAGTGATGACTTTATACAATAAATACACCCAGATGAGCTGATGATGACATTTCAGATATCCGTGGTGTTAAAAGTTGTTTTCTGCTTCTAAACACTGAATTTTAGTTAATAGAGGTCATAACCAACAGAGAAATGTTGTAATTTCATGTAAATATCTCCTGGAAGCAGCACAGTCTTCTCTAAAACATCACGTCATTATTGGGAATATGATGAATCTGTTACTGTCTGAGTGTACTTACAGCTGCAGTTTGTTCTTTCTGTTGGCTCCTCTGACTGTGAAGACTCCCGATCTCAGTCTGAGAGCTGGAATGAGAAATTCCCTCGAAGAACGGCCTGTGGTCAGATATCAACACAGTAACATCTGATTACACACAACAGCAACCACCACAGGTCTTTGGGTTGTGGACAAAATGATGCAAACATGACATTATGACAGCGACATTTGGGAAATTTTGGACTGAAACTTTGCATGATGCTTTCACAGAGTTCAACTTTCATGAACTTTGACAGCAAATTTGCGTCAATGACCCATGGATGTATTAAGGAGAACTGGATACTGCGTTAGTTACTTGGATAGCGCCCGTTCATTCTTATGAAAGTTGCTCAGTGACGCATTAAGCCAAACAGGCCCCGCGATTCCGCAATTTTTCAGCGGGCCTCCTCACGCCCATAGAGCATGCTCAGTAAGGTCCTTCTCCTCATCCGAGACTTCTGCGGGCCGAGCAAAGCTGACCTCCTGTTGGCTCTCCACTTACTTGAATGGGGATAAAATTATTTCTTCTGGACGAATGTTATCGAACCGAATGGATCAAATTCTGATGATAAGATTGTGTGTGTGGAAAATATTTTTTAGGCCAGTGTGCATGACTGACAGGAAGTAGAACTTCAGTTTAGCCACTATGATAAATTGGCTTCACAGCCAGGCGCTGTTCCTGGGGGGTTACATGGCCTTCCAAACATCACATTTTTATGGGTAGTCGGGAATACTGACTTGGAACTATCGCATTCATCAAACATCAAACCAGTCCCACAAATAAACATTCATTAAAATCTGTTTTTGTTAAGAAATCATTATGTATATTCTTGCATATATTGTATGTAAGTGTTTGTTTTGTCTTGTCTCGTCCCACCCAGAGAAGCTTAGACACAGTTTCTACTAATATGTCAGAAACAGTTTAGTCTTCTTTTGGAAAATGGAAAATCCTGATCAATAACTGCAGTATCTTGATAGATTAATAAGTTTATATGTCCTTAAACAAGAAGTGACGAGATTTCAAATTTTAGAATTTGAGTTCGATTTGAATACAAGTCGTTTATAATGAATTTCAGCCATAAGCATAAGAAGATGTTATTTATCACTTGTGACATGTCTCACTTAATACTGTTAAAATAATAATAATAATAATAATAATTATATATATATATTAATTGTATATATAATAGTCATAGATGCTGTTGCTAGTAACAGCCTTCTAGCCAATCAGATTCCAGTATTCCCTGCAGTATAGTAAGTGTTGCGTTCTGGCTTCAGACTGACCTGAGTTTGGGTTTGGGCGTGCTGACGATGCTGTCGTTGTCGTCCAGCTCGGGGCCGCTGTCACTGGGATTATAAACCTCCAGACTGTCGTACAGAAGGTCCAGGTCCTCCTCAGCCTCCTGATTCTGACCCACCGGGTCCGAGTCCAGAACCTGCAGCACACAAGCTGATCAATGACGCTTTATATGACAATTCATTAAACCAGGAGATAGTGAGATTTTTCTTCACATGTCAGGTTTTATGAGGCAGCTGCCGATAAAAGTGTTCCTAATATTTTGCCCCCCTCATGTATGTTAATGGAGTGGACAAAATATTAGGAACACCATTCAATATAATGCATCCCAGTACACCAGCACCACCCACTACGACCTTAATAATAAAGTAGAATTATCACCTTACTGACAATGTCAACAAAAAGCTTTGTAAATATAGAATTTATGGCAGAGCTGCTGTGTTGCATTAGATTGCACAGGTGTTCCTAATGAAGTGGCCGGGGAGTGTATGTACATACAGTATGTATTAATTTATAGTGTTTTATCTTAATTTAAGTTTTTAAACAGTTTATTATTTTATTTCTTTCCTCTTTTAAAATGCACTCTAATATTTTAGCTGTTGTTTAAATACTCTGGCTGTGGACTTTAGTTCCTCCAGAGGACGACAGTGTTGAGTACAAACCTCATCGGTGACTTTGAATCTCTTCAGCAGAGCCACAAACTTCTGTTTGAAGTTTGGTTGCTGAACGACAGAAAGCAAAGAAAAACAGAACAAATACAGACATAATTAATAAAGTCTGTACAGTTTCTTCATCCGATCCAACTGTGAACAAGTGGACCTTTAGCTAAACTTCAAATCCTAGTTATCATGCTGCTGTTATTATAAATGTCATTGACACACTAAAGTAAACACTGCTGTATGTACAGAGAGGAGAGGTTTGACTAACAAATGTGGAGGAATTAATCAGTAACTACACAACATATTCAGTCACACTTTTAAGTTCTGTGGCAGGAAGTGTGAGTGAAGGAGTGGCCGACAGGTATGTGTCTGCAGCTGCTCTGATTGGTCCTCACCTGAGTCAGAGAGGCTGATCGGATCATTTTCCTGTGAGACTTCTTTGTCTTTCCCTGGACATCGTCATCATCATCGAACATGTCCTGAGACACAGAAAGAAAAACTGTGGATGTTACCATTCATTGATGATCCTCTGACTGCTCCTCTAGTGCCATCAACAGGTCAGTGTTCATATGGACAACCTGTGGAAAAACTGAACCTGTCCTTTAATCATGGCTGCAGTCCATTTAGTTGCTCCAGGTCCAGGACTCTGCTGTCATCAGTGTTATTACTTCCACCTCTGCTGTGAGGTGTAGATGAGCCACATGTGTGCTGTATGAACAGGTATGCTAAGATGTCAATCACCTGAGGTGCGACTGCATCATCACTTCCTTCCTGTTCGGAGGAGAAGCTGTCGTCATCGTCCTCCCAGTAGTTCTCCATGTCAGGAGATCGATCTGTCAACAAAAACAAACAGTTTCATCAACTGACTATAGAGACGCCGACGATTCTCACTGAAGGCATTTATTCACTGTGTTGGTACAGGAGTGATGAAGCAGGCTGCAAACTAATGAACCATCCCAGGGAGGTCAAAGTTCACAAAAGTGTCAGTATCTCAACAACTACTGGACAGATGAAACATGAAATCCACTGTGAATAAAGCTGCTCAGAGAAGGGATCCAAATAATTTTAGTGACCTCTGACAGGATTCACAGTTAAATTTAACCCTTTTTAAGACTCGTTAAAACCACACAGAATGTAATTTAATACCTGTGTCACCATCACGTTGTGAACTACCATTCTTTATATCACATTTCTCAGCTGCATATAACAATAATTCCTGATGATATCGGTAATTCATTCAATTTATTTATCAATTATATAACCTGAACTCACATAGGCACAAAGGCAGAAAGCAGATGGATGGATTAACCAATTAAAAAAATAAAATAATTGAAGTTATCTCTAATCTGTCCACAGTGAGTGATGAGCTTCCTGCAGCTGCAGCAGTGACAGTGTTTGCTGAATGAAACTCTTCCTGCAGCACCGTCTCATTGCAGTTTATAGATGTAGAATATCTCTGACGGAAACATCTGATAACTGATGTTACCGTTTACAGAAGGAAAGAGACGATATTCAACTCCTTTGAACAGGAAGTTTAACACTTTTTTGTAGGAACTAAATTCAATGCTGAGCCCAGTGTTCCCAGTCTAGAAAGTCTAGGCTGCTACTAACAGTCTGTGGATCCGTCCCAACACCCACACTTGTAGTATTTGCAAGCAGCACTTGTGTGATGTATTTCTGGTTACCGTCACAGTGCCCAGGTACCTGTTAAGACCGCAAGAGTGTGAAGAGTTTATCAGAGCTCACTGTGACACTTTTGATTAATAACAACGTCCTGTCACTCACACAAATACAAACAGGCTACTGTCCATGGCACAACTGAGCTCACATGGTTTGTTGGAGTCACAGTTACAGTCAGATGACTACACGACCTGAGAGGACAAATACAATTAATAATGCGTTTAAGTGTTTTGGCATTAATAATTCATGCTGAATTCCAACATGTCAAACTTCAGCTTCTTCCTGTCTATTGATTATTGTTGGTTGTAAAACAACCTATATCACTGCATATACCGCAGTGAATTGTGGGATACACTTGGCTCTGAATATGAAGCGGTATCAGGAGAAGTGTGCATTAAGTGTGGGGTAAGTGTATTGTGTGTTGGTATATTTCAGACATGGGACACACCTGTCTACTACCTGGAACTGCATGAACGTGCACTGAAGTACTCGAGGTTAACTGTGGGTGTTGGGACAGACCTGCTCTCTCTCTTTCCCTGCAGAAATTCATTTATTATGTTGCAGCGTTTTACTTTGTCTTCCTGCACTTCACAACATTCACACACCATCTTCCCTCAGCTCACCCAACACCACCGACCCCACTGATCTCCACACTTCATGTTCTTTTGCAAGTTATTTATGTTGTCGAATAATCTAACTTTGCTTAATAAATTTCTTTGTTTAAGTTTTGAAGACGGTGTGTCTCCCTCTTTATCATGATCTTACGAGCCAGGCTGTGAAACTAGCGCCACCATCAGGATGAACTTTACACTTTTAGCTCCAGTACTGGTGAGACTGAACAGGTAAATCAGGTTGGTGATAGGTTGCAGCACTTTAAACTGTCACTTATTTAATTTCAGTGCAGTTCAGTGTTTGTGGAGCTTATGTTGTTAATTTGAATAATTTCTGTTGTGTGTGTTGTCAGACAGACAGAAGGTCAGCTTCACTGTTCTCCTACCAGAGGCCTTGATCTTGTTGCCATGGTGACCGCTTGTGTCCTCCTGTTCGATTGGCTGGCTGGAGAGAGAGTGTACACTCAGCTCTGCCGTACGCACCGAAGCATCCTTGAGGTTGCTATGGAGACCGAGGATGTGGGCTCTGTCTGTTGGATGCTGCATCACCTGGGGACAGGACACACACATACACACGTGCACGCACACACAGAAACACAGACACAGACACACACACACACACACACACACACACACACACACACACACAGGTGATACTGTTACTGTGTGAAGAAACAATCAATCATTTCACATTTGATCAACCCTGTAGGCTGTTGCTGTTTAAATGTTTCAATGTGTTCAGCAGTCTGATCTTCAACAGACACATTTCACTGTTGTTCACAGCTGTTTTAACCACATTTTTAAAGCAGACTGAAAACAGGTTTGTAACTGCAGGGTTTTACAGACTGTAAGCAGCTTTGTTTTATCTGCGTTTCCTGAATAGTTAATATTAGCAGGAGGAAAACTGCAGCATTTGTTCTGCTGCTTCACAGATCATAATGTGAATGTCAACAGCATTGTTATTTGGCATCAACACTCTGACCTCTGACCTCGTCATTCCCAGCAAGAAATCACCAAGCTCAGCTCAGCAGGGAGTGACGGGACTAACTCAGAGCCTACAGGTAGATGCTGAGGTGGAGTGGTTACAACAGTTCATCCTGAGGGGAACATGAATGTCTGAACAAAAAATCATGACAATAGTTGAGACATTTCAGTCTGGACCGACCGACATTCTACTTCCCATCATCGTACCTCGGCCATGTTGATGATTCCCACTGCAAGGGTTTTGTAGCCCAGGATGGTTCGGTTCTTGTACCTCTTCCTCCTCTGCAGCATCACATGCAGACGGTTCACATCTCGTTTCAGGAAGTGAGGATACTAAACAGCAGAGAGGACGCACTTCACACAACTTTATAATCTTTACTCGTCAGGCAGAATACAAATTAAAGAATTAAACTAACATCTCAGACAACAAAATGGTCCATCCTTTGAGGAGCCTGAATATACTCAGTAAATTTAATGACAATATGTCCATTAGATTTAGATTTTCCTTGTCTAGAAGTGAGGGTAGCACCAAAAGAAAGGCAATACTGCCACTGAAATCATTATGATTGATCTTCTGGGGAGCAGGAAAATCCACCACAAGCTTTGAAAGTCTGAGCAGTAGTGTGCTGAAGAAATGTTGAAACATGTGACCTGCAGTGAGAAGGTGAGCTCCAGGTCAGTCTCCATCAGGCCGTCCGGAGGAAGAAGATACTCGTTGGATCTCAAAGTTCGTTTAGACCCCTGAGAGACAAACATGAAGACAGACACAAGATCAGATCAGATCATTATTCATGTTCAGATGCAAACTATCCGGCCAGGTGAGTTCTTTTATCAGAATTTTATCAACATCTCACAAAGAGCTGCAAAAAATTAATCATTCAAATGCCAAACATTTGATGGTTTCAGGTATTGAGTATCTTTAGGTTTTAAGACGTTTGATGACATCACCTTGGGCTGCAGGAAATTGTGATTGTCGTTATTACTGTTTTCTGATGTATTATAGACCAAGATTAATAATGACATACATGAACACACCTCTGCAGCTCTCTGACATTTAACAGCATTTTTAAGTTGTAAGAAATGTGTTAAGTAGCTTTTATTATTACGTTTGTGAGCAAAAGTGAAGGATTTTTACTTTTACCTTTCACTTAAGTCCAGAATTTGATTTTCAGCAGTTTGATAAATACATCCGGGTCAACAACTGTTTTACTGGACAGACATTGCAGACACAAGGTTTTTCTGTTTCTGTGCCTCACCTGGATCTTCACAGCGATGACGACGGAGCTCAGCTCTCTGTCCAACTCCCTCAAAACCATCAACCTCTTCAGAGTCAGACTGCACAACCTGGAAAGACACATCAGACAGGACACAGAATCATCCTTTATTTATGTATTCACACACTTTCACACATGCAAACACTCCCAAATAATAAAAACAGAAACCAGCTCTGGAAACAGAAATGGAAATCAGGACAGTAGGTTGTATTTGTTGGGGCATTGTGCCTCAATTTGACAGCAGACAGTAGAGAGGGGGCATACAACAAATATCTCTGTCCGAACTGAAACTGCAGTGACTTCCATCTGAGACCCCCAGTACACCCAGACCCCCCAGGACGACAAGGTTTGAGAATCTCTAAAAAACTCAGTTACCCATAGTGCTTTGAGGGGGAATCAAGGCACTGATGGTGGAGAGGTGGATGTGTTTAATACACGTGAATTAACCTGTTCCTCCTGGGATCTCATTATTGGAGGAACATGCAGGGACTCGTCTTTCACAGCACAGCTTCCTGTCAACACCAGCCGGGAGGAGCTAATACTGCTAATACTGCTAATACTGCTAATATGTGCTAATACCTGCTCACCTGCACATGATCTCACAGATGTTTTTCTGCACCATGGACAGATATAGATGGTAGTCGGAATGTATGTTTAATGTAAACTATGTGTTACATTAAAGATGTACTTACTTATAAGTAATGCCAACTACTATAAGCATGTCAAGAAGCTAACATTAGCATACTAAATTGCTCATGTTAATGTCAATGTTAAAAGTCTGCAAATGCCAAAATGTCAACATCTCAACATTTACCTCAAAGCACACATGAAACATGAACATTTTTAAACATGAAACGATATATTTGTAAGCTGTTTTTAAAGTCTTCAGTAGGAACTAATGAGCTTGGATCTGAGAGCCACAGACAGAGTAGGGAAGGAGGAAAGTATTGAGAGACAAATGAACACATTCATGGGATTTGCTGACAATAAGAAAAATATAGAATATCACAGATTTATCCTTTAATGTAAGGGTTTTCTTATTCAGCTCAGATACAGAAACTGAATGGTCCTAAAATAGACCCTTGAGGAACTCCAGCAGACACGAAGAATCACCACCAAATACACCTGAATATCATTTACATACAACATAAAAATAAAATGAGCATGATTAAAAAATAATAATAATCTATCACCAAATCAATAACAGCTATTTCCACTGACTGAATCACTCTGATGTAATCTTTGCTGTGAAGAACGACAGGTTGTCGCCTCCTGAGGCAACACGACTATTTAAGAGGATTATCTGTGATCCATTTCATTAACCCCACATGGTCCCTCTGCTGCTAATCTGCCTAGCAACAGGTGACAGGTGGTGGGATCAGAGAGAGAAAACTAATCATTAACTGTATCATTCATATTCAACATGTTTCTTTATCTAGATTTGACTGGCTGCTGTAAGGTGATGCAGTCAGTGATGTCATGAATTTTCTGTTTCTCAGATCTTAGGTACTTTACAATGCTGCTGATCCAGGGTCAGTGGAATCAGGTCAAAGGTTAGGTCAGGTCTCCCTAAGCGTTCTGGGAGATATAGTCCCTCTGTCTTTGTACAAACTCTTCTAATCTCTGGCCAGTGAGGAGAAGCTTCTGTGCAGTTTGAACTTTTCATTGTCAGCGAGCAAATATACACTGAAAAATGAACAATATGTTGACAGATGTGAGGTGAAGCTTCTTTCTGTTTAATGACAGCATTTATCATAAAAATAAAGAGTTGCTCTGTGTAATTACCTGATTTCTGAAACCTGAAACTAACTGAACAAAACACATAAAATCCAAGCAAACAGCTAGAACTGACAGAGTAAACAACAACAGAAGACAACAGAAGACATCTTGTGTTTCTAAGACGAAAAAAAAAGAAAATAAATCTCAGCAATTAGGTGTTTAGGGAATAAAGTTGTATATAAATGTTATTGTGTTTCATGGTGTGCAGCAGGGGGGGGGAAGTAGAGAGAGAAGCTCCAGGAGCTACTGATGAACATTAGACTGACCTGACGGGGGCGGTTAATTTATGTGGATGAGCGAATGTCACTTTATGGGATGACCCCATTTACACCGAGCCTCTTCATGCATCCTGAATGGATTAGAAACTGTCTGATCTCTAAAAGCTAAGTGTGAACGAATCGAGGAAGCATTAAAGCAGACTGAAATCAGATTGTTTAAAACACCTCAGGAGGAGATGTTCCTATAAAATGTGTTTGCATTGCATTATTAGCAGAAAGTTGTGTACATGTCACAGACTTTACTTTTCTTGTTCCATTGTGGATTTTCTGATGGCTTTATACACTGCATACATGATTTTTCTTTTTCTGATCCAGGATCAGTCGCCGATATCAGAATTTTTTAATTTAGCGAGGTATTTACTAAGAAAATAGAAATAAATGAGCAGCAGTTTATCTGATTTACAAACAGATTAGTAATTGAATGAGTTATGAAAAATCTGAGTTTTGGTAAAACTATAAACTATAACTGTCTGCTTCAGTCATATCACACTAAAGCAGCTGAGACTTTAAAAGTCTGATGGAAACTCTGTGCTGATAAATCAGGCTACAGATATTTGTATGAATGTACATTCCCTCCTCCCATATTTTGCGCCTCTAAACAGGAACTCCTTGAAATATATATTACATGAGCCCAACAATTTTCTTCCATTTTACCTCAGTGTGGCCCTTAAGTTAATAAGGATTTTGGATGTTTAGCTACTAAAAGGAGCCATACTAGCTCAGAACTACAGCTAAAGGATGCATGTTGATGTTTAGCAGGTATGTTTACCATGTTCACCTGTTTATTTAGCATGCTAGCATGCTAACATTACCTAATTACCACTAAATACAGTGCAGCTGAGGTTGATGGTAATGTCATTAATTTTGCAGATATTTGCTCACAAACCAAAGTATTGGACAAAATGATGATGGTGCTACATGAATGTGTGATCCAAATTTCACAAAAATGTATTTCAAAGTTTATCTGAAGCTAATATGAAGCTTCAGCGTCCAAATGAGTCAAATCAAGTAGATATCTTTCAACGTTACAGTCTTTTTAGTGCCAAAGTCCCTCTTTTTGTTACTATACTTCCACCACAGCTCAACAGGGAAACACTGTCCGAGGAAACACAAAGAGGGAATTTGATGCTAAAAAGACTGTAAATGTGGCAGATATCCACTTGATATGACTAACTCAGACTGCTGAAGCCTCATATAAGCTTCACATCTACTTTTAAATGTAGTTTTGCACTAAATGACTGTGTCCATTAAAGCGATTTGAAGGGGATCTTTTAATATCCAGTATGAACAGGAGGAATGATTACAGCGAGGAAAACCTCTTTCACTGTTCATATGGACACCTGAAAAACTGTGAGGAGCCAGTGGAGCTGTTTGAGAATTGGGGTGACATGATTACATTTTTTGGTCCCAGTCAGGATACGTTGGATGTGGTTTACAAGATCACGGGTGAAAAGAGCGTTAAACAATGTGTTCTGCTGGAGACAAAAGCATGACCAAGTGTTTGAGTCTGACTGAGTTAGAAAGTCACTCTGGTGATGTTGCTGATGTGTGAATATATGTTGCTTTTCTTCACAGTTCTCTAACTGACTCTTGGTTGTGAACCGTCCTTTATCCCTCACTGACACAATGCAAACCAAGTGTGAATCCGCTCACAGCCTGGTTTAGGACCGGTCCTAAAGTGCGGACCGGCCAAAATGTCCTTACCACGTCGAAAAGTCACATTGAGCCTCATAAAGCACGCGCGCGCGCGCACACACACACACGCACATGCGCGCGTTCTCTCTATACAATATAAATGTTGTTATCATGGAGCTGATTGAACACGGCGGGCAGCACCTTTCTCCTCTCACCGTGTTCAGGCTCTCCTCTCCGGCCGATCAGTAATCCTCTTACCTGGGGACGCAGCTCGGGGAGGATCGGTCGATCTCCCAGGTCGCAAACAGGTTCATCGGTACCGGGACGCGGCCGTCCGGCCCTCCGGCGGCACCGAACCCGGACCCCGCCGCCGCCGTGTCCGCCCCCCGGGTTCCTCCTCTGTCCACGGCCCCCGCCATCGTCGCCTCTCCGGAGCGGCTGGTCGCTGTGATGCGGGCTGGAAGTGAGCGGGGCGGGGCTGCGATCAGACACACGGAGGTCTGGACTGATGATGAGGAGCAACACTGGAGAGATTTACTGATCCAAAAACACCCAGTGCAGGAGGGAACAAGTGCGGATGAAGAAAGAGACTGAGAAAATCATAGTAGTAGAAAATACTGTACTGGAGTACAACATTGAGGTACTTGTACTTTCCTTGAGTATTTCCATGTGATGCTACTTTATACTTCCACTCCACTACATTTCAGAGGGAAATATTGTACTTTCTACTCTTTTTTGACACAATGGATAATATGTGTATATATAATATGTTATATAATATATAACAAGCTTTTAAAATACAACACATTGTTAAAGATGAAACCAGTGGTTTCCAACCTTTTTGGCTTTTGACGTCTTACAAAAAGCAGTGTGTAGTCGGGGTCACATTTCAGATGTCTATGAGTTGTTAACAGCTCCACCAAATAGTGATTTTTCCCTCTAAACTTCTCACATGGTTTCATTTCAATAAATGTTCAAATGATCCAATATTTCAGCAAAAATCAAAGATTAGAGAAAAAGTCCAAAAAGTGAAAACAGATTTGTGTATCAGAACTTTGTTTTTTCTTCTTTCCTCTCCCATTAATCATCTCACGACCCCTCAGATTTATCTGCTGACCCTTTGGAGGGGCCCCACCCCTAGGTTGGGAACCACTGGACTAAACTAGCTAACTGTATATAAAGTAGTTGAAACTAGCTCCACCTCCAGCAGCTACAACAGTCTTGTCTCTTGTTGTCTGTTTATGTTGTTTGTATTTATTGTCATAATAATGTTTTAATGCTGCCCTCTTTGCCACGTTTTTTAATCTCAAGATGACCTTTAAATAAAGGAAATATTACATTAAGTTTTATATTTTATTGTGCGTCACTAATGAAATTATAATATTCCATGAACACAACTCTTTTATTTTCTTATTCCTTGTCTTATTTTATAGTTTCATCTTTAAACTGATGAAGCACAAACTCGTGTCCTGATCTAAACCTCTGCTGCCACCTTGTGGTCAAACTGCTGTACAAAAGGACAGTTTCTGTTAAAACTGATTCTGCTGCTCCAGTGCTGACCAGGACCAGACAGAGAACACATTACACCTGTTTTAAAGTCCTTACATTGGTTTTTGTATTGATTTAAAATGACTTGTCTTTAAAGCTCTTCATGTTCTTGCAGCAGCCTGTTTGTCTGACATGTTGTTAATGTATGAACCAGGATTCTCAGGTCCTCTGGAGTCTTTTAGTTGTTCCAAAGTGCAGAACGAAAACTTTTAGTGAGGCAGCTTTTAGTTTTTATGCTCCAAGCTGTTGATTAACCTGAACATCTGAGAGCAGCTGGAAGTGTAGAAATCTTTAAACATAAACTTGAACTAATCTCTTCAGCCTGGATTTTGACTATTATGTTTTATGGTCATTTTTTATTTCACTGTATTCATGTTATCATGAATACAGTATGTAATTCCCTGTTTTCCTTTTTTTTGTCATTATCTTCACTCTGTTTTTTAAAAATCTATTTTATTGGTTTTATTACATTTTCATAATTTTATTTCTTGTGTGCATTGTTTTGTTTTGTATTTGTTTTGTCTTTTCAGCTTGTCAGTCATCTGCAAAGCATTTGGAAGTGCACTGACCTGTACAAAAGCTGCTATACAAATAAAGTTTGATTGATTGATTGATTGATTGGTTGAGACCCTGGGGGGCTAGGCCCACCCATCCAGGAATTTGGCCCTCCCAGGAGAAATACATTTTGCATTGGGTTAGTCACTCAGTTCATTCTCTTGTGCTTTGTTCCCACCCCGCCTATCTGAATTATGTTACATTGATAAAGAGTTATCACAAACTAAGACTGTTCAGTTGTGCTATCTTACATTACATACATGCTTTATTATCATCGTTATTGTTGTTATTGGATATATATGTGCTTCATCCAAATGTTTCACTTGAATTCAACTATCTTGCAACATTAGTGTATGGAATATCATGTTTTTACTGTGGGATGAAAGTCTGGAAGAATTGGCTCCATTTCTGATAATATGGTCTAAGGACACCCTCTGCTGGTGATCTGCTAGACTGGTTTTGAGTTGTGTGTAACAGTGAGAGTGACGTCAACCTGTTTGTTTTTTTTTAGGTCAGTATGATGCTTCACTTCAGCTAGTATCTGGCTTGGTGTGTTAGCAATCATATTTCTCTGAAATGGACATAAGAAAGTGGTTTGCCAACAAGAAAAGCTCAGGTGCAGTCACACCACAACAATCAGCTACTGCTAGCAGGTTTGTAGATTCCAGTAATAAAACAGGGACTAGCGTTGACATTACCACTGTTGGGCCTCAACCATGTGGTCAGACAAAGGCAGGCCTACATGTAAACTAACACCTAACACCTTTCCATCCAGTGATGCAACAGGGACTCCTCCCCTAACACCGTGCATGCTTTAGCTACCATGTCAGGTTTGAGGTCAGGCGTAACTTAGGTGAGTAGGTAAGTTAGACTAAATCCTTAGATCTGCTACTACCACTGTTATGCAACCTTCACAAACACATCTGACATATGGTCTTGGCAGTGCACTCCAAATCCAGTTATGACTAGGATTCACACATCACCTACCAGTACATTCAAGGAAGAAACACACACAGGCCAAACTGGACTCCCTCCTTCCCATTCAGCACACCAGTCTGCGCCATTCCACTGGCTAACTCCAACCTCTTTCAGGAGTGAGCCTATTAACCTAACCACTTTTCCTTTTCCCCTTTTCTTTTCTTCCTATGATTTTGCACTGTGTTATCACTGATAACCAAAGACCAGCAAAAGGATTGTGTTGGTTAATACCTTGTGTGTACCTAGATGTAGTTAGAACTCTGCCCATTGCCTTATTAACTGCCCAGACAAGCCTGTGTAAAACTCAGGAACTATTGAACTGTACAGACAGTAACTTTTCATCAGGGATTAAGGACTCTTTGTTTCAGGGACATGGACTGTGTAACCCACAAGTTGTGGCCAGAACCCCACTCTTCAGACCAAAGGGGGGGATGTTGGGCCTTAACCATGTGGTCAGACAAAGGCAGGCCTACATGTAAACTCTGAAGCCTGACCACAAGGCTTCCTTTGTCCTTTAACCCTTGTTGTGAATTGACAGACTGCCGGGTCCCTTTTGGTCTTCCATACTCTGAGGAGTATTTTGAAGTTTGCTGCCTGTTTAGTTTGTGTTCACCACGCTAGACTGTTTTTGTGTTTGTCCCACACGGGACTGCTGCTGTGTTTGTGCCACCATGAGTGAGAAAGAAAGTTGTTTGTCAGTCGAAAATTAGACAATGTGCGTTACAGACTGTCGTCTGTACACACACCACTGCTCTCCGACTTCACCGTGAGCCAGCGTTTCTTCTCCTCCTTTCTCTCTCTCGTTACTAACACCCACAAACACACCTACACACACCTTTCTTACACATCTGACAGTCAGATAGCGTGGGACACAGCGCCGCTCTGCCCCTTGTTATCTACCATCAGACACATGTGTTTGATACATTGAATTGGGTGAGTGCAGAGGCGCCACCCCCATGCGGCGCCATCTTGCTATTGTTCTAACCAAGACACCGCTGGCCAGTGACTTTTCTCTGGCACTGGGATTGGATTGGTTGACATACTCCTGTACACCAATAAGAATTTAACAACATTTCAATCAGCTGTGGGGATGTTTGCTTATGTTGCAGTCAAATCTGATCAAATCACTGTGTTTTTAAGTGTTCTTGACTCTTTATTAATAATAACTAAAGATGTTTTTGATTGTTATTATTTTGTTGTGAATATGTAATGTTATAAATACTTTGAAATCAAGCTTTCAGGGTCTTGGTTTAGTTACAGTTCAATTAAATGTGTGTTCACCTGTGAACTGAAGAAACCATGTGTGCATTAATGAATTGATCGAATGAATGTTCCAAACTGTAAGACTGTTGTCTTCTGCATATTTTAAAACACACCTCATGGTGCACAGGAAAGACTGTTTTTAAAATAAACAAGCCACACTTTAACTTATGTTTACTATATATTAATGAGGGTATGCATGTATGTAATGTAAG
The DNA here is from genome assembly GCA_038419695.1 of Scomberomorus guttatus. Lineage (NCBI taxonomy): Eukaryota > Metazoa > Chordata > Actinopteri > Scombriformes > Scombridae > Scomberomorus > Scomberomorus guttatus. Next base: position 933,342 of record CM076447.1, on the reverse strand, counting down.
ATAGCACAACTGAACAGTCTTAGTTTGTGATAACTCTTTATCAATGTAACATAATTCAGATAGGCGGGGTGGGAACAAAGCACAAGAGAATGAATTGAGTGACTAACCCAATGTACGGTTTATTAGAAAGAGAAACCCTGGTGGGTAGGGACGGTGGTGTTGCACAGAAATGTGGCTAGCACTTAGCATGTGGGACCGGACAGCGTTGATCCCCATCAAGGCTATGCTAATCTCCTTCCGACACACAGTATGCCTCATGGTTATTCCCAGCCATGGTTCCAACTCCTTATCCTCCAGCCATTGGTATGAAAACTTGCATTTCCCCATTAGACAACTATGTTGTTTAACAACTGGGCCTAAAGGGACCTTTGCGTGCTATCAAGCAGCAGTAGGTCAGTGGGTCAGTGAGCATGCTAACCGTTGTCCTTTTCAGATGACGACAAATCTAGTGGGATTCCATAAATGAACTACACAGAATCCCACTACATGCCTATGCAATGATTAAATTCAGGCAAACTTTAGCATACAACCTCTTTAGACAAAAATACATATTGAAAAAAAGCTATACAATTTAATGCCTTGGAAAATGGCATTTTGGCAATGGCATTGATTTTTTTAAATACTATTTAAGGGCCTTAATTTTTGCTAAATTGATTTATCAACTTTTAATACTTTTTAAAACCCCAGACACCCTGTGTAGATTTTGGAGTCTGTCCTTCCCAAAAAAACAATACAATAGGTCATGATGTCAGTTGCCAAAAATAACTTACGTTACGTTTGAGTGACTCCATTTAGCAGCCGTAGTAATTATGACCCAGAGAAGTGGCGCAGTTCAGATGACGTCTATATAGGATGACACATTTCCATATTCAGAACAAGCCCCCAGGAAGAGTGCTGGGCTTTGAAGCCATTTGGCCGTTTGAGAAGAACTGTGCCTGTGGAGGGACCAGACAGCAGCAGCAGGGGGCAGCGACAAAAAGCTGCAGTAAAGTCAGACAGTTTCCAGCAGCATCACCGGAATATACAGGAAGTCACAGAAATATTTACACCCTGTTACATCTGATCCTGATTTAATAAAATGTTATCAGATCAATCTTAGCTACTCAATCATGGAGTGTTTCTGTTTTAACAGTCTTCTGTATGATATGGTATAACCTATTAAAATTACCTAGTAACTTGTTAGCATTTATTCTGTAATCTCCAATATTATTAAAATAATCGGTTAAGAGAAGCTGCAGCTCCAACAACTGCAGCCGCCTCGATCTTGTGAGGTTATCGTTGCCCACGTGTACATGACGTCAGAACAAGTTGGGTTCAAGTCAGACACAAATCTGGTGTGGCTCATCTCAAACAAGCCTATTTTGACATAGTGGCTAAACCATATAATTACAACCTCCAGGTCAGACAGAGACCCAAAAGCATTTTTCCTGCACACAATCATGGGAAAAGGAGCAGTGGAGACATTTTTTTGAGCGTCACAACTCGTGAAATGATTTGTTTCACTATCAGAATTTGATCCATTCGATCCGAGAACATTTGGAAACTCTGGAAGAGCCACACAATTGAATCATTTTATCCCCATTCAAGTGGGCAGTGGGCTAAACCGGACGTTAGCCAGCTTGGCCAGCGGAAGTCTCTGGTGTGGATGCTCTATGGGCAGTATGCAGTCATCTGGGTAATTTCTTTACAGCAGGAAGTGGCTTTTTTGGCTTCATGAGCCAATAAGCAACTTTCATAGGAGTGAACTTGACTTGTTGGAACACAGAGACACTGAGGAAGCAGAAGAGACCCTAAACCCAGGATACAGAGGTTCAGTGAATGTGGTGTTGAAGGTGTGGAGGTGGATCAGTGTGTCAGAGGAGACTCTGTAGAAGGACAGAGTGCCAGCAGGACAGTCCACATACACTGCTACTCTGTTAGAGACAGAGGAGGAAGAGGGGAGGTCTGTTTCTCTGTCCTTGTGCCAGACAGAGTAACCATCACGAGCAGAGCACCTCAGAGTCCAGGACTGATCATTCCCTCCAAACCTGCAGTTATCACTGTCTCCTTTCCTTCTGATTCCTCTGTAACTCACTGATATATGAACCTTTACTTTCCACTTAACCTCCCAGTAACAGCGACCAGTCAGACCATCTCTACACAGCAGCTGAGACCAGTAATCAAACCTCTCTGGATGATCAGGATATGGCTGCTTCTGTGTCACATATGTCACCTTCCTGTTGTTGTCAGACAGTTTGAGTTTTCTGTTGACTGTGTTTGTGTCCAGTGTGAGTTGACAAACATCTGATGGAGAGAACGAGACACAATACAGCAGCAGTTTATCATCTAACACACCTGATGGTTTATTTGTTGATTTATTAACAGACTGACTGTTAATAAGATAAAAACTTCATAATGACTCATTCGGATCTTCTGTAAAATTGAATGCAGATAAACAAGCTTTTGATTTAAACTACTTTAACATGTGCTGCCTTGTTTTCATGAATCAAAGTGAACACACACTTACACTTCCTCAGACCAGGTTTCAGCCTCTGCTCTCCACCATGATCCACCCTGGAGGAAGAAACAAAGTCAGAATGAACCTTCAGAAGTTTCCATCAATGATCTTCATAAACTTCACTCAGATCCAACATTTAGACAAAACAGTTGGATTTATAAAGACATAAAAGCAGCTTCAGCATGTTTGTATTCTGTGAAGAAGCATCAGAGCTGACCGACCTCAGAGGTCTGCAGGGTTCAAACTGGATCACAAGATCACTGATCACACTACCTGTTGTCTTATATAATTTAACAGATTCACTCTCAGAACAACTGGACGCTGCATCACTGGGGTTTTTTGGGGTGGGGGGATTTTTCAAGTAAGGAAACAAATCAAGCTCAAGCTTAATAAACTTTTGTTTACATTTAGTCATATATATGTGTCTTTGTTGACCAGATCTCAAATCTGATTACAATCAGTCCTCGTTTTCATGGCTATGTGCAAATCAGGGTCAGTTCCCCTGCTGGCCAGCGGGTGGTGCTGATGCACCTGAGGCTGTTTGATAACGGAAAAAAACACCAGAAGAAGAACTTGTGCACTTCAGTTTTGCCAACTTAGTGACAGACCTTAACTCCTCTCCTAGAAGGGAGTCATTAGTATTTCTCAGTGAATAAGTACTAATGTGGCTCTCTGGACCGACTGTTCAGTGGGTGGGACAGAGCAGCAACACCTTCAATGGACCAATCATCAGCCAGACAGAGACATGAATGAGCTGTGAATGTGTGTACTTAATGACCAATCATTGGTCCTCATTGTTTTTATTCTAAATGATTTAACTTTACTATCTAAATTTGATTTTGTTTTGCCAAAATAGACAGAGTTAACAATAGTGAATTTATTCCAGTGCATGATCATCTAGTCATGATACTTCAATTAGAGTTGATACAACAGCCTGCATAAATATTATTATTAGAGGTAAATTTAGATGCACATTGAGGAGCTGCTTGAAAAGAAAACAGCGAATGAAACAGCTGGTTACAGTCCGTTTCATTTAATTTAATTTTCTTTAAATTTTTCAAAAATCTTGTATGTCTGTAATTGGAACATGATGTCATAGATATAGAAATTAGCATGTGACGTCATCTAGCGACTTTTCCTGTAGGCTTTAGCTACTTCCCACTGAAAATAGTTGGCAACACTGGTGCACTTTAACAGTTTAGCAGCTGGTTAACAACTACTTAAACTAACACAAACCCATGGATGAACATTTGAGTGAGACAGTTTCTTGTCTTTGTGGACTCACACACATCATTCAGTGTCTGAACTGATGACACGTTACACCTCGAGTGTAAATGAGGTCATTGGTCTGAGATGATGCATGACAGCGATGTCAGGATAAAGAAGCTGGAAGATGATTCATATCTTCTTTTACATCCTGTTTTAAAGTTCTTTGTAACAGGACTGCATGAAAGAAAAAGTTTTTTCACTGAACTGAAATCATGATTTTCTCCAATGATTCTTAAGGACATGATAAATATAAATACGAATATATATATACATAGATACACACACACACACACACACACACACACACATACATATGAAAAAAATTGTCTTCATGCAGACAGAACAAAATGATTTTTTAAACAGCTCATATCCATGCTCGGTGTTAAAGGGGTGCCCAGGTACCACCCCTAAAATCTGAATGGCCATCCCGGAAGCCACCCCAAAATTCCTGCCACATCATTGGCTGGTCTGCATGTTTGTTTCTACCGAGACAAACGTATTAATGTCACCAGTAATCCATTTTCCATTTCTGTTCACGTGTCGCTGTTTGTCGTATATATCAGTTTCTGTGTACATTTCTTTTGTCAAACTTTTATTTTGTTAATTGTATTTTTGTTGCGTGATCTTTGACATTTTGGTGATGTCACTTCCTCTGGATACGTGCTATTTTCTTCCATCATCGGCTGCAGCACCTGCTGAGGGAAGGTAAGACAATTGCTCCCATCAATAGCGTGTTAAAATGTGGTAAAACTGCTAAACAGGTGCGCATATCTTACTTTGTACAGGTCACAAATGCTGTTCTTTGTTGTCCTAATGTTTATTTCAGTGTATATATGTATTTTTTATCGTGTACAGCACTTTAGTGTAACATGCTCGTTTACCAATCTCAAGCTAGGCTAACTGAGATGGTTTCTCATGCAGTCCATGAGTTGGTGTGTCTTGTGATTCTGGTTTGACTTTTGGGACCAAAAAGCTTTAGAACCACTTTATTAATAACGTAACATACAACCAAGACTACAACCTCATATCTAACAAATAGCCTGATATCTAACATTATCTCATCTGAGTCTGACACATTGCCAAACTATGAACATCATCGCACGATTTCAATCAGTTTAAGCATCAACAAGTTTAAATTTTGTGGACATTTACATTTATGTTGAGTATTAAACTTCCATAAAAATTACTTTTGATAAATGTTGATAAAGTTGACCCAAAAACTTAATGAGGAATACTATTGAGAAAGGAGTTCAAATGCATTCTGGTTAAAGTGCCACTTCAAGGAAAACGTTGCCAGTTGTGACCACTGAATTGACATTGTATATTCATTTGTTTAGGGATGACTGCGATAACCCAGATAGCAAACGGAAGTGGGCCACTTCAGGCAATGATGCAGCATTGCTGGCCTTCTTCTGGCCCCAACAAAATGGGTTGTCAGTGTTGTGAACCAACACTGACAACCAGCTTGTCAGTGTGACAGAGAAACAGTGTGTGAGCTCTTGTTCTCTGTTCATACCTGAGAGTGTCCAGTCTCCAGCGTGGATCCTCCAGTCCACCAGACAGCAGCTTCACTCCTGAGTCTCCTGGATGATTGTAGCTCAGGTCCAGCTCTCTCAGATGGGAGGGGTTGGATCTCAGAGCTGAGGCCAGAGAAGCACAGCCTTCCTCTGTGACCAGACAGCCTGACAGACTGGAGACACACACACACACACACTCATATATATGTTCAACAACATTTAAATGGCTAGGTGTTAACTAAAGTTAAATCCTGAACTGGGAGTCTCCAGCTGAACTAACACTATGCTTCATAAATTTGTGGAAAATGTCATGATTCAAAGTGCAGACATATGATGATGAACATGGTCAAGGTTAATCACATTGTAGAAATCATTGAAAAAAATCCTCTATCAAATTGTCATTGCCAGAAAAAAATAAAATGTTTCCATCACTGGAGAACATGGACGTGCCATATATCATCTATATAATTCATGATAATACCAGTAAAAATCTTACTGTGATTTGTCACATCATGATATTAATAATATTGCAACGTGCTGAGGTGTTCGCATATTGACGTTATGACTATGTACATCACAAACACACGGCTGAAAGTGAATGTTAATTCCACTCATCTTATCAAAACTACTTAGTGGTCCAGTCATTTTCTATCACTGTACAAGAAAAATAATAAATTCAGTTTCAACAGCTACATACAGTTGTTTTAGCTTGTTCATAACAACCGGCTATTTACCTAGGAAGTGTGCTATGGTTGTGTAAAAATACTGGCAGTGGATGTGAGACTGCAGCCATTACAGATGAAAATATTACATTTATGCAAATGTATGCTTGTGGTGATTTGATAAATTACTCTTATTCAGTTTTATTACACTTACAGTAACGAATGTGGTTGTCATTAACATGAGGAAAATTTAACTTCTCACAATTTAAGTATGGTGGAGGAGCTATATATACTGTATACAGTGGGGTCCAAAAGTCTGAGACCACATTGAAAGTCTCTAATATTTTCACATAAACCTGGAAATAATCATAAAGTTTGAGGATTCAGAAACATTTAAAAACACAAAACGTTATGACATGTAAAATGAAGAAGAAATATTTATGATTCTAGACCTCATTCTAGAAGAGATTGCAAATATATGTCAGAGGTTTAACCACACTGCCAATGATTTCTTTTAGAAAAGTCATATCAATTTCATTGTAATCTGTTGACCTTTTACTTTTACATTTCTTAACTATATCCATTACTTCAAATTAATTTACAGTATAGTATAGTATAGTATATATAGACAAACATAATATATATATACTACTTTGCTAAATAAAGAACGCTACTCTGGAGTTGGACACCTGCAGTGAATTGACTCCACCCTGACCAAGGAGAAGTAGCACTCCATTCTTCAGAGACATGCTGGAGCCTCTGATTTGCATCTTTTTGGAAAAGAATTCATACTGCAGCAGGATAATGACCCCAAACACACCTCAAAGCTTTGAAAGAACTATTTGAAGACCAAAGGAGACCAAGGAGTCCTGACTGTCATGGACCTTCCTCCACAGTCACCTGACCTCAACCCCACTGAACATTTATGGGGACACTTGAAGACTAAGAAAGCCAAGCATCCTGTGACATCACAAGAAGCTCTTTGGAACATTGTCAAATCATGCTGGAGTTGTGGAGTCCATGCCAGCTTGAGTGCATGCTGCCATTAATACATAAAGGGGACATACCAAATACTAAGATATTCTGAAATTCATGTACATTTTTCAAATATTCAACTTTCTACTTAAATTGTTAATCTTATATTATCTATATTACATTTGAAACAAATGCAAATTATATGTTGTATATTAAGATAGATAGATAGATAGATAGATAGATCCACGCCTGCTATTATTATTATTATTATTATTATTATTATTATTATTAATCATATTTATATTATTATTGTTGTTATTATTACTGTTGCACTTCTCTGTCTCTCTCTCCCCTCTCCCTCTTTCTCTCTCAATCCAACCCATCAAGGCAGATGGCTGTCCACCTAGAGTCCGGTTCTGCTTGAGGTTTCTTCCCATTAAAGGGGAGCTTTTCCTTGCCACTTTCATCAAGTGCTTGCTCATGGGGGAATGTTGGGTCTCTGTAAAATAAAGAGTACGGTCTAGACCTGCTCTATGTGAAAAGTGCCCTGAGATAACTTCTGTTGTGATTTGTGAATCTGTTTCATGCAGTACAAAAACTTGACCATACACCATTTAATGTTTTGAGGTACAACAAAGTGATACACAAAAGCATCACAGTGTGATCTGACCTTAGAGTCTCCAGTATGCAGTGTGGACTCTCCAGTCCAGCAGAGAGCAGCTTCACTCCTGAATCCTGCAGGTCGTTGTTACTCAGGTCCAGCTCTCTCAGACTAGAGGACTGGGAGCTGAGAACTGAGGACAGAGCTGCACAGCTTCTCTCTGACAGATTACAGCCACTCAGCCTGAAGGAGAGTTAGTGATGATGAAGACAAACACTGACACTGTTTCTGTTGTTAACAGAAAGTAAAAGTAAAAAGAGTCACAATTTGATTTGATTGAAGTTGCCTTGTCTCTCTCTATAAGTCATTAGAATCTTGGTCAATTAAGAGAGTTTTGGTGATTATGATTCTTTTTGTAAATGGAAACCAACATTACACAAATGAGTCATTGCTTCAAAAGTTAAAGTCACTGCCTAAATCACAATGTGTGTGTAGACAAATATGCTTTTATGATCAATGAGAACTAGATAGTGAGGCACCCTCGTGGTTTAGGGGTTAAGATGCTGACCCTGAACATTGCTGGTTCAAGTGCAGCCAGGAGCTTGCATCTCTTTCTCCCTCTAATAAAGATATAAAATGCACCAAAATTTGAAAAAGGAAGTAGATTGTATAAGGTCATTTGGCATGGTCACATTCATCTGAAGATGTATAATAACACTGATGAAACAATATAATGTATGTTTCCATTAAACCAACTAATCAGTTAGTTGAATAAATCTTAGGACTCTCTCTGACTAAGACTTAAATTTAGGGCTGCAACTAGAGATTATTTCATTAGTGATTAATCTGTTGATTATTTTCTCAATTGTTGATTAGTTGTTTGGTCCATAAAATGTCAAAAATTGGTGAAAAATGTCAATCAGTGTTTCCCAAAGCCAAAGATGTCGTCCTCAAATGTCTTGTTATGTCCACCACACAAATATATTCAGTTTACTGTCACAGAGGACTAAAGAAACATTTAAGAAGCTGGAATCAGAGTTTTTAAAAAAAAATTCTTAAAAAAATACTCAAAATGTTTATCAAAATAGTTGGCGATTAATCTAAATTTTGGCAAATAATTGATTACCCGACTAATCATTGCAGCTCTAATCATATTCATTTTGTTGAATCATCACGTTGAATATAAACCTCCTCTGTTGAAGTATAAACTGATGTTGCATGACATTAAGTTGATGGTACAAATTCAAAAACAGTTAATTATCAAAATAGTTGGCAACTTGGATCAACTGCAACTAATCGTTGCAGATCAACTTTCATTAGTTGGGAATGACCCTACACATGTCATACTGTTAGTATCTGCAGTTATCTGTGCACCTACAGAGCTTTGTTGGAGGCTTTGACCACTGGCAGCAGCCTCAGAAGAGCCTCCTCTGAAGCAGAGTATTTCTTCAGGTCAAACACATCCAGATTTTTTTCTGAAGACAGTAAGATGAAGATCAGAGCTGACCACTGAGCCGGAGACAGTTTATCTGTGGAAAGACTTCCTGATCTCAGGTACTGTTGGATCTCCTCCACTAGAGAATGATCCTTCAGTTCATTCAGACAGTGGAACAGGTTGATGCTTCTCTCTGCAGACAGATCCTCACTGATCTTTTTCTTGATGTACCTGGCTGTTTCCTGATTGGTCTGTGAGCTACCTTCTCTCTTTATCAGCAGGTCTTCTAGTTTATCCTGATTGGTCTGCAGTGAAAGACCCAGGAGGAAGCGGAGGAACAAGTCCAGATGTCCATTTGGACTTTGTAAGGCCTTGTCAATGGAAATCCTATGGATCTTCTTTGTAGAGGTTCTCCTTAAAAGCAGTCGCATGTTTTGGACTGTTGGTCGTGGAAAAGGCGCCACATTTTTGTTGCTGTTGATGAGTGACATTTTCACATAGAGAGCCGCAAGAAACTCTTGAACACTCAGATGGACAAAGCTGAACATCCTTTTGTCATCCTTCTTCCCACGCTCTTTTTTAAAGATCTGTGTGAACACTCCTGAGCACACTGAGGCCTCATTGAAATCAATACCACTCTCTCTCAGATCTTTCTCGTAGAAGATCAGGTTGCCCTTTTCCAGCTGGTGGAAAGCCAGTTTTGCTAATGATTTAATGTACTGAATGCACTTTTCTGGGCCATATTTTTCTTTTGTCCGATCAATCTGAAACACCAGAAATTCTGTGTACATCTCAGTGAGGGTCTTGGGCAGCTCTCCTCCCTCTCTGCTTTTCAACATATCCTCCAGAACTGTAGCAGTGATCCAGCAGAAGACTGGGATGTGGCACATGATGTGAAGGCTTTGTGATGTCTTGATGTGGGAGATGATTGTGCTGGCTTGCTCTTCATCTCTGAATCTCTTCCTGAAGTACTCCTCCTTCTGTGGGTCAGTGAACCCTCTGACCTCTGTCATGCTGTCGACAAACTCTCGAGGGATCTGATTGGCTGCTGCAGGTCGTGTGGTTATCCAGATGCGAGCTGAGCGTAGCAATTTCCCATTGATGAGTTTCCTCAGCAGTACTCCTACTCTAGTTGACATTGTTACATCAATGGAGCGAATGTCGTTAAGGTCCAGTTGAAGGCGGCTCTCATCCAGTCCATCCAAAACAAACAAAAGTTTGAATTTACTCTTGTCATAGTTGGTGTTTCCTGATGACTGCAGAGTTGTAAAGATGTGATTCAGAGCTTCCTCTTTGATGTCTTTAGTTTCTGGGATGCATTCATGAATGAGCTCTGCCAAACTAAACTTTTCTCCCTTCAGTAAATTCAGCTGACGGAAGGTGAAAGGGAAAATGAGATGCACATCTAGATTGGTTTGTCCTTTAGCCCAGTCCAACACAAACTTATGTACAAGGAATGTTTTTCCAATTCCTGCGATTCCATTGGTCAGAACTGTTCTTATTGGTCTGTATTCTCCAGAAGGGTGTTTGAACATTTCATTGGGTTTAAGAGGTGTATCTGTTTCTGCTGGCTTCCCTGCCATTTCAATCTGTCTGACCTCATGCTGTGTGTTGATGTGTACATCACCACCAGCTGTGATGTACAGTTCTGTGTAGATATCAACCAGAAGTTGCTTATCCACAGTCCACCCCTCTTGTGCACACATAAATCTGTCTCGGAGGTTTGATTGAAGCATGTGTTGGTAATATGTGATGGGTTTTGGCTCTGGTACTGGAACCATCACATCTGTGTTGAACATAAATAAAAAAACAAAGCATTAGGGGGCATTTAGACTGATTTAAGCTCTGCATGAAAAAACAGCCCCCTGTTTACAACAAAAGATACAACTGTTGCAGCTGTGTTAACTTTCCAGGGTAATAAAATCCTGTTTGTATTACAAACAGCTGTGTAGTGTTTCGGTGCCTTTAAATGCATTAATCTGTAACTCCAACTTGATCTCCTGGATTGTATTTCATTGTCTCACTGGTACCTTAAACAACACACCCCCACCAACGCAGCCCCTTGCATTGTTTTAATGCAGGGCTGTTTGCAGTCTAAATGCTACTTTAGTGTACTTGTCTATTTGCCTGTATGCTTGCTAGCAGCAGTAAAACTTTCTATCAAAGTTCTGCCCTTTAAAGATGGTGTTCTGTTAACAATACATTAACAACCATTTCTATCAGAATAAGAAAACTAAAGCTTATGGTCTCTCACTCTCTGCCAAGTTAAATAAAATGCAGACTACAAGACTTTGAAAATCACAATCAAGAAGGAAGGTTAAAATCAACTTATCTACAGAAATCAGAGTGAGTGCACCCCACAAATATCTAGAGGGCAGCTCATTAAACTATTAACTTATTGTACTTGCCTCAGTATTCCAGTGAGCTATCATTCATATCAACACCATCTTCTCTGATCAGAGCTGCTGAATCTGCTGGTCAGCTACTTTTTAATCCTGTTTTAACACAGGGCTTTTCAGTTTGCTGTCTGGGACATGCAGAATACATCAATACAGCTGCTTAAATATCTTAAAATTAAATTCATATTTCTGGAGATGTATGTAATATCTGATTGCACACCCATTATTTCTGTGTATAATGGGTGTGCAATTTTATTCGACATCACAATGATCTAAACAATAACCATCTGCAGTCAAATACCACCTGGTATTGGCTACTTGCAGCAGGTCCGCAGTGCGTAATTACGGTTTGACAGTGACATCTCTATAACTATAGACAGCAGATGGAACAGATACCTGCCGTCTTCAGATTGCTGTAAAGATCATCACCAGGATGAAGAAAAGGCCGTTGGTATATGTGACGAGTTGCTGTGGATAACAGATGCTGGTAAAAATCACTCATTAATCTTTATTCTGTCTCCTGAGGTTAAACATGGAATGCATTTTTGTTTGTGAGCTCATGTCAGCTGGTGGAAGAATGTAGGATGAAAATTAAACAGCCAAAAGTTAAAAAAAAGAGGTTTATGTGACTGTGTCTTCACCAAATATCACAACAAACATTGCAGAACTCTGGTATGTAGTGTGCGCTGAGCTGTTGACCTGCTCTGAGCAGTTGGGCAGCAGACAGTGTGGGACACTGTGTTGCTGCCAGAAGAGCCGCTGACTGAGATTACACTGAGCAGCATGCATGGGAATAAATTACAATATAATAGATTTGTGTATATTTCTTGCTTTCCCCTACTGCTGTCAAGCTGTGTTGCTCTGTCTTGTCTGTGCGTGCGCTGTCTTTTCGCGCCATGATGTTATCAATCATGAATTTGTTTTTCACGGTGTGAGAAAATGGACGTGTGGTGTGAGAGCATGTGAAAAGTTTCAATTGCGTCGGTCTCACGGTCAATGTGTGAGACTTGGCAGCACCTGAAAAAGATTTGAGATGTTAATGAGCCACAGTTCTGATTTGCAGCCACTAACTCTGCTGCAGTTTTGGTGTTCTTAATTTAGGAAACAATTCCTATCTTGAACAATATTTAGGAGAAATCCAGAGGAGTTCTCACCTGTTAACAATGTGAAAACTACACTGACAAATACAAACCAGAGACTACAGCTACCTTACCTTCATTCTGACTGCTGTCAGTGGAAAGTTCAGGAGGAGGATGAGTCTGAGAGGAGGAAGGTCCTCTGTTCTCTGAAGCCTCCCGATCATCACTGACATCCACTGAAAGAGAGATAATTAATAACAGGGTTTCCGCCAGTTTATTACAAGCACGACGGCACCCAGGGCTGCTGACAGTCACAGAGCAGACATTTTCAGTTTATAATTGTAACGTCTGTTGTCCAACTAATTATTGTTAACATGCTTATTATTTTACAAATTAGAGTTTTTATTTGATAAATGTGGGCGCTGATACACGAAAATAAACTAAATAGGTTGTAGTTCTATGAAAAAAGCAAACCAATGATGGAGGTGGTGGGCAAGTAATATAATGGGTGTAATTGCTCCACTACATCAATGTAGTGTTTCTGTTTGACCTCCACAGTCTGGATGTGAGAGATGGCATCTTGTGTGAACAAGTTAATATCTTGTTTGCATGAGATTGTTGCAGTATCAAAATGCACCTCTCACCCTGCAGTGACATCATGTTTCTCTCTTCCTGTTACTGACCTTCTGGTCCTGAGCTGCTGTCTGATAAACTCTGCAGTAGATCGTTCCTGTTGATCTTCTTTAAAAGCTTCTTGGTCACCTCCACAGCTCCAGGAAGTTGGTAAATCTGCACCATCAGATCCACAGTGTCCCGTCTCTCTGCTTTCTCCAGCTGGGATGCTTTGATGGCTTGGTGGCCTTCCAGACTTTCATCCTTTAGGAACCACTTGAAGTCCTTAAATTCTTTCTCTATCAAATCCTGCAGAGTGTTCAACAGGTCCACCTTCATCATGATTTCTCCCTGTTAAAATCACACAATATTTTCAACATGAAGGACTTGTCATTTCACTAGTCCACAGCCTGATTTTCTATTGTGCCCCCATGGTCATTGTGTTTAAGTTCTGCTGCCTGCCGACTTGTTATCAACCTCTGCCTTGAATCAAAAACTATTCTTTAAACTTTTATCTTATCTGCTCTGTTGCTGAGTCTTGCTTTTGAGTCCAAACATCATCTACCAGAAACACTGGAAAATCGTAAATGTATCGCACATGTAATGTACAAACAATACAGAAAATAATGACTCACATGTGAAATCAAGGTGTAAAGAAGCCACAGAGAGCTGATAACCTTCTCTGGGATGAGTCGAGAAATGTATTAACAACAATGAACAACAAAAAAAGTAATGTCAGTAATGCAGGAACACAAGACTAAATGTGCAATTATTGTAAAAAGCCATTTGACAGGTGTGCTATAACCATGTATCACCAGCAGGGTGCGCTGAATCACCACTGCTTAGCTCAGCAAAAATGTACAATTTAATACTGTTAAAGCAGTAATAATGTACTGCCAATCAGTGAATCTGAATTCTGTGTGGGTTTATTATCAACAATAAAAAAAAATGTGAACACCATCAAACCCACACAAAGCAATATTTAAACAAAAAATAACATATGACACATATTCAAGTAAGAAGTGGCAACTAGTAGCAGTGATAACGCTAAAACAGACTACACAAACAGTAGCTGAATGTGTCCCAAACCGTCAACCAGCAGCATCCCCCACACCCCTGCTGGAAACCATAGGCTAACAATAGAAATGGGTGTTTCTGTGGCAAATCAAGAAGCAACCAATTAGAGAGCAGCCTCTGGTCACTGGCTTGCCAAAGGTTGAAGGACCTACATACAAACTGCAAAGGCTGCATTTCATTAGTAGTTACACTTCCCCTCAGCCAGTCCCGGCGCCAATGGAAAGTAACTGACCGGACATTTGGTTTCTATGTCTGTTTAACTTGTGACCATCAGTGTGGATACTGCAATGACATTCAGCATTTTATCTCAAGCAAGCCATTTAAAAAGATTAATTTCAGAAAAATAAGTGAGGGAATGTGAATGCTTCTTTTGGCGACACCATTTAATTTACATAATGTAAGACAAAAAGGACCAGACGAATATATACTGTGTTGAACATACAATAATTTAGGAGGACACCTACATGTTCTGTTTATGTTTTCAACAGCTGCCGTCACCACGACAACCACAACACATTCCCCTGAAAGTCACCAGATAACATGGTCACTGGTAAAACCAAAACACCGGCTGGTGTGTCGGTTTAAGTGGTGGTTGAATTAACTAGTGACAGAGGCAGATGTTTCTTAGGTGTCGCTTTTGAGGACCCCTTGTTGACTATGGTTAGACAAAGGGATAGTTAGAGTATGTCGGGCAAATTCTTGTCAAGAATAACAGCAAACATCTGTTTTAAATACTGCAAACGAGCAGCTCATTGACGTCATAGCTGACAAGAAACCGCAATGCACAGTGGGTAATCTGCAGCACTGAGTGACAGCGCTGTTGGTCACTCCTTGGCACGTCCCCTGGGCATGTTGAGCAACTAATGAAACACAGCCTCATTTGGCCGGCGCCTCTCAAACAGGAAGTGTACATATTCAACCTAACTCTAACCCAACTCAACCAGATAAAATTTAAAAACAAATTTTTAATAAATGCTGGCATGACTACAAGACACAGAGTAAGAATAGTTATTTCAAAATATATTGTTAATTCATGTTTAACATAACAACCTTTCTTCTCTGGCGCCCCACATTAACCAGCCGTCACTGAGACTAAAGGCGCCTTGAGACTGTGCAACAACATCAGTTGTGTAAGTTTATTTCGTGTCACACTGTGTGAGACGGTTTCAATAAAGTCTTGACCACAATCTGTGTCAGACTTCATGATATCAGTTTGAGGAAGATTGTCAGATTGTGTGATGAATGTGTGGTCAATCATAAATGGAGGATAGCAGTATGACAATTCAGATTTCTTCATGAAAAGGTTCAGGAAGATTTCCATATTTTTGTAAACACAAGGTCTCGTGCTGTCTCAGCAGAGTTAATGACGTTAATGCTACAGGACTCAACACTCCACCACAACATGTCAGATAGGTTGGTGAGCTTGAATGAGGCTGATCACTCCCTAAAACAGAGAAGAGATAGAAATGTATTTAACACTCACAGAGAAACAACAGCTGCCTTTTTCCTGACTGAAGTCTTGTTGATTGTAGATTCTCCTGCAGACTGAGAGAACTGAATCTGTGGAGTCTTTATGAGCCGGTGAGCAGAGCTGAGAGACACAACATGAAGAGTGATGAACACCTCAAACAGGAACTAAACCTTCATATTTCCTCATGTGAGAGAAAAAGAGCATGACTGGTTAAAAGTAGACCAGTATGTTATGTCGCTACACCCATGAAATGTGGATGTGACACTTTTAAGTTTCTCAACTGTCCAACGACCGCATCCTGTTACTGCAGCTGACACTCAGACTGCTGCAACACATCAAAACAGCACAGAGACACTAAATTCATCCACCTGCATCATAACAGGATGGAGACAAATATCTTAAAACATGGACACATAAAACCAAATCTGACTGGACCGACACCATTAGAAAGAAGTTTTAAATTTAGGTGAACTAACTTTAAACAGATTAAAACCTAACACACTCTCACCATGAGCACATGCAAACACAAAGTCTAAACTGAACAAATCTAAACTCACCAACATTTGCCTTCACCTCAACTCTCCACCTGAAACACTGAAGTTTATTATACAGTCATTAACCTGTGTATCAACTTTACGATCAAAAATGATGATCTGATCAGCCATTACTGTTTTTTCTGCTTTTCATTTTTATAAATGTATTCATTCTTTTACATCATCACATCTGTATTACTATGAATGAAACTGTTACTGACTGTTCTCCAGTGGTCAGGGAGTGTTGCTATGCAGATTTGGTGAACATAGAGGTGAAGGCAAGATGGAATATAGAAAATACCTTCAAACAGGATCAGGGCTGTTTCTGTACATGTCACAGGTGTATGTACAAGGCAACAGGAGGAGGACCCAAATGCACATACAGGGACAGGACAGGTTGATGAAAAGGGGCTTTCATAAAAAAATTATCAGAAATTAACAGGCTTAAAGTCGGGCACAAGAAGGCAGTCCAAACATCAAACATCCAGAGGGGCAAGGCAGGCAGGTCAAAACACAGGCAGCAAATAATAATGATAGCAAATTTGATTTTATGCACCTTTCAGGTAAACCAAGGACACAACATCCAGAAAACAAGCAAAACAACAAAAGAAGCTGAGCCAAGCTGACAGATCCAAAAAGACAGAGTGATGTAATAAAATCAAATGATGCTTCAACAAAGTGTTAGTTTAGAGCTGTGCACACTTATGCAACCAGGTTATTGTAAGTTGGGTTTTTTGTTTGTTTTTGTTTTGCCCTCAAAGGTTCCAGTTTGTTTTTGACTTGAATTTTAGAGGCTGCAAAAATTTTAGAGGCAGAAAAAAGTTCAGACATTATTTATCTTTTTTTTTTTTACATCACAAAACCTGCCATTTTAACAGGGGTGTGCAGACTTATTATATCCACTGTACATACCCATACATATTTTCAGACATACACACAGATATGTTTACCATTGCAATATTTACTTCTGCTCTTTCACACCTTTGCATTATTTGTATCCTGTTTAAATGTTGACAAAAACAGTTTATCTGTATATTGACATTGTATGTTGTTGTCCATTAGTTTCTATACAGACCCTTTCCAAAAAATTAGAATATCATGGAAAAGTTAACTTATTTCCATAATTCCATTAAAAAGGTTCAACTTTCATAGATTATAGATTCAGGACCCACAATTCAAATGATTTCAAGTATTTATTTGTTTATTTTTACATAATTTGGGCTTCCAGCTCATAAAGCCCACGAAAACAGGAATTCAAAAAATTAGAATACTGTGAAGAAATCAGCCCAAATTTTTAAACTGAGTGTCACACTAATCATCTACTAAACTCAAAGCACCTGTACAGGTTTCCCCAGGTGTCATTAAATTGCTTCAGTTTGGTTCAATTGTCTCAGTTCGGTTCAATATGGGGAAGACTGCAGACTTGACAACTGGCTAGAAGACCATCATTGATACCCTCCATAGGATGGGTAAGCCACAAAAGTTCATAGCTAAGGAGGCTGGCTGTTCACAGAGTGCTGTGTCCAAGCATATCAATGGAAAGTCTAGTGGAAGGGCAAAATGTGGCAGGAGAAGATGCACCAGCATAAGAGATGACCGTGGGCTTCAGTGGATTATCAAACAGAAGATTCAAGAATCTAGCAGAGATCCAGAAAGAGTGGAATGAGGCGGGAGTCACAGCTTCAAAAACCACCACATTCAGACGCATCCGGGAGATGGGCTACAACTGTCGGGTTCCTCGGGTCAAGACACTTCTGGAAACAATATCACAGTTTGGCAAGTACAGATTTCTGGAAATATTTCACTCTACAGGCAGATTATACTCCATTTAAACACATAGCTTAAACAGTTTTAAGCAGTGCGCCGGCGCTCTGAAATGGAGCAGCCCAAATCACAAGCAAGCGAGAAAAAAACAGATAAACAAGCCGGGAGTAACCATGGCTACTGAGGATTATCCAGGCCTTTTTCAACTTTTAAGGAAAAGTTGGAGTTAATCTGCAAAGGAAGACCTACACCAGAGCTAATTTGGTGCAGAAAACCAAAAGACTTCTTTTAACTCCAGGGTTTCGTTTTCAAGTAACTTTCATTAATGTATCATCAAAGGATACATTTTTAAAATCTAATTCTTTAGATTCTGTTGGGAAAGCGTGCGTGTGCGTGCGTGCGTGCGTGTGTGTGTGTGTGTGTGTGTGTCAGCAGATCTGGCGTATCTGCCGGCTACAATAACTGTCAGATGGTCAACTTTACTGTCGTTTCAATCAGTCAGCCCTGTAAAATTATAGCTGGACCACCAATCACAGAGCTGAAAGCAGCGTTTTCTTCCCAGCAACTGCGGAGGTGCAATATTCTGATAGGCTGACAAAAGGCGCTTATTTCATTTAACCCTTCACATTTAGGTGAGGCCCATCACCATACAGCAAGAAAAAACGTTTTTAAAATAAATTCAAAATTCAACCATTTAAAGTTGTATGTCCCTCCCCTAAGCCAAAATAAAAAACATAAGTTCCTCCCCAGTACTTAAAAAATGATTTGACGTGCCTCCCTCATTTCCCACTTTGTCTTGCAGTAATTACAGCTGCACAACTAACTATTCTAAATCCGTAAAATGTCAGAAGAGAGTGAAAATATCTATCACAAGTTCCCGTCCTCATCTCACCTCTGAGCTTTGGTCTGGCTGTCATGTTCCCCACACAGAGAGCTTTTAGAGGGAGGGACTCCCTCCTCTGTCTCCTCACACTGATCCATAGCAGAGAAACACCTTCACACAAACACAACAACATGCTGTCCAGAGCTCACACATTATTTCTCATCATTCCTCTCAGTCACATGACAAACATACAGAGCTCTAACTGGGAGGAAACTGATGAACCTTCTGACATCAAATTCACAACAATACACAAATCTGACAGTTTACATGTCAGAGTAGAAATGTTGAGTCTCAGCTGCAGTGAAATATCTTCTTTAATATCTTTTTGGTCCCTTCAGGCTCTGTGAGGATTTAAATTTAATGGTGTCAGTTAAAGTTAAGTCATAACTTCCCTCAAGTGTAGAAACATCAGGATGACCTGAAACATGTTTCAAAAATGAGTTGACTGTGTTTATTGCAGTAAAGACACCAAAAAGAACCAAACCACAACAAAAAGCATTTACCCTAACCTTAAAAACTGAAATAACACTATTCACATGATTCAGAGTAAAATAAAGGTTGTGTGTTAAAATCAAAGAAAACAGTAACAAGAGGAACACAGATGAGTGTGTAGTGTATACTCAGCACATAGTATACTATAGTTATATCTCTAGCTTCTACTCTATGTTTAGTGATTCTCTTTAGGGACCAAGCACGAAAGTTTCAGGAGCACAACAGTCCCTGGCACTGTATTCTATTTATTATTATTATTTTATTCTTTTATTACTTTATTCTATTTATTTATTATTCTGCTTTACTATATTTGTGAAAACTGAAAAAGGGGCAATTTCACTGATATTTCTCCAGATCACATTAGACCAGGTCCAGGTCAAAAACCACTATACTTTGACTTGTCAAATCTGGACTAGATCATTATTATTATTATTATTATTATTATTATTATTATTATACTATACTATTATTGTGTTACTTTATAACACATGATCAGTAATAAGTACTCTGACTTTATTATCACATGACTTTAACAGGTATTATGACTTTATGAGGTTTTGTGTCATTTGGAGCAGTTATCACATGAACAGGGTTCAGTGTTTCTGTTCTGTGATAAAAAAATCTTCTGTCTTTTCTATTAAAGTCCTGATTATCAGCTGATCAATGTTCTGATGGAGCTGATCATTAAATGTCACAGTGAACAGAAGGAGCACTTTTATTCACCTGTTTGTTTGTTGCAGTGCTGCTATCAGCCACCAGGAGGCGCCGTCTTCATGTCCTTTACTTCAGTAACCGTGGCAACAAAAAAGTGTAAACATCCTCCATCACAAGTTAAAGTCCTGCATTCAAATGTTTACTGAGGTTAGAATGAAAATGTGTACTTGTACTACATTTCAGAGGGAAATATTGTACGTTTTACTTCACTTCATTTATTTCAGTTTTGATGCTTTAAAGATCAAGATTTTACATACAAAACATATGATCAGCTTACCAAATATTAATGATTTGTTATAAAATACCCAACAGTATATAAAGTAGTTCAAACTAGCTGCTTATATGTTCAGTAATATCAGTAATAATAAAATATTAATATGACACTTTAACCCCCTCTCAAGACTTAATAGCTGTTCCTATTTCAAACAAGGAATATCATGGATCATTTCAACTTTAATTCTAGGAAATAATTATAAAACATTAAATATATTATTATTTTATCTTCTAATAACACTATCTGAAACAATATCACAGTTTGGCAAGTACAGATTTCTGGAATATTTCCGGTTCAGGCACCTTTCAGTCCTGAGATCTGGCCGCGACCCAATTACTGAAATTCAAAACCTACTACAACATGTCAGCCTTAAAAAGGTGGTGCATTAACTTTCTATAATCCCATCAGAGATGCCAATGCACCTTAACTTGATGGTCTTAAATTGGCTTGGGAGAGAGATATTGGGGAATGTATGGATGATGTATATCAGGCTGGCACAGCCCCGTCTGAGAAATCCAGACACAATTCAACAACTATAACATCCTCAGTTGATGCTACTGGACCCCAAGAAGACAATTTAAGAAATGATGATGTATGTTGGCGTTGTCATAATGAAGTTGGAATAATAGTACACATGCTATACGACTGTGACTGTGGTTAAGGATCTATGGGAGAAAACAATATCTATTTTCTAATAACACATCCCATTTACAGAAATTGTGGAATTGTGACATTCAGATTTGGGATTATTTATAAGTATATCTGTGTGATAATATAATGACTCATCTGCACAGAAGAAGAAGAAGAAGAAACACAGAGCAGCACTGAATCCCTGACTTTGTTCCTGTCACGGAGAAAGAAAAATACCAAAAGCCATCAAACCTCAAACAGAAAAGCATTAACCAGGCAAATACTGTTGTTTTCAATGGAGAATGCAACTACACTTTCAGAAACAGCTGCAACAGGAGAAGTGCCCCTCTGCCATTTCTGTCAGATTTTGTGCCTAATGTTCAACTTAAATTCCAAAACTTTGACACGTCCAGTTGCAGTCTGCTAGGCAAGAAAACAATTTTGTGTAACTATCGTCGTTGACTTCATCAGACTGTGACCATCAGCACCTTCATGAGAGCAACCCTGTCTCCTACAAATTATGTTCATGTACAACAAAATCGCAACCGTAAATGTTTTGCCAGAAATGTAATGCATAATGAATTACGTTTTCCCTCAACATAAGGAGAAAATGTTATTAATTAACGTATTTGGCAAGTTGCAAAAATGTTGATACCAAATGTATGAGTGAAATGTTCACAGACAACATACCTACTTCTTGTTTTCCCACCAAAATATCCAATCTTGCAGTACCATATCTGTGATAGAAGAAAGTAGTCTACAACAATATTAAAGATTTTATGGGAAAGATTGTGGTCATTTAAGCCACATCACAATCTTTCACTAACCTTAACCCAGGTGCTTTTGTTGCCTAAACCTAACAACACTCAGGATGCAAAACCGGGTCTGTTGTGTTGGAGTCCTGCATACACCTCATACACCCCAGCCTCCTCCCTCGGACTTCAGAGCGATATATAAATGTAGCTTCATTCATTCATAAAAACATTACCTGTGAATATAATCCAGGCAGAAATGACATTTGTTAATGCAACATCACTGGGAATGCAATTTAGCTGTATATGAACGTAATTTCTAGGAGACAGAGTTGATGAGGGTCAGAGACCATGGTTCTCTAGTGGTAAATGGTGGACTGCTCCCTCCAAGTAGGGAGTGAGTTGCTGCTCCAGGTGAAGGAGTTTCAGGTATCTTGGATTGGTGCAGCTATCTTACTTCGGCTGGGGTTGTTTGGCACCCTCCTGGCTTTATCTTGTCCCCGCTCATGTTTGCTCACTGTCATCACATTCCTCCTCCTCCTTCTCTGGTATGGAGGTGAAGTCCTCAATCACGACTCTGGGCAGCACTGGCACAGTCTGTGTCTTGAATATATGGACATCGCCCAGGGAGTTCTTCTGCATGTCAGCACCTCGATCTGCAGGAGGAGAAGCTGGCTGGTGTTTTCTATACTGCACCAAACTGCAGCTCTTCACCACTATGGCGATCACATTCTTTCCCATCATGATCCCTGAGACTCGGATGTCGCCATAAATCAGGAGGTTTCCCCCGCGAATCAGGAGGGTGATGACGTTGATGGTGGCGAGACTGAGGATGGGGTAGAGCATCATTTTGTGTGGGACAATGTTAATGCCCTGCATGCTGATCTCGCTCAGAGAGACGCAAGGTAACACCAGCAGGAGGATGTAGCAGTAGAAGAACATGAGTCCCTCCACCCACAGGGGGAGCCCATCCCCCTGAAGTTCCCACAGGTTGGCCTGAACATCCACAACATCCAGGAGGTCCAACACCACCCAGAAGAGACGACTCCTTATCTCCTCTCTCTTCTTATACGGCCTCAAATAATCCAAGTGATCTATCGCTGCCAGTGTTATGAACACGATGGGCATGCAGACAGACAACAGCAACGTAAGAGCTGTCCTGGATGCACCTGCGTCCATTGCTTCAACATCCTGAGATTTGTAGTTCTGATAAACAAAGTAGACCTTGATCTCCAGGATGAAGATGTAGAAGAACCAGAGCATCATGGCGTAGCCTCGTCTGGCCGTGTGCACCTCCGACCCGGCCCAGACAGCGACGTATCGAAGCATGATAAGGAAACACGTGTCACCTGCCAGCACGGTGACGCACATGCCGATCGTCCTGGAACCCAGATTCTGCTCCAACAGGTAGGCGTCCATGAGGGCCAGGCTGGCCATGATAAGGACGGCTGTGAGGCAGACGTGGGGCTTGTTAGCAGCAGGTTGCGGGTTAACCATCGCTGGTCTGGTTTCAGTTTTTTAGGAGTAAAAGCAGGTCATTAAAGAAGCACGGTGACCAGGGAGAGAAGAAGAAGAAACACCACAGTGCTGAAGTCTGTTCAGCTGCAGTTCCTCTAGTGGCCACTAGAAGAGGATCCAGGAAAACTTGATATCATTTTATTAGTGAGTTAGAGTCTCAGTAGTGATTATTGCACCATTGAATAGATATTACTGAAGTGGTTCCCAGCCTTTTTTGTTTGATGTACCACAAAACTCTGTCAGATGAACTCAACTAGCTCATCATCAAAATCGCCTTTTATGTTCCAAATGTGTTTGTCTAAACTGATTTTAAACTGGATGTTATTTTAACACTAGCGAATATATAAAAGTGGATTTTATTACAATGATTTTTCATTCAATTGACTTGTGAATGTTTAGGTCAGTTTAGTCAACTTTGCATTATTTGTACCACCACTTGGAGTGGCAGAAACTGGACAATGAAACCATTTTACCAGCATTACTTTTAGCTTTTTAATTTAACTGTTTACCCTCTACATTTACGTAACTATTTTAATAGTTAATTCATTATTTTCAGGTATTTCAACCATTTATCATTAATTTTATCTAACTGTTTAGACTTCCTTGCTTGCTTGCTAACATTTTATGCACTCTCAACATGTCAAGTTCAGGTGTTACAGCTGACTCAGTGTTTAGACATTTTAATGAAATCATAATTTCTATTTTTTCAAACTGGTTGAGCTACTCTACAATCTTTCTTGGTAACTGCAGAAGTATCCTTTAGGGTACATGTACCCCTGCGTGGATCACTGTTTCAAAGTTTGTTTTTCTGGTTTCATTAAGTGACAAAGATGGGGGCGAGAAGATAAACCCAAAATCCAGCCCTTTAACTTGCTCTGTAACAGTGATTTTGAGCAAAACCAATAATCCAACTGTGGATTAGTTCTCTTTGATTCGGTGTTATTTCTTTTCTCATGAGGTTAATAATCGTCCAGACTCAGCTGAAGTAAAATAGAGATCATCATGTCACATATCCTCATGTTCTCCATTTACACTCTCATGAGTCTATGTGCCATAATGTCAGGAATCCACACATCCTTTGTAGCTCTGCAACTCCTAACTCAGCAGATCCACCTCCAGGTTAAACTCAGGATCCAGCTTTGTATAAGCACCGGCATTTGGATGCATCAAAGGTCTTAAAAACATAATGAGAAAAAAAAACCTGGATTGGTGGATCTTCTTGGAGCTGAGAAAAGTTTATCAAGATAATCCTGATAATCAAACTGATGAATCAAACAGGAGAGAAGAAAAGGAAGTGAGCTAATTTCAGCTCAATGCATTTCAGCACAGCTAAGTCCAAAGTGCATCATCTCTTTCTTCTGTCGTTGCAGCAGCAACATCATCAGTCCTGAACTCGTGTCATCTGAATTGACTGTGAGTCTGCAGAGAGGCGTCCTCTTCTTTTCAGCTGCAGACTGTGCTTTTATAAACTACATCTGCAAGATTTTTACATCTCTCTCTCTCTCTCTCTCTCTCTCTCTCTCTCTCTCTCTCTCTCTCTCTCTCTCTCTCTCTCTCTCTCTCTCTCTCTCTCTCTCTCTCTCTCTCTCTCTCTCTCTCTCTCTCTCTCTCTCTCTCCCTCCCTCCCCTCCCCGCTGTGTGTATTCAGAGCGGGGGGGGGGACGGGGGGCTCTCTCATGTTCAACTCTCCTCCTTCCAGCTTTCCATTCTCTTTCTCTCAGTCTCATCAGCTTGGCCTTGTTTCTGCAAACACACATACAACTTGTGTTTGTCTCCTTTCCTTTGTTCTGTTTTTCCTTCTCTGTGCTGTAAAGAATTTTTTTGTCGTATATAAAATGCTATTTAAATAAAGTTCTCGAGGAGCTGAAACCTAAGATTTTTACTCTCTTCCTAATGAGATGTAACAATAAAGAAACTTGAACTTGAACTGTAAATGTGCCTGCTTCAGTGACTGTAACCAAACCTTCAGATAGATCTTTTTCTGTCAAAACTAGAAACCTGTTCTCCTCCTCTGCTCCCATCACCTGTGGAGTACCTCAAAGCTCCATTTTAGGGCCCATTTTATTCACCTTATACATGCTCCCTTTTAGCCCTAGCATTCTTGACAGCCAGCTGGTATTTGTCCAACAGATCCTTCAGAGTTTGAAATAAGATCTGCAATTTATCCTGCTTCCACCTCTGCTCTGCCCTTCTGCATGCTCTCCTTATTTCTCTAATATTTCTGTTATTAAACCACAGTGAGGCAAAAGGCTTTTGTATTTTAGTTTTGACCAGTGCAACAGAGTCAAGGGTGGCCGAAACAGTACTGTTAAAAAGTGAGACAAGTTCTTCTTTGCTCACATGGGATGGTGCAGCCTCAATACTGGTGGTGATGGGAGCCTCTCTAAAGGCTTCAGCAAACCTAGTGGCAGCGGAAAAAATTAGGATGCAGGGCGGACATGAGAAGGATGTGGCAAATTGAGATCAAAAATAATAGGCCTGTGGTCAGAATGGTGAACAAAACAGTGACGATGGTTGGACAGGATGTTAGTTTTATGCTAAAACTCAGGTTATAATAACTCTCTTATTAACCTTCTATTATAATCATCCATTACTTTGTAAAAGTAAGAGTGTTTGCACATGACATAATTATGGATAAACCTAGATTGTAACTGATGAAACAGACTGTGTTAGAATAAAGTTAAATTACAGTCGTCTGTGATACAGTGATCATATCTGTGCTCTGTGCTGATAAAATGTTTGTCTGTTACTGTCTGTTACTCCCTGCAGTCAGCTGCAGCCTGATGGAAGCACTCACCTAAATCTCTTTCAAAACCCCCCGAGGACATCACATCAGTGAAAATATGCAGTGAGTTTCTACTGTATGTAGGTCTGACCTGATTCCCCTGTAGTGTGACGTATTAGCACTGCTCTCCCTTTCTGAATCCCATCTACAACTCAGCATGCACATGGAAGGTTTATGTATCTGTAGTTAATGTACAAGTCATAAAAGTGACATATTGATGAAAGGTTTATTATTACACCAAAGGCCACTACAACATAGCAGTGTTCATTAGGGCTGCCCTGGGCCAAAGATTTTCCTAAACGACTAGTAGTCATTAGTTCAAGCCATTAGTCGACTAGTCGTCAAACGTTGATGAAATTTATTTAATTATTAATTTTTTTTTTTGGGGGGGGGGGGGTCATCAGAAAAAGGTTTGAGTTCCAGGGCTGAGAAAGAATGTTATAAGTAACACTGTTAACACTGTGCTGAATTCATACTGCTAGTATCCGTGCAACATCCGTACGATGAGCTAAAGGCCATATCAGTGTCTATTGCACAATTTATTTGCATGAATTTATGCCCTTACACATTAGTCGAAATTGCTGGATTATGAGAAATATAAAGACACTGAAGCTGAGATACAAACTTCCAAGCTGTATGTCCTTCAGTGAGAAGCTAATTCACAAATGTATTAAAGATGGATGAGCAGTTACACAAAGGCATGTCACCTTAAAACCACACATTTAATTGTCCAAGAGCAGTGCTACTACTGCTACTTACTGTTTATCCTACTAATATTATTGCTATTGTGTCTTGTAAAATTACTGCTACTGTTACTGGTAATATTAATTACACTACTATCTCATTAGCGCTATTACTGCTACTAACACTAGTACTATACAGACAGAGCTATTACTGCTATTTAATTACTGCTACTGTTATGCCACTACTATCACTGCTACTGTGACTATTAAAATTACTGCTACTGTTACTGGTAATCATATTCTTACTACTATTACTGTTATTGTCATTAGTACTATTACTGCTACTGTTAATCTCACTAATATTAACACTACTTTCAGTGATACTATTACTGCTACTTTCAGTCTTGTTACTACCACTGTCACAAGTACTGTTATGGATATAGGTATTTGTAGTATTACTGCTTATTTTTAGAAACAGGTGATTCCACTGAGACATGTGGGAGGTCAGGAGCAGACAGAAACTGTCAAAGTCCAGTTTAGACCTATTTAATACTTTATTGCTTTTGTGAGACGATCACAGTGTTACTAAAGAGGCAGAGAGGAGCTGCAGCAGTCTGATCTCATCACTCATCAATACAGACTGTGGATGGTCTCTGTTAAAGCAGCAGTGAAAGTAGCAGCAGTGAAGTGCATGCTCTGATCTTAATGACCCAACTTTTATCTAGGCTAAGCTTTTTATGTGAAGAGCACATTAAAAAGTTATGAGAAGATGCTCTGGAATGCATAAGGATGAATCAAATTAGCCCAATTACTGGGTGCCGCTGATTCTCCCTTAGTGGTGCATTAAAGGACATATCAGATGTTCTCTAAAGCCACAGCCATATGAGACTTTGCTTCTTTAGCTGCCCTCCTTTCAGTGTTTGAAATTAAGAATGTCCCGTTGTCCCGGGACACCTGGGACACAAAGATACGGTGTCTGGGACAATTCTGGGACATTACAAAAATGTCGGAGCAAATTTCCAAATAGGCATTATTTGGATACGTTGACCACATATTGGGAATCTAAATGGTTACTTTCTCATCTGAAAAAAATATTAAAACTTAATAAAGTGACATATCAAAAGTCCTACAGCAAATGGTCAGTCACTCACTGGTGTGTTGTTTTGACATGCACCGAGGAACCTGTATGGCTAAACATATGACTCAACTCTGAATTTTCACTCACCCCACAAAATGTCTGTGTAACATGTAAGTTAACATCATATGATGTAGAAATGTAATGTTAGTTACTCATTAACACTGCAAATGTATATGTTTACATTTATAGTAACTTTTTGAAACCTACAGTGTTACATTTCGTTGCATCTTGGTGCTCTTTTTGGCCCAAAGAAGGTGTATCCATCAAGCTAGCAGCACTAGACCTGAGGGCAGCCGAGTCTGTATTTTCCCCACATGTTGCACCCTTAGTAAGTGGAGCAAGGTCTATAATGTGTTTTCTTACATGTCATCTAATGTGGTGTATGAAAGTGTCTAAATAATAATTGCACTGTTAAAATGTATGTAATTGTGTACAACCTATTGTACCTGTCTTAAGGAAAGGTTTGATGAGCAGCAATTTTAGAATAAAAAAAACTTGGTTATTAAGTCTGGGACAGTTGAAAGTAGAATTCAGGACAGTCGTAGGACACTGAGGAAAAAAGTATATTTCGAGCCCTTTCCCGCTTGGCCATTGCTGATGCTTGGGGAATGCCAGCAGTGACATGAGAGGAAACCTGGCTCCAGATCTGAGATGCAGATTTATTTACCTGCATGTAGGATGATGTAAATTCATTCTCACACAAATAAACATCCTGAGACTTGTACACTGGATCTTCAGTCAGTTTTAGGTGTTAAACTGTCTCTGGGAGCCACAGCCTGCTTCATGTCACATGATCAGATCAAATTCAAACAGGTTTGTCTCTCTGTCCCGGTGGTGTTTGAGCTTAAATCTGTGCAAAAGTTTCCACTGGTTACCTTCCCTCGGTTGTTGCAATAAACACTAAAGACATCATTAAAGCAGATAAATATTGTTTGTTTAATTAAGACACATTTTGAGTGAGTAATTAAGAAAGAATTAAGCCCTAATTACATTTAATACTGCAACAAGCAAAAGGAGATGTAATTCATTTAGGCAGCAAAACAGTTATTCCCCGATTGGACTGAATTAAACATCAGTATGATATTTATATCGATAAAGATTAGCAGCTGTGTTCACTGTTGGGGAGAAATGTGGCTCATTAAGACTACAGGGTGAGAGTCTTAGCTGCCTCAAGCAAATTTTTCCTGATGCAAGAAGTCTGCATTCCTGCACTTAACTTCAAAGCCAGCGAGAGGGAAAGGAGATGGCTATTAGCATAGATTAGCATATACCTACAGATGCACTCCACTTTCCAGCAGTTGTTAGTTTAAACACTCCACACAGGGGTTGGAGGGGTCACGTATATCTTGTGTTTTAGTATGACAAGTATGGACAGAGTAGTGACACATACACTGTATAGTTGAATCTCACTGTTTAGAATCGTTAAACTCTCTTTGAGAATCTCACAATTCTATTTGATTCAGATTCTTGGTGTCCGATTCAATTCAGAATCGATTCTCGTTTCAAAACTGATTCTTAGTTGAATCAATAGAAATGGGGGCACTATTTTTAGCCTCTTACTCCAATATACTGTGTGCTAAACCATTCATTGGTGTCCTTAGTCCACTGAGATGCAATATGAAACATGAAAGCATTTTTAATTATAAAAAGTAACTGCATTAATTTGGAAGCATCTTACAGTCTACTGCCTGTATGAGAATAATGAAATGAAAGTGTAATTTACTGACCAACATGGTTCAATGTCTTTTTTAAAAACAGAAGTAGGCGTCATGCTGCGTTAGCCAGTCACATACATGTAAACGCACATTTCTGGTGCATTAATTTGTAACGTGAACACCGTATTTGACTGTTTACCTCATGACCATTGTGACGAAAGATAAAACCGTTACCAGAGTGATAACTTTCCAGAGCTGTAAAATCCTGTCTGTGAGCATTACAAACCACTGTGAGGTGTTTTGGCTTCTGATAAGTCCTTAAAGAGTATATATATACCCAAATTCTGCTAGCTCCCTCCCTCCCAGCATATTTTAAAAATGCAGCAGAGGACTGCAGGGCAACGACTGTAGGGGGCATGGTCTTGTAGATATGTAGTATATGACACAGGAGGTATTTGATGATGAAGATAAGTCCCAAACGGTCGACTCTATGTTAGCATTGGTCTTGTGAGGTTCAAGGCTGATTTAAAACAAAACAAAACATGTTAAGCCATTTTCAACCCATGAAATGGTGATTTAGTTTACAGCTCAAAAACATGTTTAAGTGTGCAGTCTGTATTGAAGTTTTCCTTGGTTTTTCTTGACCATTTAAGCAATCCTTCTGTTCAATCTCAGGCCACTTTTCCTCTTGCAACCACATCCAGAGATGTTAGCTACAGTTCCATGGGCCTTAAACTTCTTAATAATCTTGCACCATTCACCCTGAACAGTGTCGAAATTAAAAGATATTTTATTGTCAATACATGTCCATGTTTGGTTTGCAGTGGAACAAAACAAAAAAGTTGTGAAAATAACTGAATTCATGCTTATTCTACAAAGACATTCTAAAATAGCCTGGACAAAATTATTGGTACCCTTTAGATGTTGCAAGAAATAATTGATTTGTAGTGATATTTTAAGCAGACTATTGTGTTTTAATTAGTATCACAGGTGTCACTAATGCAGCCAGTTTAAAAGGAGAATATTACTTATTCTGCTGTGCCACTGTGTGCATCACACTGAACATGGAAAACAGAAGGAAAACTAGAGAGCGGTCTGAAGACATTAGAAAAAAGGTAATAGCCAAGCATGGTCAACATAAAGGTTACAAGACCATCTCCAAAGAGCTTGATGTTCCTGCGACCACTGTTGCCAAGATTATTAAGAAGTTTAAGGCCCATGGAACTGTAGCCAACATCTCTGGACATGGTCACCAGAGGAAAATTGGCCCGAGGTTGAACAGAAGGATTGGTCAAATGGTCGAGAAAGCACAGAGTAAAAAAACTTCAAAACAGATCCAAGCTGATCTTCAAGTTCAAGGTACAATAGTTTCAAGTCGCACCATCCGTTGCTGTCTGAATGAAAATAGGTTCCATGGTAGAAGACCCAGGAAGAGCCCACTTCTAAGAGAGACAAAAAAAGCCAGACTGGACTTTGCCAAAATGCATGTTGACAAGCCACAGTCATTCTGGGAGAATGTGCTTTGGACAGATGAAACAAAATTAGAGCTTTTTGGTAAATTACACCAACCATGTTTCCAGAAGAAAAATTGAAGCCTTCAAAGAAAAGAACACCATTCCTACTGTGAAACATGGAGGAGGCTCAGTGATGTTTTGGGGTTGCTTTGCTGCCTCAGGCACTGGGTGCCTTGAATCTGTGTAGGGCACAATGAAATCAGAAGACTATCAAGGCATTTTGGAGCGAGACATACAGCCCAGTGTCAGAAAGCTGTGTCTCAGTCACAGGTCATGGTCTTCCAGCAGGATAATGACCCCAAACATACATCACAAAGCACCCAAGAGTGGATGAGAAGAAAACGTTGGACCAGAAGAGTGGGCCAAACTACCAATGGACATGTGTAGAAACCTTATTCAGAGTTACAAGAAGCGCCTGACTGTAGTTATTGCCTCCAAAGGCTGTGCTACAAAATATTAAGTTAAGGGGTAAGTATTTTTGGCCAAGCCTTTTTCATTTTTATTTGTAATAAATAATATGTTAATAATATGCCATAAGTTGTAAGTCAAAAGCAAAGTTTGTTATATTAAATGTGAAATAAAGAATGATGGATACCATATACTTCTGTCAGTTTCAACTTAATACAGAGAAAATTTAGGTTTTTTTCAAAAAAAGGTGGAACAGTACCAATATTTTCGGCCACGTCTCTATGTATATGTCATATAGGTGAAGTAATGAATACAAAATAAATTCAATATGCTGTACTGTTACATATATATATACACACACACACACAGTACAGTACCCCCAGCACCATACATACATACATAAATAAATATAGAGTATAAATACCTTATGAGCCAGATTGTGACACAGCGTATAATCCAGAGAAGTAGGCGGAAGCAAACAATTGCTTATCGACATTAAGCTACTTTATATTTCTACTCCACTACAATTCAGATAAATATTGTCTGAATTGATTAAATTAAATTGATAAAAATTGATCTTGGACTTATCTCATTCTCAAAAGTGTTCGGACTTGACTTCCCCTCTCAACTTTTAAGTCTCCGGTCTCGACCGAGTCCAGCTGATTTGTTATATAGGTATTTTGTATGTATTATTTGTCTCAATAAAAAACAAGAAAAATGTAGAAAAACTAATGTTTTGTGATTATGTGGATCCTGGTCTTAGGAAATTCTTACTAGTTTGTATGATTGGAAAAATTTGGCTTGTAGAGGAGAAATACTTGTTTGACTTGAATAATAATGTCTTAACCTGAATGAATTTGGAGTCAAAATGCTAAATTAATATTCTGTTCACAATATTATTATGATCATGGCTGCCAATTTACCAAGAGGGTTTTTTAGATTTTATGATTTTTATTGTCATATTTTGGCACAGCAGCTTCTACATGTCAGCAGCAGTGAACAGCTGTCTGTGTGTCTCTGCAGCTCTCTGTCCTGCATCATGTTGTGTTGGAGCTGACAGTGTAACATCACCTACTGTAGGCTGTAATATTCTCTGCTCTAATAACTCTGTGACCGTCACATGACATCTCTAATATGAGCCACAGAGCGCTTTTCTTTAGAAAGACATTTTTTTATTATCTAACTTCACATCAAAGCATTTCCTCTTTATTTTTATCACACTACAGTGTGATAGAAATATTTTCTAATTGTTTCTGCTGACACTTCTAAACTTAAAGAGGATTTATAATGGTTATTGCTTATTGCTTATATGCTTATTTTCAGTCATATAAATAATGTCACAGTGTCGGATTTGTTCATGTTAAAAGTGGCCAGCGTGTCAAATAATGAGGTAAACATATGTAGCAGTAATCCCTGTGAGCAAAAAGCAGCGAATCCAGGCTGGTCTGAACGCTCGGTTTCCAACGTTTTTTCTACTTTCAACCTGAGCCAACATCAACTCGTGACAGATTTCTTTATATGCAGCATGCACAGCGTGTTTTGGGTGTAGTCACGCCGAGCCATGACTGGAATGGAGCTGGCACGCTGTGAGTGTTTTTCCATTACAACTAATCTGCTGAACAAAGAGCTATAAAATCTCCATATCTTGTTTTCAGCACCAACAAAGCTCTGCTCTGCTAAGTTGGTGAGGAGCACATTTCATTTCCTGTAAATTCTTCACAATAAAAGTCCTCCATTATTTAGTAATTTAAAAGCTTTTAATATGAAGCAGTAAAGCAGGAAATGTTGGGTTTGCATCAGCGGTAACTTAACACGACACTGATACGGCTGCCCCTCAGCAGGCTTCCAGAAAGCTGGCCAATCAGAACAGAGTGGGCTCATCGGGAGGGGGGCCTTAAAGAGACAGGAGCTAAAACGGCCTGTTTCAGACAGAGGCTGAACTGAGGGGCTGCATAAAGGGCCAGTATAAGATAAATAAGGAGTTTTTTGAACTGTGAATCATGCAAAGCTGCTCAAGTGGAATCCAAAAATAAAAATTCAGAGCTGGAAATGAGCATAATAGGTCCCCTTTAACCTGAAGCTCTGCAGTGTGAATGTTTTTGTGAATGAAACTCACCCACAAACAGAGCAGAACAGGTCAATATATATGGCAGTTTTAGGGGGGTTGATTATACTAATGATCAGATCTCAGGAACGTTCACTTCCTCATGAACAGGTGACATTCATTAGGCAGAAATGAATGATTTACGACCAAGCAGGTACCTCGGCCAATGTGGAAGTGCCTTAAACCTGCATTCTCTCTAATGGCCAGCAGGGGGCGACTCCACTGGCTCCAAAGTGAAGTCTGTTTGTATAGGAGTCTACGAGAAAATGACCCTACTTCTCACTTGATTTATTACCTCAGTAAAGACTTTCCTAATGAGTTTTTGGTCTCAATTGCTAGTTTCCAACTTCTTCAATACAGCATTATGTTCATTTTGTAAATTATGGCCCCATTTTAAGTAAAATAGTTGATAAAGCAGCGTATGCTTTAGGGCTTGGCTACTTTGTGATTGACAAGTCACTACTAGGTGCTGTAGTTGGACCCTGGGGAGCTCCTCCCCAGCTCTACACTCTCATCCAAATATGGTCACTTCTGGCTCCAACCAACATGACGACGGTCAAAATGCCAAATTTGAGGCTTCAAAAGGGGACTCCACAAACCAATGTGTGATGTTGCGGTGGCTACGTCCATTATTTTTATACAGTCTATGTTTACAAGTTCAGGCAATTAAGAGAGTTTGTTGAATTCAACTTGGAAGACTCATACGAGCAAACCTCACAGAGTCAGAGTTTTAGGATAAAAATACGTAAATGTGTACTTATGAGCAGTGTGAGTGTTTCTATACATAAAAGGAGACTCTCCCTCTTACAATGAACACAGAGACACTGAAGAACCAGACGACCCAAACCCAAACCCAGGACACAGAGGTTCAGTGAATGTGGTGTTGAAGGTGTGGAGGTGGATCAGTGTGTCAGAGGAGACTCTGTAGAAGGACAGAGTGCCAGCAGGACAGTCCACATACACTGCTACTCTGTTAGAGACAGAGGAGCAGGAGGAGGAGGAGGAGGAGGAGGAGGAGGAGGGAAGAGGGATTGATGCTTCTGTTGTATTGTGACAGACATAGTAACTTTCATAAGAGCAGCACAGATTCCAGGACTGATCATGTCTTACAAACCCACAGTCACCACAGTTTCTTTGCGTTTTGATTCCTGTGTGAGTCACTGACATAAGAACATCTCCTTCCCATTCGACCTCCCAGTAACAGCGACCAGTCAGACCATTTCTGCACCCCAGCTGAAGCCAGTCATCAAATTTGTCTGGACAATTAATACATGAGTGCTCCTCTGTCACTGCTGTCACCTTCCTGTTGTTGACAGACAGTTTAAGCTCCCTGTGTACTGTGTTTGTATCCAGTATGAGTTCACAGGCATCTGATGGAGAAAACAGTACACAAAACAGCAGCAGTTTATCATCAACACACCTGAAGGGTTTATTTGTAGATTTATTAACAGATTGACTGTTGCTATTCAATATTATTCTTATGGTAATTAAATTTGATGTGCAGACTCAAATCAACAAAGTGTTAGTCCAATACTGTCTTCCTTCGCTACTCTGTTTCTCTCAGCTCCAAACTCACTGGTTTCCTACTGAAGACAGAATTCTTTAAAAACTCCTCACAAATATATAGTTTCATTTTTTAAAAGGCTCAGTAATTTCTTAAAACAGCTGACCACTGTAGTCTTTAACAAACAAACAGGAGAAAATAGTGCAATTGTTTGGGAATATTTTCAGTAGCAGATGATTCCACATTTGGTGCTCTAGTGAGTATTTCCGGCAGCAGAATGAGTTTTTAATAGTTTTTGGACAACAATGGAGGTCTACAGCAGAGGAATAAGATATATCAGGCTTTGGATACACACACAATACTTCAGTTCATTGTTGGTTTGAGTCTGCACATGAGATTTGTTGACAAGAATTAAAATATAGAATATTGCCAGACTTATACTTTATTTAGATAAAAACATCATAATGACTCATCTTTTTTTATTTTCTTTCAAACTGAGAATGAGTACAGATACACAAGCTTCTGATTTAAACAACTTTTAACATACTGCCTTGTTTTCATGAATAAAGCCGGCAGACACTGTAGGGATTACATTTTCTGAATGGTCGCCACCAACTTAGTTTAGAATTGTGTTGAATTTCTGTCAGAGCGGTTGTGGTTTGACATGCAGTTGGAGGTCACGAAGTCTGATTAATTATCTGAACAATCAATGGTCTGACTATCAGATTTCTAGCCTGTCAGAAGTTTTGGTCGGCTGTCTGCAGTTTGAGCAGTTTCACGATCTGATCCAATAGTACATGTTTTGGTACTGCAGTACGTGTTTTAGTATTAACTGAGACTGCTGTGATGTAAAAATGATACATCATATTGTCTGCATCAACTAGCCATTTGCTCCATAGCTTTTCTTTTTTGCTTACATTCTGTTCATACTAGAATTGCACAAAGTAACGCTGCCTTTGTGTGAGCATAAAAGTCACAGGTTCTGGTCATGCAGAAAGAAGATTAAAATGTGTAGTGTAATTTAACATAACATGCGAGATTAATGAAAACACAGCTTATAAGTGAACACACACTTACACTTCTTCAGACCAGGTTTCAGCCTCTGCTCTCCACCATGTTCCACTCTAGAAGAAAGTAAGTCAGAATGACCCTTTAGAGATCAATGCTCTTCGTAAATCTTCACTCAGATCCAAGGGCATTACCTTGGTTATAAAATGGGGTCCCCCTCCCAAAAAAAATTGTGATTTGAATCCCATTTCCTGCATTTCTACATACATTTAGAGACTAATTCTAGACCAATACAAAATCCGGGAAATAATTAGGTTGGTCATCACGCCAAATTCTGCAAGAACAGCATATCAACAGGTCTAGACAGAAAATATGATTATCCTGGGCTAAATTACTGAATAGCCTTCTAATCAACCAACTCACATATCCTTTCTTTCTTTTCATCCCCTCTCCAAAGAAAGACATTAAATTTAACTGCTGCTGTTGGCATTTCATTTTTATAAGTTGCCACTTGCTCATTGAGTAAGCAATTTTTTAAGTGCGCATGTGTGGAACATGTCGGTGTCCAGACACCAAAATGTACTATGGAACTGCATAGGCAGTCTGTCCGTCTCTGCTATTCATCCGTGGCAAATTCTTTGGAGTATATCAGAGCCTTACAATCAGCACCTCAATTCACATTCTGAGCCAGAATCTGACAGCTGGCCAAACAGTAGTGTATTAAGCACAATTTTTGTGGTTAAAGAAGTAATAAAAAGATCCATCCCCAGTGGAAATTACACCCCATCTCAGATCCAACATTAAGACACATATTTTCAAGGCAGTAAAATAATTCTCAGTCTCTCACATAAATTTCCACCTAATGTCAATCTTTTACAGGAAAAAACTATTTTATCATTAAAGATAGAAAACAACTGAGTCCACCCTGGGGTTTCCTACCAGTTGGATGTGTGCAGAACACCTCTAAAGGGAATCGTCCTGTAGGCATCCTAATGAGATGCCCAAACCACGTCAGCTAGCTCCTATTCAAATGAAGGAGCCTTTGAGGTCCCTCTGGATGTCTGAGCTCCTCACCACAACTCTAAGACCCTACAGGGGAAACTTATTTTGGCGGGTTGTATCCTGAATCTCATTCTTTGAGTCACGACACAAAGCTCATGAGCATAGGTGAAGGTTGGAACATTGATCAACTGGCAAATGGAGAGCGTCGCCTTCAGACTCAACTTCCTCTTCATCAGTGTGGTCCAGTACAACATCCACTGGTGGACACCACTAAAGAAGGAGGCCTTTCAGGCTTGCTTGGCCCAGGGGTCTCCTCAGGTGCAATAGAGGTATTGGGGGCCAGAATGCTGAAGCAAAGACTCAAGTGTGGTAGGAGTTTTTGGGAGGCCATGACTTTTGGGTTTGGTTCCTCTGTGCAATAAAATGCTCATGTGATTTTCCACTGTCACATGACAGAACATTAACAATGTTTTCCATTTACATAATGTTTACCCTTTCCATTTACATAACAAAGGCATTAAAAAAATCAATATATCTTCAAATCTAATATGTTCATTTCCCACAGTGGGAGTTGACTTTTGTGAACCAACAGTCTTCAGCTTGTCAGTGTGACAGAGAAACAATGTGTGAGCTCTTGTTGTCTCTCCATACCTGAGAATAACCAGTCTCCAGCGTGGATCCTCCAGTCCACCAGACAGCAGCTTCACTCCTGAGTCTCCTGGATGATTGTAGCTCAGGTCCAGCTCTCTCAGATGGGAGGGGTTGAATCTCAGAGCTGAGGCCAGAGAAGCACAGCCTTCCTCTGTGACTAGACAGCCTGACAGCCTGGAGACACAAACACAATTTAGTTTTCTCAAAATAATACAGTTTGTTTTGTGGATCAATGACAATCTGGACCACTTCACACTCTGCTGCCAACCACCCCAGTGCATGCTGGAGGTCACAGTGTGATGAAGCCAACAAAACCACATCATCTGCAAAATACAGAGAAGCAATCCTGAGGTCCCCTAACCGGACATTTTCCTCCCCCTGGCTGCATCTTGAGATTCTTTCCATGAAGATCATAAACAGAATCTGTGACAAGGGAAGACCCTGGCAGAGTCTAACAACCACCCACCTACCTTACTTTCTGCCAAGAACATGGACACAGCTCGCACTCTGGTTATAAAAGCCTTCTCCAAGTCCACAAAACACATTTACACTGGATGGGAAAACCATCATGATCTTCTCCAGTGTCCACTGTTCAGTTCTTCCAGGAAAGTGTGATTTTGTGATTGCGATAATTAACGCAAATTTAAGAAATCTCTGCAATGTTTAGGAGAGCTTGCAATTTAGCTAAAGTACTGCATCTTTTTTCGCATGAAATGTTCAAATCAGCAGACCACTTGTGATTTGGACCAATCGTGACATTTGGTGGTAACTTACGTCATCACGGCACATTCAGCAAGGATTCAGGTGCATTCAGGTGGAAGATGGACAAATCTCACCTGCCAACAAAATGATGCCATAGATCGAGCAAAACAATTCCCAAATGTTCCCAAATGTTCCCAAATGAGGTTTGATTCAGTTAGTCAGAAGAAAGAAGTCAATGTTGTTCAGACAGCAAAGATGGACATAATCTACCTCAAACATAAAAATGGGCACTTTGGAAATGAAACTATATTTTTATGTTGATGGATTTATTTTAATGGCATTATTGACTGATTTTATTTGGTGCTAATGTTGAGCTGAAAGTTTATTTATTTTATTTAGGCTTATAAATGAAACTCAAGTACAGTATTTTCTTCTTTATATAACTTTGAATCCATGGTTCTCATTTTCAGAAAATAAATTTAAAAATTAGTACTGAATATATAGTTGTTTGTTATATGCAGTATGCTTTTTATCAAAGGAAATGATTACATATAACTCTTCATTGGTAGTTTTTTAAACAATCGCATTATTTTTATTTTGCCTGCAATTTTTCCCAATTCCTGCAATTTTAATGCAAAACTTGTACATAAAACTTCACAAATTATATTGCAATTTTTGAGAAAAGCCACTGCAAAATCAAACATTTTTGGCCGCTACAATCACAAAATAAACCTCTGCAAAATCCTGAAGGGACTGACTGTTCCATGATGAGGGCAGAATCTGCATTGTTCCAATTTTTCCTCCTGAATCTAAGGTTCGACAATCAGCCAGAGCCTCCTTTCCAGGACCCCGAAGTCCTGTAACCCTGTTTATGTTGCTGCTTTAAAAAAAAAAACAGGGTTGATGAGTACCCCCTTTCACAATGCAAGTAGGTATGCCTGCCAGTGTCCAGTTTACACCATCTTTTCTCTTGGTCCTTCAGAGAGCAGTGAAACCATAGAAATGTTTTTCAAGTTTTGTAACTCATTAGCAACTTTACTTTTTCAACTTTCCTATGGCTTTCCTTCGTCATAGTTCGTCAGGGCTCAGTACACTCAACACAGTCGTTAACCATCCTCTGCTACTGACGTTACTACCAGCAAACTACTTTATTGTTGACCTACATGTTCAACACGCACTTGCACAGCAACAAATGCGTATGACTGCAACCTGTACTAAAGTATGGTAAGTTCACTTATGTATAAATGCATTTTAATATTTGGAACTGTGTGACTTTCAAAATAATCTAAGCATTAAAATTAAAATCCTACAGAAGTTTGGCATCTTCATTGATTGGTAAAGCAACAATAAAATTATTGTCTGTTTAAAAATGGTTGAATCTTGACCTGAGAGTCTCCAGTGTACAGTTTGGATTCTCCAGTCCAGCACAGAGTAGCTTCACTCCTGAATCCTGCAGGTCGTTGTTACTCAGGTCCAGCTCTCTCAGACTAGAGGACTGGGAGCTGAGAACTGAGGACAGAGCTTCACAGCTTCTCCCTGACAAATTACAGTCACTCAGCCTGAAGGAGAGACAAAAAGACACTAATACTTGCAAAATGTAAAAAGTATTACACGTGGAGAGTTGCCTACCCTTAGTTGATTAGTTCATTAATCTTTTTATGGTATTTATGGGGTAAAATCATAATGCTGGAATCACAGAATAAGAGATCATTCTGTGTGGCTATATTATTTTTTTATAGATGAGTCCTACCCTACACATGTCATATAGTCAGTATCTTCAGTTATCTGTGCACCTACAGAGCTTTGTTGGAGGCTTTGACCACTGGCAGCAGCCTCAGAAGAGCCTCCTCTGAAGCAGAGTATTTCTTCAGGTCAAACACATCCAGATCTTTTTCTGAAGACAGTAAGATGAAGATCAGAGCTGACCACTGAGCAGGAGACAGTTTATCTGTGGAGAGACGTCCTGATCTCAGGTACTGTTGGATCTCCTCCACTAGAGAATGATCCTTCAGTTCATTCAGACAGTGGAACAGGTTGATGCTTCTCTCTGCAGACAGATCCTCACTGATCTTTTTCTTGATGTACCTGGCTGTTTCCTGATTGGTCTGTGAGCTACCTTCTCTCTTTATCAGCAGGTCTTGTAGTTTATCCTGATTGGTCTGCAGTGAAAGACCCAGGAGGAAGCGAAGGAACAAGTCCAGGTGTCCATTTGGACTCTGTAAGGCCTTGTCGACGTAAATCCTATGGATCTTCTTTGTAGAGGTTCTCCTTAAAAGCAGTCGCATGTTTTGGACTGTTGGTCGTGGAAAAGGCGCCACATTTTTGTTGCTGTTGATGAGTGACATTTTCACATGGAGAGCAGCAAGAAACTCTTGAACACTCAGATGGACAAAGCTGAACATCCTTTTGTCATCCTTCTTCCCACGCTCTTTTTTAAAGATCTGTGTGAACACTCCTGAGCACACTGAGGCCTCATCGAAATCAATACCACTCTCTCTCAGATCTTTCTCGTAGAAGATCAGGTTGCCCTTCTCCAGCTGGTGGAAAGCCAGTTTTGCTAATGATTTAATGTACTGAATGCACTTTTCTGGGCCGTATTTTTCTTTTGTCTGAACAATCTGAAACACCAGGAATTCTGTGTACATCTCAGTGAGGGTCTTGGGCAGCTCTCCTCCCTCTCTGCTTTTCAATACATCCTCCAGAACTGTAGCAGTGATCCAGCAGAAGACTGGGATGTGACACATGATGTGGAGGCTTCGTGATGTCTCAATGTGGGAGATGATTGTGCTGGCTTGCTCTTCATCTCTGAATCTCTTCCTGAAGTACTCCTCCTTCTGTGGGTCAGTGAACCCTCTGACCTCTGTCATGCTGTCGACAAACTCTCGAGGGATCTGATTGGCTGCTGCAGGTCGTGTGGTTATCCAGATGCGAGCTGAGTGTAGCAGTTTCCCATTGATGAGTTTACTCAGGAGTACTCCTACTCTAGTTGACATTGTTACATCAATGGAGCGAATGTCGTTAAGGTCCAGTTGAAGGCGGCTCTCATCCAGTCCATCCAAAACAAACAAAAGTTTGAATTTACTCTTGTCATAGTTGGTGTTTCCTGATGACTGCAGAGTTGTAAAGATGTGATTCAGAGCTTCCTCTTTGATGTCTTTAGTTTCTGTGATGCATTCATGAATGAGCTCTGCCAAACTAAACTTTTCTCCCTTCAGTAAATTCAGCTGACGGAAGGTGAAAGGGAAAATGAGATGCACATCTAGATCGGTTTGTCCTTTAGCCCAGTCCAACACAAACTTATGTACAAGGAATGTTTTTCCAATTCCTGCGATTCCATTGGTCAGAACTGTTCTTATTGGTCTGTATTCTCCAGAAGGGTGTTTGAACATTTCATTGGGTTTAAGAGGTGTATCTGTTTCTGCTGGCTTCCCTGCCATTTCAATCTGTCTGACCTCATGCTGTGTGTTGATGTGTACATCACCACCAGCTGTGATGTACAGTTCTGTGTAGATATCAACCAGAAGTTGCTTATCCACAGTCCACCCCTCTTGTGCACACATAAATCTGTCTCGGAGGTTTGATTGAAGCATGTGTTGGTAATATGTGATGGGTTTTGGCTCTGGTACTGGAACCATCACATCTGTGTCGAACATAAATAGAAAAAACAAAGAATTAGGGGGCATTTAGACTGATTTAAACCCTATGTGAAAAAATGCAGCCTTCTCATTCATTTGAATGGGTTCAGTGCTTTGTGCAGCACGGGTGCCACTGCAGAGGGCTCAGCAAAACACTGTAGCTGTTGTTCAAAAAAAAGTTGAATGGTGCTCAACTTTTGCTGCACCGCAACATCATCCAGTACAGTGCTGTGTTGGCCAATCACATACATGCAAGCAGACGTTCATTGTGGACGTTCATTGTGTTTGTGGACTTTATAACATGAATGCCATATTTGACTGTTTACCTTGCGATCATCACGACAAAATATAAAAACAGTTGCCACTGTGTTAACTTTCCAGGGTAATAAAATCCTGTTTGTGAGTATTACAAACAGCTGTGTAGTGTTTTGGTGCCTTTAAATGCATTAATCTGTAACTCCAACTTGACCTCCTGGATTGTATTTCATTGTCTCACTGGTACCTTAAACAACACACCCCCACCAATGCAGCCCCTTGCATTATTTTAATGCAGGGCTGTTTGCAGTCTGAGCGCTACCTCAGTCTACTTGTCTATTTGCCTGTATGCTTGCTAGCAGCAGTAAAAACAAGGTTTTTTACTTCAAAGAATGATGTTCTGTCAACACCATATCCATTCCTTTCCAAATAAGAAAACTAAAGCTTATGGTGTTAAGATGATTTCAGCTTTTAGTCAAGCAAAGGATTC
Organism: Scomberomorus guttatus; assembly: GCA_038419695.1. Lineage (NCBI taxonomy): Eukaryota > Metazoa > Chordata > Actinopteri > Scombriformes > Scombridae > Scomberomorus > Scomberomorus guttatus. The sequence continues at coordinate 890,654 of CM076447.1, read as the reverse complement.
ATGCAGATCAAGCTATTCACCCTTCATGTTGAGACATTTGGGTGTAAAGGTGTCCTCGGCTGTCTACATTGTTCCCAATACTTCCGTGAACGTCTTCACCTCTCTCACTCTCTTCATGCTGAGTTAAATAAAATACAGACAACACTTTGAAAATCACAATCAACAAGGAAAGTTTAAAATCAACTTATCTACAGAAATCAGTGCACCCTACAGATATCTTGAGGGCAACTCAAACTCATTTAACTATTTACTTATTGGATTTGCCTCAGTATTCCAGTGAGCCATTATTTATATCTATCTATATATTTAACATCTTCTCTGATCAGAGCTGCTGAACCTTCTGCTCTGTCTCACTCAGCTGTGGTGTCATGTGTATTAGTGCTGGCATAAAATGAACAAACAAATCCGAAATGCTGATTTATTTGTGGGTTCAATATGTATCGGGTCTGTACTGGTACATACTGCCTCCAGGAAGTAGCTATTTACTCGCACTCTGAAGTCTGACACTGTCATAAGAGTGGAGCGGCACAGGTGGACCCAAATGCTTGGCGCAGGAGGCGGCAAGACTAGCTCTTTACTTGTGGTTCAGCCATGCAGACAAAGTAAAACTGAATAAACAAGTAAATAATTAACATGCCTGATAATGGTCCACCTCAAAAAAGCCTTCTCCTACACAGTCCAGTCTAAACAAATGGGGAGAAAGGTCTCTGGAGGACTGGTGGAGAATGGCAGCTAGAGAATAGAGCCAGACTCTGACAGACACTAACAAAAGCCCTCACTGTCTCCCACATACTTTGTGGGCTAGTCTGGTGACATATATGTCATATACATATACGTCACCATATATGTCATATACATATACGTCACCATATATGTCATATACATATATGTCACCATATATGTCATACATATATGTCACCAGACTACCAGACTATGACTAGATATGTGACCAGTGATACAGTACAAAATACCTGTATACTAATAGTTCTGGGAAGTTCAAGTGTTTGACTGGTCGTAGTACACTTGAGTACGGACTTCTAAATGTATCAAGTATTTCGAGTTCTAGTACTGGGTATTGCGCATCTCTCAGGCCACTATAATGCAAGATACTGATGTGTGTGTATTAGGGGTAGTAAAGACATTAATACTTCATTATCCTCACAGAAAAACACAGCTGTGTTGGAAAATATCTGGTTCTTTGATTTTTTTTAAAAATCAAGACTGTGGGCATAAAAAACTTTGGGGTAGAAGTACAACTACAAACTATGACTCCCAAGGTGCATTTTTGCAAGAAATATTGAATCACAAAGCTTAATGAGGATCTATTAATCTCATTTCCAGCTCTATATTTTTATTCTGGGACTACACTTGAGCAGCTTTGCATAATTCACAGTTATCTTATACTGCCCCCTTATGCAGCCCCTCAGTTCAGCCTCTGTCTCTAACAGGCAGCTCCTGTCTGTTTAAGGCCCCCTCATGATGAGCCCACTCTGTTCTGATTGGCTCTTTCCAGAAACCTGCAGAGGGGCAGCCATATCAGAGTCATTATAAGTTACCATCAATGAAAACTCAATATTTCATGCTTTACTGCTTTAAAAGCTTTTAAATTACCAAATAATGGGAGACTTTTATTGTAAAGAAATTTACAGGAAATTCCTCGCTGAATTAGCAAAACCTCGTTACGCAGTCAACATCATCTGGAGATATTTGGAGCTGTTTGTTGAGTGGATCAGTAAGAAATAAAGCAGGAAGGAATAGTACAAGCAGAAACAGCCACAGTGATGATGATGTTTGATGAAGAGCTGCAGATGACCAGCACACCTCCAACAGGTAAACTACTTATTTTATTTTGCAACATTCAAACATTCACAGCATGCCAGCTCGGCCTGAGTCATGGCTCGGCGTGGAAAAACACCATAATGTTAGCGGAGCAGAGCAGTGAACTGGCCGCTGTGTCACCAGCCGACGTCGGCTCGGGCTCAAAGTAGAAAAAACTGTTGGAAACCGGGCGTTCAGAGCAGTCTGAAGCCGCTGCTTTGTGCTCACAGGGATTACTTCTACATATGTTGTTGAGAAAACTGATCTTACATTCTGCAGATTATATCAGTTCACTTTTAATTTCTGAGTCACTTTGAGTGAATTCAGTAACTATGGTGCCACATTTTGTTCAGTGCAACAACAAAGAGTTTTGAATACATTACCACTCTGATTCACACCTCTGACTGGCTTCTTTTCCATAGCAGCTTTACCTTCACTCCATATGCTATCACCACGGAGGTGAGGAGGACGAGGAGGACGAGGAGGACGAGGAGGACGAGGAGGACGAGGTGGACGAAGAGGAGTCTGAGAGGAGGAAGGTCCTCTGTTCTCTAAGGTGTCCCCATCATCCACTGAGATACAGAGAGAGAGAGAAGGAAAGTCAGGTAATTTGTTGACTTGTTGAGCGATTGGATACAAGGTGGGATCAGAAAGAATACATTATCACACATTATAGGTGGGCATGTTAGAGGCTGTGACAATCAAGCTCAATCACATTTGCTACTTTCATCCTCTTTAAACACAGGGCTTTTCAGTTTGTTGTCTGGGAGAAGCAGAATACAAAAATACAGCTGCTTAAAAATCTCTCACATTTCTGGAGATGTTGAACATCCGATTTTCACCATTTTTCTGTGCATAATGGTGTGCAATTTTATTTAACATCACAATGGTCTAAACAATAACCGTCTGCAGTCAAATACCACCTGGTATTGGCTACTTGAACAACATTTAACCAGCAGGTCTGCCAGGTATGATCATCACCAGGATGAAGAAAAGGCCATCAGTTGACGTGGCAAACTGTTGTGGATAATAGATGCTGGTAAAAATCAGTCATTAATCTTTATTTTGTCTCCTGACATTAAACGTGGAATGCATTTTTTCTACTGCGGTGTGCAGGGAGTCATCAGAATACACACTGAGCTCACTAAGCAAAGAGCCATAATTAATCCCCTTCACAAAATTACCAGATGTGAAATGATTTAGGTGCTGCTTACCTCAATATATGTTGTTTTTCAGGAGTCGCACTTCTCAAATCTATACAGCGAAGTTACAGGTGCAAAGTGAGCATGACCAACATCAGATTTTTTTTTGAGATATAAAGGATATGCCTGGCAATTTTCTGTATTTTCTTGTAATCAACAAATCTCATGTTTGGATCCAAACCAACAATGAACTGATCTACTAACAAGTATTGTGTGTGTATCCAAAGTCTGATATATCTTATTCCTCTGTTGTCCAAAAACTATTAAAAACACGTCAGTGAGTCACACCGCTGCACTGGGTCACATGTTCCTTCATCATGAAGAGTTTGGTCACGTTAGTTTGTTTAGAAATGGCAGCGATCACGTTTTCAGTCTCCGGAGAGTAGTTCTGTGTAAGGCAGATGCCACTGAGCATGTGCAGCTTTGAGCAGCTTTACCTTCATTCTGACTGCTGTCAGTCAGAGGCTGAGAGGAGGAAAGTCCTCTGTTCTCTGAAGCCTCCTCATCATCACTGATATCATCTGACATATAAAGAAACAGAGAGTGAGACATAATTTGGAAATTTAGTAAGCCTGCATTAAATTAGCATGAGGGGCACAAAATGAGCCACAGTTCTGATTTGCAGCCACTAAACGATTCCTATCTCAACAATATTTAGGAGAGCTCCAGAGGAGTCCTCACCTGTTAATAATGTGAAAACTACACCAACAAATACAAACCAGAGACTACAGCAGCTTTACCTTCACTCTGACTGCTGTCAGTGGAAAGTTCAGGAAGAGGACGAGTCTGAAAAGAGGAAGGTCCTCTGTTCTCTGAAGCCTCCTCATTATCATTGACTTGCAGTGAGAGAGAGATAAATAATAATCAATAAAATATAATAATGTGCAATTTAGCTATGACAATAATGTAACAGCATTGTGTAAATAAAGGTGATTTGAATTGAGAATTGCTATATCAGAGTGGAAGTGAAGACTTTTCCACTAATAGTGAAAGCAGAGATGTTTGTGTTAATCACGGAGGACAGATGAAGGTCGTCTGTGTGAATGTGGACGTTCTTCAGTATTAAACCAAACAAATAACATGAACATAGTGTTTCTGTCCAACCTCCACAGTCTGGATGTGAGAGTGTCTTGTTTGCATGAGATTGTTGCAGTATCAAAATGCACCTCTCACCCTGCAGTGACATCATGTTTCTCTCTTCCTGTTACTGACCTTCTGGTCCTGAGCTGCTGTCTGATAAACTCTGCAGTAGATCGTTCCTGTTGATCTTCTTTAAAAGCTTCTTGGTCACCTCCACAGCTCCAGGAAGTTGGTAAATCTGCACCATCAGATCCACAGTGTCCCGTCTCTCTGCTTTCTCCAGTCGGGATGCTTTGATGGCTTGGTGGCCTTCCAGACTTTCATCCTTTAGGAACCACTTGAAGTCCTTAAATTCCTCCTCTATCAAATTCTCCAGAGTGTTCAACAGGTCCACCTTCATCATGATTTCTCCCTGTTAAAATCACACAATATTTTCAACATGAAGGACTTGTCATTTCACTAGTCCACAGCCAGATTTTTGCCCAATGGTCATTGTGTTTAAGTCTCTCTCTGCCTGCTTCCCTTTTGGATTCTGCTGCCGACTTGTTATCAACCTCTGCCTTGAATCAAAAACTCTTTTTTTTAACTTTTATCTTACCTGCTCTGTTGCTGAGTCTTGCTTTTGAGTCCAAACATCACCTACAGGAAACACTGGAAAATCATAAATGTATCACACATGTAATGTACAAACAATACAGAAATAAATGACTGAATGAAATGAAATAAAATAAAATAAATAAATGAAGGTGTGATGAAGCCACAGAGAGCTTCCTGTAACATTTAGAATTGACTTTAAGGTCCTCCTCCTTATATACAAAGCCCTTAATGGGCTAGGACCAAGCTAACTCCCTTGTTAACTATCTGCCTTCAAGAACACTGCGATTATCTGCTGCTGGTTTATTGGAGATTCCCAACAACAGCTGAAAGAAAATTGGGATGCAGCCTTTGTCAATTATGCCCAAAGCTATGGAACACACTACTGATAGATCAGGGAAGCCAGCTCACTAAATATTTTTAAAAGAAAGCTAAAAACTTATTTCTTCACCTTAGCCTTATGCACTACTGCACTTCTTTTAAAATGTTGAATTTTACTTGTTGTATTCTATGTTTTAACTTTGTTTTTATTTTATTTTATTATGTATTTTATTTTCACTTTATTTTATCTTATATCAAAATAATTTATTTTCCCTCTTATGTACATTTACATGTTTTATGTTAATGTTATGCCTTTTATGTCTTTCTTGATGTGAAGCACTTGGTGCATTTGATCTCTTTTGTTGTAAAGCACTTTGAGCTGCATCTTTCTGTATAAAGGTGCTATTCAAATAAAGTTATTATTATCATTATTATTATTATTTGACAGCTGTGCTAAGAAGGAAGCGCTGAAGCACCACTGCTTAGCTCAGCAAAAATGGAAAATTCAATACTGTTAAAGCAGTGAATTTAAATTCTATGTGGGTTTATTATCAACAATATTAAAATGCGAACACCATTAAACCCACACAAAGCAATATTTAAACAAAAAGCTAACACATGACACATATTCCAGTAAGAAAACACAGCTAGTAGCAGTGATAACGCAAATACAGAAGAAGTGCCGAATGTGTCCCAAACCAGGAGCACAGACACACACAAGTAACAACTGAAAACTATAAAGTAACATTAGCATGAAAACAAGTAATGTTAGTGTTAGCATGAAAACAATAAAGTAATGTTCCTGCTGTTTGACTGCTGTACAGGACAGACATTTGTAACATTCATAATGTTAATCCATCTGTGTGCGCATCTCACTGATGCAGGAAAGGTTATCCCAGTTGCTCAGAAACCTGTGTGTTTATAGGCTAACAATAAAACGACGTGTCCAGGGAGCTGCCTCCCCGTGGAAAATCTGAAGCAACCAATCAGAGAGCAGCCTCATTTCACCTTGCCAAAAGTTAAAGGACCTACATACACATCTGGCCACCCCTCACACAGGAAGTGTACACATAAGTGTACATACACCAAATTAACCAAATACAATTTGCAAACAAATTTTTAATAAATGCTGGTATGACTACAAGACACAGAATAAAAATAAACATTTTTTTATTCCGTGGTTATTTCATAATATATTATTTATTTATGTTTGACATAACAACCTTTCTTCTCTGGCGCCCCACATTAACCAGCCGTCACTGAGACTAAAGGCGCCTTGAGACTGTGCAACAACATCAGTTGTGTAAGTTTATTTCGTGTCACACTGTGTGAGACGGTTTCAATAAAGTCTTGACCACAATCTGTGTCAGACTTCATGATATCAGTTTGAGGAAGATTGTCAGATTGTGTGATGAATGTGTGGTCAATCATAAATGGAGGATAGCAGTATGACAATTCAGATTTCTTCATGAAAAGGTTCAGGAAGATTTCCATATTTTTGTAAACACAAGGTCTCGTGCTGTCTCAGCAGAGTTAATGACGTTAATGCTACAGGACTCAACACTCCACCACAACATGTCAGATAGGTTGGTTAGCTTGAATGAGGCTGATCACTCCCTAAAACAGAGAAGAGATAGAAATGTATTTAACACTCACAGAGAAACAACAGCTGCCTTTTTCATGACTGAAGTCTTGTTGATTGTAGATTCTCCTGCAGACTGAGAGAACTGAATCTGTGGAGTCTTTATGAGCCGGTGAGCAGAGCTGAGAGACACAACATGAAGAGTGATGAACACCTCAAACAGGAACTAAACCTTCATATTTCCTCATGTGAGAGAAAAAGAGCATGCCTGGTTAAAAGTAGACCAGTATGTTATGTCGCTACACCCATGAAATGTGGTCGTGACTTTGACACATTAAAATTTCTCATCTGTCCATAAACCACATCCTGTTACTGCAGCTGACACTCAGACTGCTGCAACACATCAAAACAGCACAGAGACACTAAATTCATTCACCTGCATCATAACAGGATGGAGACAAATATCTTAAAACATGGACACATAAAACCAAATCTGACTGGACCGACACCACTAGAAAGAAGACTATTGTACTAATATATTGAACTGAACTGAACTGACTTTACACACTCTCACAGCGGCTCAACTGAACAAATCTAAACTCAACATTTGCCTTCACATCAACCTTCCACCTGAAACAATGTGAAGTTTATTTATACTTTAATTAACCTGCGTATCAACTTCACAATCATAAATAGTGACCTGATCAGCCGTGACTGTTGTCCCAGTTTGTGCCTCTCATGTATCAGCAGACATTCAGGTCACAGAGGTAACCATCGCTTTCTCTAAAAGATAATTAACCGGCAATGTTTGAAAACCCAGGTTGTTTAAAAACATCTACCACTGTTCTTGATAGTATTTCCAGAATCCCCAAAGACTCTTCAAACCATCTGGATAAAAAAGATTCAGTCCACTGTACGATAAAAAAAGATTTTTAACTTGTTAACCAAATTGTGACTCTGTTTCCTATCCAGGTATCTGGCACGCTGCCATCTTTGTTTTGATAGAGAAAGAGAGGGGGAACTTGGGAAAAGGGTTAAAAAACTTTCTTACGATTCAGCAGGCAAAATATTTTTTCATCCAGATGGTTCAAAGAGTCTTGGGGGATTCTGGAAATACCTTCAGAACAGCAGCAAGTGTCTTTAAACTTTTTCAAACATTGCTGGTTTATTATCTTTTAGAGAAAGCAATGGTTACCTCTGTGACCCGAATGTATGCTGATGATGCTGATGACATAAGAAGCACAAACTGGGGCAATCATGACTGGTTCTTCTGCTTTTCATTTTAATAAATGTTATTATTCTTTAACAGATTGACACATCTGTAGTACTGTGATTAAACTGCAGATTTGTTGAAAATGTAGATGAAGGTAAGACTGGATATAGAAAACACCTTCAGACAGGATTCAGGGCCATCTCTGGACACTGGCAGGAGATCAGAATGATTAGAATGAATATTAGTAGTCTGTTTTATAGATTAGCATTAAAAGTTATGATGTATGCATAGTAAATATTGTAGTCAAGTATAAAGTGAAGAGAAACTATAAGTATATACACATATATACAATGTATACTGTGATATGTCTATGTCTACCATGGACTGTAAAAAATATGGACATATCCACCATGACGCAACCCAGTGGTTTCTGAAGAGCAGTTTTGAAGCTCAAAATGGGCTGTCACCATCTTGGCAGAGCCTGACTCCGCCTAACTCCTGACTAATCCAAAATGGGCAGAGAGGTGGAGCTGAGGCGAATGAAGCCTGGTTGCTGAAACAAGCCACTTAGCCACTAGCAACCTGTCACTCAAAGCGGCCACGTCCTTAATTATGCATAACTTAATAAAATTTAAATGGATGAGTTATAATAAAATTCACCCCCCAGTTGTCATGAACAGAGAAATTAGCTATAGAGACTAAAACCATTTTTGTACCAGGCTGTAAACATGTTTATTTCTGCTGTAAAGTTTTAACATGGGGGTTTATGGGGACTGACTCGCTTTTGGAGCCAGCCTCAAGTGGACATTCGAGGAACTGCAGTTTTTGGCAATTCTGTGTTGGCTCCATGTTTCAGCCCTGGAGGTTGCTGCTTGGTCTATACAACATATGAATATGTATAACATATAATAAAAATGGGATAACAGAATAAAACAGTACAGTAGCGTAGTATAGAAATAATATGTCACAATATTTTTAAAAAGGACACTATGTTATTTTATTTAGAATAGTGGAGTGGTTCAGTAGTTAACATTAACTAATTAGTATCTTTAGCCCCTGTCATGTCTTATTCTAGTTTAATCATGTTGGGAGTACAATATGGAACATAACTTGGTTATTAATATCACTGTATGATTCTAATATTATCAGATTATTGATCATCTCTGCAGGAGTGTCTTTGACTCTTTCACATTAAACCTTTCTTTACGGAGCACCAAACATTTCACTGCTACTGTCATTAAATTAACTGAAACTGACCACTGTTGTTATAGATTTTGTGGCTGTGGCTTCACACTTCATGTAACAATGAATACAGCTACATCTAGTTCTAAATAAACACAGCAGTCAAAATAACCAGTTCAAGCGCTGTTACAAGCAGTTTTATTATGTCATAAAATGTAATTACTACACCTAAGATCCCCACTCACCCAAACTAAAAGTGACCACACCCAAACTATCCCCACACATCACTCCACTACAAATCCAGCTGCCACACCAATGAAACCAGGAAACCCTACAGAAGGACCAGCGTTAGTCTTCTCTTTAAAATGTTGAAAATCAGGCAGCATTAACAAACAATTCAAAACCTAGTGGATAATAATGGGCACTTCACTGGAATCAAAAAAACAATTATTGAATAATTTGCATTTGGATATGAAATTAAGAAATTATTATGTTCACATAAGTGACATAAGTGACAGTGGATACACAAGAATAAAATAACTCTGATATTTAGCTTCTCCTTTCAAATTTGTTTATTAAAAGTTTTGAACAAAAAGCCTTAGAGGCAAATATCTAAAATGCTTTTTAATTATTTTTAATCTTAAATGATCAACAACAGACTAACCTCAAACCTGCTTGGTTAACTGACAACAAATTAATTTCTAATAACCCATCCCATCGACAAAAAATACATCAATCAATCATATTTGTACAGAGTAAAATGATTGGAACTTTTTTTTTAAAGCAATGGATTGTTTAAATGTATGAAGTTGTGTTTGGAGCCTGGTGTAAATTCATATTTGTTTGGTGCTCCAGTTGGTTTTGTGAGCAATTCTGAATGTATTAGTTATTAGTCAGTGGGTATTGATTTTGGATCTGTGCTGGTGTATTGATTGTGTGCGTGTGTGTGGTGTGTGTGTGTTTGTCAGCAGTGTAAGTGTTTCTGGAGACACTGAAGAGACAAATCAGGCGGCACTTTCTTCTTTCCCTCTGACTCTTCTCTAAGTCGCTGCTGTATAAACCTCTCTACTCTACTCACGTCTTTCAGCAATTTATCATCAAACACTGAGAACTGAAGCCAGATACACAAGCGTTTGATTTAACCATTTCAACCCTTTCGAGGGATTTTTCCTTGATTTTAATCTCATTCATTTATAGGCTTTCGTTAGAGTCACTAAATGTGTCACCCAGGCAACAGTATATATTGGGGTTTTTTTCAGTTTAGGCTATTTAAGTATGAGTAGTACTACACAGGCTCTAGGACAGTCGTTCCCAACCTATTCTATCAGACCCCCACTTGTATCTGTTTATTGACACCACCCGTCATGTTCCAAATGTGTTAATTTAAACTGATTTGAAACTCATAATAATAATAATAATATAAAAGTGAATGATAGTGGATGTTACAATATTTTGTCATACTGTTGAACTGAAATGTTAAGGTCAGTTTGGTTAACTTTGCATTTGTATTACTACCACTTGGACTGGCAAACCTGACAATTGAACTGTTTACATGGTTATTTTTCTCCTTCACTTTAAGTTAACAATTGTATCTGTTTATCCATTCCTATCATTTAAATCATTTAACTGTTATTTTATCAAATTGCTTGACTTACTCTACAGTCTTTCCATGTATCCTGCCAACTGCAGGAGTACACCTTAAGGTACATGTACACCTGGTTGGGAATCACTGCTCTAGAAGACTTTTTATGGGTGGAAAAAGGAAATGTAAACTTTATAATTCATTGTCTTTATGTCCACAGGTTTTCAATCCAGTACAAATCTCCATATCTGAATGTAAAGATGAGATTGTCAGGGTTCCTGGGACATAAGAACCATGTTGATGGGACATTCTAAACCTAGTAGTTATGTCAAAACATGTATTGATAGAGCCAAACCAACATTTCATTGATGTGATCACTCAGAGACAGAAATGACAGCGAAACACACATTTCAGTTAAGGGCAGATCCATCTGATTTTTACAGTATGTGTAAGATGTTTTATGATTTTGAGATTAAGGGGCACACATTTTGAAGTAACTTGCATCCCTCAGCCGCAAAGGGTCAACTTTAAGATGCGCTGCCTTGTTTTTTAATTAATCAAAGTGAACACACACTTACGCTTCCTCAGACCAGGTTTCAGCCACTGCTCTCCACCATGTTCCACCCTGGAGAAAAAACACAATGCATCTCAGTTAAATTAAAGCAACTGTTAATTTCACTCATCTCAACATCCCAGCATGCAAAGCACTCCTGGTTACTGGAGTCGTTAAGTTCAAACTTGCAGCCTTGTAGTCGCGCAGATGGAGGCTGGATCACGTTCCCACCACAAATGAATTGAGACCAGTTCCTGTAAAGGGTCTCGGTGCAGTTGTTTAGGTTCAAGTACGATTGCTGAGTTCAGATCTGCCCAAAAAAATCGTACCGAGGAGGAAAACCAGCCAGGGTCCCATTCAATGAATAACTAATACTAACAACGCAGGGTTGGAAAGATCCTTACAGTTAAAAATGGACTGCTGCTGAAAAGGCTGAAGTCCTGGCCACCAAACAGACATCTTTGCATGTTTTGTCTATTCCACATTTTGTTATGCCCTGATAGGATTCCTGTTAGCAGTCATGGAGGTACCACTACTCTAGTGCCTTTCAACAGTTCTCAGCTTGTCAGTGTGACAGAGAAACAGTGTGTGAACTGTTGTTGTCTATTCATACCTGAGAGTGTCCAGCCTCCAGTGTGGATCCTCCAGTCCAGCAGACAGCAGTTTCATTCCTGAGTCTCCTGCACGATTGACACTCAGGTCTCTCAGAGGGGAGGGGCTGGATCTCAGAGTGGAGCCCAGTCCTACATCTGTGATGGAACTGCCTGTTAGCCTGGAGACACAAACACACACAATTCGGTTTTCCTTTCAGTGTGTAAAAGTTCATCTCTTGTACAGTTGAATCCTGACCTTAAAGTGTCCAGTCTCCAGCATGGATCCTCCAGCTCGTCAGACAGCAGCTTCATTCGTGAGGTTCCTGGATGATAGTCGCTCAGGTCCAGCTCTCTCAGGGAGGAGTTAGAGGAGCCGAGGGCTGAGGCCAGAAAAACACAAATCATTAGATGTTTGATTCTTGTTTAAGAGAGCCAGACTTCAAGGAATGTGAGGATGAAGACATGGCACACCAAGTTCCACCATTGAGGGATGTCATGAGCCCCTACCTAGTTCCAATGCCATGATGCACCGCCCCTATGATGCAGTTAATTAGTTAGTTACTGTGTCAGCGTAACACAATGGGGTGCCACCTACAGACGACTTCCCTTCCCTTCACAATCATCACTGCATATGGGCTAGGCACACAGGAATTTCCAAAAGGATAATAAACTAAACTAACTATTGGCAGTTCATTCAGAGGCTTCTGTGCTGGCTTATCTAGTATGCCTTCAAGCCTTCATCATGGACACTGATGCCAACAACATGGGTCTTGGTCCCAGCAGGAGAAGCACAGTTAGCAGGTCAGTTTTGAACAAAAAGCCTTAGAGGCAAATATCTAAAATGCTTTTTAATCATTTTTAATCTTAAATGATCAACAACAGACTAACCTCAAACCTGCTTGGTTAACTGAAAACAAATTAATTTCTAATAACCCATCCCATCGACAAAAAATACATCAATCAATCATATTTGTACAGAGTAAAATGATTGGAACTTTTTTTTTAAAGCAATGGATTGTTTAAATGTATGAAGTTGTGTTTGGAGCCTGGTGTAAATTCATATTTGTTTGGTGCTCCAGTTGGTTTTGTGAGCAATTCTGAATGTATTAGTTATTAGTCAGTGGGTATTGATTTTGGATCTGTGCTGGTGTATTGATTGTGTGCGTGTGTGTGGTGTGTGTGTGTTTGTCAGCAGTGTAAGTGTTTCTGGAGACACTGAAGAGACAAATCAGGCGGCACTTTCTTCTTTCCCTCTGACTCTTCTCTAAGTCGCTGCTGTATAAACCTCTCTACTCTACTCACGTCTTTCAGCAATTTATCATCAAACACTGAGAACTGAAGCCAGATACACAAGCGTTTGATTTAACCATTTCAACCCTTTCGAGGGATTTTTCCTTGATTTTAATCTCATTCATTTATAGGCTTTCGTTAGAGTCACTAAATGTGTCACCCAGGCAACAGTATATATTGGGGTTTTTTTCAGTTTAGGCTATTTAAGTATGAGTAGTACTACACAGGCTCTAGGACAGTCGTTCCCAACCTATTCTATCAGACCCCCACTTGTATCTGTTTATTGACACCACCCGTCATGTTCCAAATGTGTTAATTTAAACTGATTTGAAACTCATAATAATAATAATAATAATATAAAAGTGAATGATAGTGGATGTTACAATATTTTGTCATACTGTTGAACTGAAATGTTAAGGTCAGTTTGGTTAACTTTGCATTTGTATTACTACCACTTGGACTGGCAGAAACCTGACAATTGAACTGGAATTTCCAAAAGGATAATAAACTAAACTAACTATTGGTGGTTCATTCAGAGGCTTCTGTGCTGGCTTATCTAGTATGCCTTCAAGCCTTCATCATGGACACTGATGCCAACAACATGGGTCTTGGTCCCAGCAGGAGAAGCACAGTTAGCAGGTCACTGCCTACTACAGCTGACTGGAGGGAAGCTGCTGCTTTACGACTTTGAGATTTGCCACAGTTAAAATGGAGTTAAAATATCTCACAGAGAAAATAAACTGAAATTTAAAAAGTTACACTTTCTCTTTCAGGGTTTCCAGACATACCAAAGAATGCAGAAGCTTTACCATCAGTTTGCCTGCTGGTGGGAAGACGAGGAGCCAGAGATGAGGAAGATCCAATACTGCTGTTATACACTGAGAGAAAGAAAGAGAGAGACAGAGAGAGACAAGGAGAGACAGAGAGTCACAAGACAAAAACTTTGGGGAAAACTGTTTTAATCTTTAACAATGTGTTGTATTTTAGAAACTTTTAGGAACCTGCCTTTTCATGTAAAATCTTAAAATCCAGCTTAAATCCCCTTTAGTTTTGCCTTTTGAAGTACAGTATAATGTAAACATGTTATTTAAATGTATTGTAATAATGTAAATGTAATTTTTTTATATTAAAAAGAAGAAAAAAGTCTTGGGGAAATATCTGAAATACTTATTTTTTTCTGAGCTGACTGGAGGGGTGTGTCAGTGTCTGTGTTTGATTGACATCAGTTGGAGGGGCATGTCGGTGTCTGTGTTTGATTGACATCAGCCAGAGGGGCGTGTTGGTGTCTGTGTTTGATTGACATCAGCCAGAGGGGCGTGTTGGTGTCTGTGTTTGACGTGACAAGACGTGTGTTCATGTTTATAATTTAGATAAGAAGGAGACTTTAGCAGGAAAGCTAATGTGGGTTGTTATGTAAAGTTGTGATGTGTCACTGGCACTCTTTTTTCAAATTTTGTGGAAAGGTTTTTTTTTTCCAAAGCTTGGAACCTCAGGTGCGCTGCATAAGAGATAAGAACAATTTTTCTCCTCACACAAGTTACACCTAAACTTTCTCTTTCAGGGTTTCCAGACATACCAGAGACTGCAGAAGCTTCACCATCAATCAGTTTATTTTATGTTTTTTAATGTAAAATTTAAAATGTAACTGCCAACTACAGCTACATAAATGCAGCGGAGTAAAAAACACAGTACAATATTTTCATCAGAAATTTATTGGAGTAGACATGTAAAGTAGCATGAAATGGAGACACTCAGATACCTCGCAATTATACTTCAACACACAATATGTAATTTCTGCCGCTAGAGGTCTCTCAATCAAAACAATAACAAAAGACGGAGTTTGATGATGTTGTGAAGTAGTGTGGGATCATGGGAGTTGTTGTCTTAATTGTTAAACAACCAGCTTCTCCAGGTTAGGATTACATCAGTGTTCATCATTCAGGATTATTTTACCAGGAGCCGAATTATCCACAGAGGTCTCCTCCTCTCCAGAACAAATAGACCTGGTGATTAAAACACTGAATAAAGCAGTTTCACGTAAAAAATCATTGTTTCCCCGACGCTGTTCAGTGGGCACAGGACTTCCAGGAGGGGCTGCTAGCAGCAGCTCGGCTACTGTAAATATGTGGCTTTAAACTGCACAAAAGTCAATTTATGACGGTTTCTGGCGGACAACCACAATGCCAACATATTATCTTGTATGTGTAGAGGGGGTATGACACCATTACCTTGATTAAAATTACAGATTTCTCTGGGTTTGAAAATTGTTGGAAACATTTGGGATAATGTAAGTACACAACAACACACAACAACTACAAAAAAAAAAAAAAAAAAAAAAAAATATATATATATATATATATATATATATATATAACATAGGTCTAGTTGTTTTTAGATATTTAATGCGGAATAGTTACATATTATAGCTTTCAGTACAATTTTACATAATTTTCGGACAACAACAGAGGTCTACGGCACAGAGGAATCAGATATATCAGGCTTTGATACACACACAATACTTGTTAGTAGATCAGTTCATTGTTGGTTTGGATCCAAACATGAGATTTGTTGACAAGGAGAAAAATATAGAAAATAGCCAGAATGATCCTTTAATTCGGATCACTTTGTAGAGATCTGTTTTCACTTTGACTTATGAGGGTTTTTGATTCAATGTTGATGATATGTATGTAATAAAGTTAGTAAATTTATTTGTTGTAAAACAATAAAATTCCCAGAGGTGTGAATACATTTTACAGGCGCTGTATAACTGAATATATATTACAAATATAACATTTTGCATAATGAGTACTTTTACTTTTGATACTTAATAAAGTAAATTAGCAACTAATACTTCTGTACTTTTACTAAAGTAAGACAGTCAGACATACCAGAGACTGCAGAAGCTTCACCATCAGTCGGCCTGCTGGTGATAAGATCAGGAGTCTGAGAGGAGGAAGATCCAACACCGCTGTTACACACTGAGGGAGAGAGAGAGAGATTGTGTGTTACATTTTTTATAGTTGACTTGTTACTGTCATCATTCATCACCCAATCAGGCACATGAAGTATAATATGAAGTATAAAGATTTATCTGCTGACCCTTTGGAGGGGCCCCACCCCTAGGTTGGGAACCACTGGACTAAACTAGCTAACTGTATATAAAGTAGTTGAAACTAGCTCCACCTCCAGCAGCTACAACAGTAACATGCTGCTTACACACTGATGCTTCAGTATTAATAATCTAATGATGTCATATATAATAATATATCAGTCAGAGGGACCAAACCACTACTTTTACTGCAATACTTTAACTACATCAAGCTCATAATACTTATGTACTTTTACTGCAATACTTTAACTACATCAAGCTCATAATACTTATGTACTTTTACTGCAATACTTTAACTACATCGAGCTCATAATACTTATGTACTTTTACTGCAATACTTTAACTACATCGAGCTCATAATACTTATGTACTTTTACTGCAATACTTTAACTACATCGAGCTCATAATACTTATGTACTTTTACTGCAATACTTTAACTACATCAAGCTCATAATACTTATGTACTTTTACTGCAATACTTTAACTACATCAAGCTCATAATACTTATGTACTTTTACTGCAATACTTTAACTACATCAAGCTCATAATACTTATGTACTTTTACTGCAATACTTTAACTACATCGAGCTCATAATACTTATGTACTTTTACTGTAGTAGGATTTTTCATGCAGGACTTTTACTTGTAATGGAGTATTTTTACATTGCTGTATTGGTACAATGTTAGATGCTACATTCACAGTTCAGTTAGTTAAAAGAAAACGTGTCTTTTAACATCAGAGTCAAGTAAGAAACAAAAGATATGACAGGAAGTTATTCTTTATTTCGTAGAAACATTCGTGCAAAGGTACATAAAACACTGCTGTCGCTTAAAAACGAGTTTTTTGGAAGGAGTCTTTCAGGTCACACAGCTGTAGTGTCTCCATAGGTTCTGTTCCAGCGGCTGTAAAGCTCCAGAGTCTGCGGACCCACGCTCCTCTTGATCTTCTTCAGCGACTCCACAAAGTCGCTGAAACAAATGTTTCGGACCTGCGAAGAAAACAGAAGAATGACTCGAGGGCTCTGTGGTTTACAGAATAATACTACTGTCCCCATTTTGGCAGAATGATGTTCTACTTTACATTCACTGCAATTGACAAGGAAAACTTACTTTTAACTCCAATATAATATAATGTATATATCAGTATCTGTTGTATGGAGTTACTGGTTATTCTGCAGATTCAAAATATCAACACTGAACTTGAGATAAACTCTTTCTCACTTTGTCTTCTTCCGTCTTTATTTCCTTTATTTTCTTCCATCACTTGTTAATTTCTTTCTTCTTACATTTAGTTTTTTTTTCCACTGAACTCAAAATATGAAAAACCCAGAAAGTTTTCACCAGACAGTAAAACTAAACTTTAATCTTCTTCACCGTCACTGTTTACTAAATAAAATCTGTCACGTCCAAGTTTCCCATTAGTCATCATTTAACTTTCTTTCCAGATTGGGGAGTAACAGAATCATTTAATTCAATCAATTCAATAATTTCAATGCAATGTTTTTTTACTCTTTTTACCACTTGAATCTTGAATCATTTTAATCAGTAATTGATCAGTGATTGACTGATTGGCGTAGAGTGAACTCACCTCACTGGCCTCCATGTTCCTAACCTGGTCTGGACGCAACTCTGCAACAATAAAAACACAAACACAATTCATCTAAACAAGCATCGAAACAAACCATCAGAACAATAAAGTGAAGCTGCTCTCACATGTCAGACAGTTACATTTCACATTTTATATTTCATAAAACATTTTTAAGACTTAAGAATTTTTTTATGAACTACAGATTTTTGGGTTAATCATGACAAATGTTTTAGTTCACAAAGGCTGGATTGTGCAGCAGGATAACATGAAATCACAAGAAATCTCCACAATATTTGTGAGAGCTTGCAGTTTTGCTAAATTACATTAGCATGAAATGTCCAAATCAACAGACTGCTTGTGTCTGGACCAATTGTCGCATTTCGTGTAATTTACGTCATCGCAGCGCGATAAATGGACTATTTTCTTTGTTATATAACTTTGAGCCCA